>WNWU01000004.1:34373875-34386835 GCA_012654045.1 Ptyas mucosa
ACCAATATTACTCAATAAACATCCATGCTGATATAGATCTGAGCCATGCCTCTAGTCCTAGATTAATACTATAAGTAGAATCGCATTGACAATCACATTGATTCTCAAATCTCTAAGGAAACTTTATGGATTTAAGTGTGTGTGTGTGTGTGTGTGTGTGTGTGTGTGTGTGTGTGTAGTAATGGCAATTAGAAGGAAAAATGTAGAAGGATCTCTGAAAAAATTGTTAAGAAATTAGTTATGTGAAATAGTTTTAAACAAATAGTTTAGTGAAATGAACCAAATTTCCATTCTTAAATTAAAATATTCCATTTTCTAGGGCAGTGAATACAAAGTCATAACTTAAACTGATTGCAAGATATAGTTGTGGATCATTAAAACATATTCCTTCAGTTATTAGATATAGATAGATAGATAGATAGATAGATAGATAGATAGATGATAGATGATAGGTAGATACTGTAGATAGGTAGATAGATAGATAGATGATAGATAGATAGATAGACAGATAGATAGATAATAGATAGGAGATAGATAGATAAATAGATAGATAGATAGATAGATAGATAGATAGATAGATAGACAGACAGACAGACAGACAGACACTGTTATGACCCAGGTTACCTAGACAGAGGCAGGCATCAATAGAGTCCTTTATTGCCTTGTTGCTGCCACAACAAATGGTCCTACAACAGCTGGTAAGGCGCCACCCCACATTTTCCTGAAGGCAGCCCTTTCATTCCCACAAAGAAAAGCTGGTCAACAAACAAAACCAATTCATAAAAGAAGTCCAAAGAGAAGGTTCAAGCTCAGGAGGCAATGTCCAGAATCAAGATCCAAAGGGCAAGGCAATTTCACCAGGTCAGAAGTCCACAAGGCTGAAGACACGTCCACAAGGCAAAGGCAAGGCATGGGAAGAAAAAAAGAGTCAAGGCTGAATTTTTCCTAAATTATGGGAAAGCTAAAGCAAACAATTGTTTCTAACAAAGACAAACCTGGGTTCTCCTTAAGTCAACCCACACCAGCTGTTCCTTGTGAGAAGGGGTGAGGTGATCTTCTCCCGAGAGCCTTTCAGCCCTCCTTTGAGCTTGCCTCTGCTCTACTCTCTATGCCTTGGATTGAGTGGGAAAGGCAGCTGTTTCTCATCAGAGGGGATCTGGTGCCTCTCAGCACTACTGCTTGTCTGAGCTGAAGTTTGTGAAAGCAGACAGGTTGACCACTTCCCCCAATGACTGGGGGGCCTGGGACAGATTGTCCTCAACTCCTGGCCTCTCCAAACATTCCAAGTGAGATGTGCCATCCCCATCAGATGGTCCCAGTTCCAACTCCTCCTCTGAACTGGGATCCAATGGGGCCATGACAGATAAATAGGTAGGTAGGTAGGTAGATAGATAGACAGACAGATACATGGATACATAGATAAATGATAGATAGATAATAGAGAGATAGATACATACAGAGAGAAAAACTACAGTACCAACACACACAATCAGACACACAAATTAGCAATGAAAAAAACCTGCATACTTGATGACATGTGGATAAAAGGATTGTAGCTGCCACAGTTAGAGCTGAATTGGAGATTTCTACAATTTGTTTTTTGTCTAAAATCAGGGCATATAACTATGGTGCAAAATTAATACTATGGAAACTGACAGACTCCCAAAATTGTGTCTGCTAGAACAGACAAAACCTCAATTAAATACCTTTTGGATTGTAGAACTGTCAAATTATATTAGGATCTGGGATCTGTCTCTCTGTCTCCCTCTTTCTCTGTCTCTCTCTCTCTGTCTTTGTCTCTCTCTCTGTCTTTCTCTCTCATGTACTAATGGAAAACAAGCTAAAAAGATTGCTGCACAAAGAATCTTGGATACAGAAAGATACAGCCATTCTCAATAAATTTGACACACTGAAATGGAGGAAGCACTACAGACTTATTTTTCAAATTGCCAAACATTTAAAAACAGAAATGCCTAAACATCACAGGGCATTGTTTATCTGAGCAAGAGTCAAGTAATTGGACACAAGGGTTAAAGATAATAGAAGATTTAACCAAGTCCTTTATAACAAACATACTTATATTTCCAGAACTCCAGAGATAAAAGACATAATGCACATGAATATCAATTGTGTTAGAAAGAGAGAGAGATCAGTATGTTGGACCACACTTTAGACTTATTGGGATCCTTATATTAAAACAATATATTTCAGGTGTGATCAGAATTCAAAAATCACATTACTTCAATAAAACTGCTTAGCTGAGATCTGCATGTGTGGGTCTGACTAGGTAAACTGTAGAGGTGATACAGAAATATCATTTGAATTATTTATTCTGGTCTTTTTATTTAATCTGTTTCTTTTATTCTATTTTTATATATGATCTGATTAATGTTCTGTGTTTTATATTCTGTATTTTGATATGGCCTACTGGCTAATAAACAATAAAGTTACTGGACATACTTAGTGGTGATTGAAATAACAATGAAAAAGAAAGAAATATCATATAATATCAATCAAGAATTAATTAACCTTAGTGTTAACTCTAGCCCATTCTTAAACAACATGCTTCATCTTTTTTTTAGCACTTAAATAACAGATTCATATCCTGAATCTTTTCTTTGGTATCAGGAGGATAAGTTTCTTTCAGTTACATAAGATTATCTTATTTGCCAAGTCCCAGATCAAAGCTCTTCATAGAACAGAAATTCCATATGTTCTCTAGAAGTATTTTTTATATGATAAGTATCCTGAAATTACCTTTTCAATTGCTAACTTTTATGCCTTAGCTATAAGATTACATCATATCCCGATTTGTTAACAGAGCCACACAATGGATTAAACTATTATAATGCTATTATATTTGTGTTGTTTTATGTTGTTGTATTATGGTCTTGGGCCATAATAAAGATACCACTGCTACATATTTTAAGAGTCTAGTTCAACATCATATTACATTTAAACTACTATACTTATTTTCAAAAATATGTGTATATATACTATTATCTAGTATATATATCTAGTATTATTAGTTCATATAAATTGAACTAATAAATAAAATAATAAATATCAGAAACAAAAATATCTTATCCATAACTTGGTAAATTCAAATTATTTGAATTAAAGAAAAGTCAAAATTCTTATTTTGTCTCTCTCTCTCTCTCTCACACACACACACACACAAATCTGTTGTCCAAACCTTTTTAAATGTTCTTTGAGATGGTCCAATAGATATGAAATAATTGTATTGTCCTAAGTCATAAGAACTATGTTTTATATACTCTAAAATCTGGACCACGATTTTATGAGATCATATAAATTTTGATCTACTCTTATATACTCTAAAACCTGGACCATGATTTTATGTGTACCCATGTTCCTGGGTTCAGATATAGATCTAATACTACTGTTTACTCTGTTTTTAAATTCCTTATAATACTGAATTGTGGATTTTGTTTCAAATATTTCTTCTCTTACAAATTCTAGGATTGTAAGTACTTCTGGAATTTTCTGAAATAAATTTCCTGGACCAGATTGATTGGTTGCTACATACCGTATTTCAACAGTATACATTAACAAGCAGGATATTTTTGGGTAAAATATATTCAGAATGTGGTTTCTCAAATTCTTAAAACAACCATAATTAAATCAACCAGTTTAAGGTACTTATTTCTTTTTGCTTTGGACATTTCCAGAAAACCTCTCCCCTTCCCTCCCAATCTTCAGATTTGAGTTATTCCACTACCTTAAGTTGTCATGTGATTTTGGACCAAATATTTTATTGTTTGCCTATTAAGAACCAAACAAGTCTATCAATATTAAAAGCTGGGAATGTAGATTCTTGTTTAATATATGAATATAATAAAAGTTGCCAAGATTTCAAAAGGGTCGCATACTTGCTCTCCAAAGAAACCCAAAGAAGGCAATATTCAAAAAAGTTCTAATCGTCTAATCTAAATTCTCCTCTAAATTTTAATCCTTATCAAAACAATTTTGATGTTAAAATGAGGCACAAAGGGACCAGAAATTTGGTAGTCCAAAGCCTCCTTTTACCATATTCTGGTTTCTCTTCAAACTACGTTTTGGCCTCATAGAGATTCTTTAAGTGGTTCTGGAATCTCTGTAGCTTCAGAGAATGTGCCAAAAATAATTACAAACTTTTCGTGGATTATGCATCCATGAAATATATAATTTCTCCACTTCTTCAGTTAACTCAGAAGTGTTCTGACAAGGTGATTAGTATTTTCACTGGGTCTCTGGTTCTCGTGGCTATGAGCAGCACATGTGAAAACTAGTTTAGTTTATTGAGAGCATGAAATAGGATAGACTTTAGTGACAACAAATATAGGCACTTCATTTCACTTCATTTCAAAAAGGGAGACTGCCTTTAATGTGAAAATAATTCTTGGCAACATGTTCAAGAGTTTTTTGTCCATGTTTATATCATTTTTCATTGCAAAGACACCTACGAACCTCTTAACTCAGTTTCTAACGTGTTCAAGATATAAGCTTTTGGGGAAGCATTTAGGGCAAAAAAATCTGACAGTTCATTCCCAACCCACAATGGACCAATAATACTTAATTACAGGAATGTTCCCTGGGTGCCATTGGATGATTTCAACCCGCAATCATCACACAAGACCGGCATGTTGGAGAACTCTAGAAATTGAAATGCCCCCTTCCTCCTACCCCCAGGTGTATGAGGATAGCTTGGATGTGGACTGGAAATAAAAGTTAATATGAAGTTAATATGATGTAAACTGTAAACTCTCAAGAGAATTATCCCAAAGGTGATTTTTCCAAAAGGCAAGTGGACCTTCTTGGGTTCCCCCCCCTTCGAAAACATTTTCCTTCTCCCCCCAAAAGCTTCTACAGTTCTAATTACATTTCTCATCTGTCATTTAGAATTGAAGAAGCTTCTGAGTGGAGAAGTGAAATGTTTTCAAAAACAACAAGAAGAAAGTCTTGTTGCCTTTTGGGAAAAAAAGCACCTTTGGGAAAACAATGAGCTGGCAGATTGAGAATCTCCACAGACGTCAAGAGAATTGACACCCTGAGAAGAAATTGATATAATGGTCCACTTTAGATTATATTGCAATACTCCAACATTTTGTCAACAGGACATGGTCGGCAGTGATGATAAATAGTTCAAGTAGCTTTTTAAAGTTCTAATGAGGATTTCCTTGCCCCTTTGAGGGAATTTCAAAGAGCCGAGGTGGCACAGTGGTTAGAGTGCAGTACTGCAGTTACTTCAGCTGACTGCTAGTTCAGCAGATCAGCAGATCAAATCTCACCGGCTCAAGGTTGACTGAGCCTTCCATCCTTCCGAGGTGGGTAAAATGAGGACCCAGATTGTTGGGGGCAGATATGCTATTTAGTATACTGTCTTTGGTGTAAGCCGCCCAGATTCCTCAGAGAGTGGGTGGCATAGAAATCAATCAATCAATCAATCAATCAATCAATCAATCAATCTTGCATGGAATGGGACATTGAACAAAGTGACACATACCAATTTTGCAGTGTTCCTTTTTATGCATACCTATTATCTATC
Source organism: Ptyas mucosa (assembly GCA_012654045.1). Taxonomy (NCBI): domain Eukaryota; kingdom Metazoa; phylum Chordata; class Lepidosauria; order Squamata; family Colubridae; genus Ptyas; species Ptyas mucosa. The sequence goes on from WNWU01000004.1 coordinate 34,379,424, forward strand.
TATTGATTTGAGCTTCATTTGAATAACCACTCACATGGACATGCTGATGATCATTTTGCCTCTTTCCAGAACTGGGGAAACATCTGATTTCAATGGAGCAAGATGAAAAATTCAATAGAAATAACGTCTAAACCTTATCTTTGTATGCATAAGCCGTCATTTGAATATTTAAAGAGGAATGATGATTTGGGCTTCAGGCACCACACTTTCTATTCTTTTTGATGCTTTTTCTAGACTTCTGACAAAAAGACTTCCAGCCTTTGTAATAATACAATCACAATATCATTGTTGTTCTGAAATTATTGTCATATACAGGGTCCTTGTACAGGTATAACACTCCCTAAAAAAAGTAGTGACATGCTAATTTACATTTTCTCTAGCACAGCAAATTTCTTAATAGGCTGTAAGATGTAGGCTGAAGGTTTAATAACTAAAAAATTAGTTACTCTTGTATTAGTTGCATTCTTTCTCTTTGCTCTTTTCTTCAATGCCATCTCCAATTTTCAAACCTTCTCTGAGTTTGTTCTCATTTTGTAATCCAGCCAATTTATTTTACTTTTCCATTTAGTTGCCCTGCCACAATCATCTTTGTAACGAAGAATAACATCCCCATCCCCATTTTTCCCCTCTAGAATTGAAAGGTTGTGCCATTAGCATGCCCCATGCCTTATTCCTGGAAACTATTTTCTAGATGTATTTGCAGCAGATTTTAGGGCTTTATTACATTGACAGAAGCGAAGAATTATGGTCAATAAAAGAATGTACCAGGAAGGAAAGGGACCTCATTATACAGCTTGTCAGCGTACATGGTAAACATTTTACACCTTGTCCTATCAAGAAATTACTTCACTTTTGATGTAAGCACTTTTGTAACTCAAGTGCAGTCAGGCAAGGTAGGGAAATAGCATTGGTTTCTGCACAATCGACCAATGAGTACTGATTTCTGCATCTCAATTTATTCAAAGTCAACATAGCAATTATTACTTACTTTATCTTTTAATTGTTGTGTATTAATACAGTTACTTAGTTAACTGGCTGTTGAGAGACAAGTTGCTTGGGAGACACAGATGTTTCTAAAAAATCAACTTTTTATTTAGGCTGACTGATGGTCTGTGTCAGTTCAGCCTGACAATTAATGGTGTACTGATAGTTACCATCAACAACCTAACATTCAGACTTAAATGTAATTAGTCTTGCTAGAAATGGGATGGAAAAATTACAATGCTGGTGCCAAACATTTCTTTTTAATGTAAAATACAAAGCACAGTCACATTTTCTTTCTTTGTGTAGTAATTCATTGCTAAGCCTTGAACTTTATGAACCAGTTATGTTAGCAGGGTACTTCTTGGTTCTTAATTCTTAATCCTTCAAGTGCAATGCACTTATTTATTCCAAATTACTATTCCTATATAAGGGCATATCCACAAATGTTGGCTAAGCTCTTTTTGTTTTGCCTCTAAGCTGTTTTAGAAACACCTATCCAGACAGATGTGCTTTAACAACTGCTGGCATGGCATTTAGTCTGGACTGCAGGCTACCATGACTTCCCACTAACCAATTCTCTGGCTATTGTGCCCTCCCAGTTTTCTTTACACACAATCTATAGCCAACCACTGGACCTATATGTGTTTGTTTGTTTGTTTGTTTATTGCAGTAATGTGCTATACCATTCATATAGGAAAATGGTAAGATGATGCATACTTGCTGTTAAAATAAATAAAACAGAGAGAGAGAGAGAGAGAGAGAGAGATCTACATCTCCAAAACCAAGGCTCCCAGTTGCATAGAAATGCCTAGGAAAACTTTTCCTGCAGCAGTTTCCACCGTATGAGAAGGTCTCACTTGGTCAGTACATACTCGATCCTTCCTCATTTACTGGAGAAACAAGTCAAATGCTCTTCTAAGATGACTCCAGTAGAATATAAGATTTGAATTCTGGTTTGGATAGCAGAAGGTATCTGCTAGGGTACCAGTTGAACTGATAGGGTATCAGTTCAACAGTAGAACATGTGCTTTATTTATTAAACTTATATGCTGCCCTTCTCACCTGGGGGCAATTCTAGATGGCTTACAATTGACAAAATACCAGTATTAGCATTAAAACATATGTTACGACACACAATAACATTAAATTTGGTTAAAATTAACAAAGATGGGGAAGAAGGGCACAATATTCACATGAGGAGGAGGAGTCTTAATCTTAAATCCATTAATCACCTCCAGAATCACATGCCCCCAGGTCACTTGGCAGACCCAATTCTTCAGGCCCTTTTGCAAGGCCAAAAGGGTGGGTATGGATCTCATTTCAGAGGGCATAATGTTTCAATGGGCAGAACCACAGTAGAAAAGGCTCTTCTGCTGCACCCATCACCTTGAATCCCCTGACCAATGGAATCCGCAGCGTGCCCATTCTGTCAGCCAACCACATCGGGATGAAATGGTACCTCAAATAACCTGGATTCATGCCTTAAAAGCTTTGAGCCAACATTTTGAATTGGACCCAGAGTTAAACTGGCAACCAATGCAGCTCACGGAACAGTGATGTAACATGGGCCAGCTTAGGAGTCTCTAGAACTGTCCACTTGATTACATTCTGTACCAATTATAGCTAGGTACTCATAAAGTATTGCAATAGCCCATGTATGACATGACTAGGACTTGAGTGACTGAGCGCAGGGACTCCCAAATCAGGTAAAATGTTTTGCACACAAATAGCCATAAGTTCCATTCATGTTATCTCCACTTAGTGCTGAAATGAAAAATGTCATTGTCAAATCAGATGGTCCAGCACTAGAAATTTAGAAGGATAATTCTGTCATCAATTGTTGCCAAAGGAGTTGTCTATTAGATTAATTTCTCAACTAGTAGCATGTAAACAAAAGAAAACAAAAAAACTGCCAGAGAACCTTCTTATTAAATGGCATCCAGAACATTTCATTATAAAAATTGTATGTTTTATCAATACATTTTTTCATCAGGAAAAATTCACCAGAGGTAGCACCTGAGATAGTTCTTCTAACTTCAACTACCAAAATAAATAAGTGAATAAGTGAAGTGGCTTTGCAAAGGTTAAAAACAACTTATCTCAGATGGAAGAAGAAATAGAATATACCAAGAAATGGCTACATAGGGTTACAAAAGTCTCTAACTCCAACATGAATTTGATTTGCAGTGGAGATTTACGACAGTCCAAGTTATCCACTCATCACCTACAGCAATATATTTTTGCATACTGCTGTCACCTAGTACATACTTGCAACAATTCTAAAAGATGGAGGCACCTGACTCAGCTGCTAATGGTTCTGAGTACTGCTGAATAATGATGCTTCTTTGCACTCAAAATTACCTCTTCAAGCTGTTCCTTGGCTGTGACCCAAGAAGGTTGCCTTGAAATATATATAATAATATCCTGGAACATAAGGTAGAATGATTATATTTCTTTCCCAGCTTTTTATGTTCACTGTTATATGGATTTAACATAATAATGTGATTTAGGGTACGGATACAGGAAATAGCCATCAATTAATCCAATATATTTCAATGCTCATTCTTTTGTATTTAAGATTTTTGTTTGTAGAAGAACATTGAAGTTGCCTCTACTAGGGTCAATAAATAAATACTTTTTGGCTTAGATTTTTGTATTAATCAGAACATTATGGTTTGTGAATCCTGAGGAAAGACTTAGTTCAGTATATGAACTCAGGGAATGGTAGCTTATTGAACAAATCATAGTTACAAATCATGGCTTAGCATGATAAATGACCTATACTATGCGTTCATTTTGATTTTTAAAACTTTCCAGGTTTATTTCTGCATATGTACTTGGGCTTACATTATAAGTGTTTTAAAAATGCTTTAAATATTTATAGCCTACCTTTGCCAGAAAGCAATTTCAGGATCCTAAAGAGCATTGTAACCACTTAGAGGCTGTCAGAAAGGAGCCTACAGAAAAAAAAAGTGTTGATCGAAGAATATTTGAGAAGAGGTGGCCATATGTACATGGGAATGTCATCTTTAGCATACTAATGGTATATCTAAGCTGTAGACATCTGAGTGACCATTAGGTGGCACAATACCTAGAAAATGAACTCTTTGCTGCCATTCAGTGGCTGTTCAAAGTGTTGCGGCACAGAGAAGGTATGTTTAGCTTAACAATAAAAAGTATTTTCAACATAATTATAACAAAATAAAGAAGGAATAACTAATATTTAGTCAGATATTCCTTTATTCATGAATAAAAAGAAATAACCAGTCTAAAATACCTGCATTCTCCTCTGCAAATAACTTTGGGACTGTCCTCACCTTCCCTTTAGCTCCATATTAATCTTGCATTTAGTTAATTTCCATTCTAGCATGACAGGAAGCTTTTGTTTTGAGCAAGGGCACCTCACCTCCTTTGCACTTCTCCTTCCCCTCAAGTATATAACTGGAAATGCAGATAATTATAGGGAAAGGTTTTCAAACACACACATTTTCTAACTGACACATAGGAGACTCTTGATGTGTTCTAAGCCTGTTCTCATTAAATTTTATACACAGAAACCCTAACAAAAGCTTGTGCAGTGTTAGGGAACAATGATTCCTTTTTGCTAGTAAAGAGGAGATTTATAGAGAAAACCACTTGAACCTGACAGCAACTGACATAATTTCTCAGTTCATGAAAAGTGAGTGGGCCCTGATGAATCCACCCCTTTTCAGAAAAGCTGAAAGCTCCACATGTTTTTTTTTTCCCCTGCAAACCATGGCAAGTGAATAGTTGTGATTGTGGGTAATTAAGCAATCCTATCTTTTACCTCAACCAATTCATATTTCCTTTTAAAAAACTGATTATGCCAGCCCTCCTCAACCTGATGGTCTCCAGATGTCTTGGGAATTGTGACTTCCAGAATTCCAACTTCAGCATGAGGGGCACAAAGCTGGATGAATAATATAAATTATTGGGGTTTTCAAGCAAGCAAATGTCACTTAGAAAACCCTAAGGGTGTGATTTAGTTGAAATGATAAATATTTAATAGATGTTCATCCTTACAAACAAAAAATACCACTCCAAATTCTTTGCTTTTTTTCCTGTTCTTATGAACACATGGAGGTGGCATTCCTGATAAAGCAACTGAAAGCCTGAATATGGCCTTTATTCAAATTTGAAGCAAGTTGAACTTCACATTTTAAAACATTTAAATATCAAAGAGTATTTTGTGACAAAAGTGTATGCATATGGTCTGTGTGTATTATAACTGGTAGCAAAGCTTATGCCCAATATCATGTTTTCTTAAATTGTCTAGAAAGTGCATTCCTTTCACAACATTTCAAATTTACATTTGAAATCTAAGATTCAAAGTTAACTTTAGAGTCTCAGGCCCCAAAATGAGACATTTGCTCTTCAGATTACATGTAAATATTATATAAATGTTAACTATAGTCGTAATAAGAATTTCTAGGATTCAGTGTAGCTCCTAATGTAGCCTAGGCTTTGTTAATTATAAGCTGTTAAAATGTTAACAATAAGGCTGAAATTCTCTTCATACTTATCTGACAATAAATTCTATCATACTCAGTTTAATTTCCTCTTGACTTATTGTGCCCAGGATTATGCTATCAGAAATTGTGTACTAATGGAACATTTAGTCAGTTGGCATTCTACATTTGTAGCAACAATAGTTATATTTTTAGGTGATCACCTAGGTATGAAAGTTGTACTCAGTATTGTGGAGCAGGTGTCTATAAAAAAGGAGAGAGCTAAGATCAGTGAGGAAAAGTAGACCTGTTGATTCTTTTCTTGACCCAACCATATCATACAAACAATAACACAATATGACTTTGCTGGTTGGCTTTGAATACAGAGAGACTTGGATCAGAAATGGAGTAGGAATTTCTATATTTGAATTTCTATATTTTGGATTGCTTGATGGGATAGAAAAGAAATCTACAAAAATCAATAACTAAATCCTTGGACAAATATAACTCATTTGTGAGGGTTAAATAGCAAGAGAGAAATTTGCTCAATATTTTTAAATATTATTCTTGACTTTCAGTGAAGAAATGATGAACCGAAGATGGTTCTGCTAAAAGTGGAGCTGATAAATGAAATAAGTTTTTAATTAAATATAAGAATAATTTCCATGGGAAAAGGCTGTTCTTTTAAATTCTTTTAAAAAAAAAACATGATAGAATGGCGATTTGAAAGTTGCTAGAGGAAACTAGAAAGAACTAAAGATTACAATTAAAGGAGAAGAACACTTAGATTCAATTTATAAATACAGAATGAAATATTTTAATATTGGGCAATATGAAAGATATTTCAGAACAGTATTTTTTATTGTTGCAATTTTAATTTTTAATAAAACTCTGATTAAATTTTATATAAAATGTTAGCATTAATTGTAAGTAAATGTTAAATTTTATGTAGCTCTCCTCTAAAATCTATGTTACAATAACAATGCTATATTTTAAGCGTCAGATTTTTCTACTATGGTTGATTCGTAAAAGTTTACAAATGCTGCAAGGGAAATTTAGTCTTGTTGCCTTCAAAATTAAAAACTGAAGCCTAACAAGAGTATCATTTTGAGCTAAGAAATTGATCGCTGGTACAACTCTTTTTTAAAAAGTGTTATGTGGCAGTGGTGTGTTAGATATATAGTAGTTAAGATTGAAGTTATCAAACCTACATTGAGCCAATATTGAAGAATTTTAGCAGGTCTGGATGCAGAAAGTCTCATAAAATATTTTTCGGTGTATGTGTAGTAAGCTTGATTTGTGCTGATGGATTTTTCTTAAAAAAACCACAGTATGTCTGACCTTCCCTTCTTGTAATATAGATGGAAGCATTCACCTTGTCCATATAAATATAAATTCCCACTACACTTTATATAACCTCTTCTTCTCCTCTTAAAAACTACTGTGCTGCCTATAACCAGGTAGAATTGTTTTGGCAGTTCCATCTGTCCCTAAAAAGCAACGATCCATCTTTAAATCAACTTTGTTGTTCTTCTGGTCTTTGCAATATTTGATCTCCTTTTTCTTTTGCTTGTTAACCTCCTTCATCAAATAAGACTTTGTCCCCAGGTGTTAAGACAGCAGCTGTAATGAAAAAAACCCACAACCCTCTTGGATCCCTTCCCCTCCATCTTTCTGGATAATATTGCCAACCAAGTTGGATCAGTTTATTTTATAGTTCACACCTTTGTCAGAACAAGCCATATTACAAGGCCAGTTGTTATTTATAATTAAAGTTGGGAAGATGATAGTTACATTAAATAGCCCCATGCTCCTGGATTTTCTTAATTTACACTCTTGGGTTATGTAAGCATTGTGAGAAGATTTTGAGGTCTTGAGAAAAACAGCTTAAACCCCTCAAACAGTATAATCACTATGCTATGCTATGCTATGCTATGCTATGCTATGCTATGCTATGCT
>WNWU01000004.1:34386845-34429721 GCA_012654045.1 Ptyas mucosa
CTATGCTATGCTATGCTATGCTATGCTATGCTATGCTATGCTATGCTATGCATTTATTTTGAGGGTCTGATTTTTCAACTATGGTTGGTTCATGAAAGTTTATGAATGCCATAAGGGAAATTTGTTCTTGTTGCCTTCAAAATTAAAAATTGAAGCCTAGCAAGACTATCATTATGGGCTAAGATCTACTGCTTTGATTGGCAGGTCAATCATTGCTTGAGGCCATTTGGCCTCAGTCAGTGAACTGCCAGGAGGGAAAAGAATAAGGACATGAAGAATATCTGGCAATATATACCTTCTCCATGGATACTCTCTATTTTTGTAATTGTCTTAATATTTTAGTCATCTGTACAGAACTACCTTAATTTAAGAAGAAATACTTGAATAAGGCGAACAAGGTGTTATTTTGGAAAAAGAGCTGTTGTCCATCTTTGCTGTAACAAATTTGCCCAGCTGTTGCATAGATACTGCTATGAGTCCCCATCTCATTAAAGCAGGCGTAGAGTTTGCAGAGGGATTTCATCCTTAAAAATCTAATTGCCTTATTTATTTGTATACAGGACTTTTAAGGGAAATCCAGTGAAAACACAGAAGAGAAAATAATGAGAGATGAAGAATCCCAGAAGGAAAATCTGAGCATGGGATGGAAATAACCTGAAAAGCTTCATATTCTAACCAAATTAATGCATATCGTCCTGGAATCTAGCTTTGGGTGACAAACTGTCAGTCATGCAACACTGCATGTTGGTTCTGAGTTTTTCTCTTTCCCTTCCCCACCAGGACTAAAAACTGTGGCCTGTAATATTATGGACTCTATTTCCTCTGAAAAATAAATCCCACATTAAATCCTATGACTCTGCTGAAGGTTTAGTCTGCCTCAGGCTGCAATGCTATTTACCTTGCCCGAGAGTAAACTGGTAGATTTAAATTAGAGGGGTTTTGCCTAAGTAGACTTGCATCTGAATGCAACTTTCCACCTTTTCATTTATTAACTACCAAAGAACATCCCGTTATTGCTTTTGAAAACTGTCTCCTAGTTCAAACATGTTCTTATTTATTTTTGCTGCATAAATACCCAGGTTAATGTACTTGATCTTTCATTTCCTCCGGTTGTTGACTCAACAATAACACGGGTAAAATATTTTAATTGCACTATTTTGTTAACTTGATAGATTAAGGGGGATCAGCTAAATTACTGCAGTATAAAATGCAAAGGCAATATTTCTTTTAAGTGGCCACTTTCTTTGTGATTAGGAAATTCAATTTCAAATTCTGCCTTCATGAGCAGCGCACTGGCTGAAGGCAAGCTGAAGAGGCAGTGACAAAGGTTATTACATTTTTGAAATTATATTTTAAGGATGTTTAGAAAGCATTTTGGTGACCATGAAAACAAGAAGAGATTCAATAATGAGGAACAACTTACATTTAAAAAAAATAAAAACCAAGAATAATGCTGAAAGATAGTTTTCCTCTTGTCTCTATAAAGTCCAAAGATGAAATAAAATTTAAGAACAACAGTTACGGTCAGCTATTCTGAGGAAACAGGTAATCCATTGCTAGAGAAAGTGTCAACTCTTTTTGAGCACATAGCTATCTTAGCATCAGAGAGGATGTGGTAGAACTTTTCAAATAGCAGATTAAGAATACCATTAATTGTAGCCAACTGGTACTTGTTTAATTATTGCATCTTTGTCACAACAGCAAGTCTTTGCATTTTCTACTTCAAGGATTAGCTTTTTGAGATCATTTCTGTTCCATCCCACCTTTTTATCTACCAGTTGGCTAATGTTGGTAAATATAAAACAGCCTTCTCCCAAACTAGTGTCTTCTAGATGTTGTAGGAAGCCTCTCCTCTCCTCCTAGAAGAATAAAATAGTTTGGGGAATATTAAAAGAGGCAGAATATTATATTTCCCCAAAGGAGAAATTGAGAAATTTTTTTAACAAAGACAGAAAGCAAACCCAGTCTTTCTTAATGGCCTCCAGCAGATGCCTGAAGTCTTTAGAGATAAATATTTGTGCCAGACGTGTGTTTCAGCAGGTTCTGACCAGTTCTGGAGAACCGGTAGTGGAAATTTTGAGTAGTTAGGAGAACCAGTAGTAAAAATTCTGACTGGCCCCGCCCCCATCTATTCTCTGCCTCCTGAGTCCCAGCTGGGAAGGGAATGGAGATTTTTCAGTATCCTTCCCCTGGAGTGGAGTGGAAATGGAGATTTTACAGCCACACCCATCAAACCACACCCACAAAACCAGTAGTAAAAAATTTTGAAACCCACCACTGATTTGTGCCCATTAAGAAAGACTGGGCCAGACTATTCACAAACAAAACACCTTCACTTCCAGTAGATGGGATTAAAATTTACAAAAAAAATTATATGGGATCAAAATTACATCACATGACCACAGGATACTGCAACTGTCATAAATATGAGTCACTTGCCAAGCATCTGAATTTTGATCATATTATCATGGGGATGTCACAAAGATTGTAGCTGTGAAAAATGGTCATAAATTACTTTTTTCAGTGCTGTTGTAACTTTGAATGGTCACTAAATGAACTGTTGCAAATCAAGGACAACCTGTATCTACAGAGGATCTTCTGAGGAGGAAATATATATATAAAGAATGAAAAACATATATATATATATATATAAATATATATATATAAGAACACTTACAAAAATGATAACACAATCTGAACCCTGTAGAAATTCAGTTTGTATCTGTTTAGTGCTTGGAGTTTCTTAGGGAGGGAGGTGTTTACTTTTTTAGCAAAAAGAAAAGAAAAAAAAAGGAATAAATGCAAAGATTGTGAGCATTACAAGCCGTTCTCTGCAACTTGGGAAAATTCTGCTACAAAAATAAATACCTCCATCGATTGGCTTCTGTATTATAATGTCCAACTTGTGAACAATGAAATACATCCAGGGGATAGAATTCAATATGGATGTCATTAAATAAAAGCACTTGTACTGGCTTATCCATTATTGTTGCTGAACGGTTTTCGTCTTGCAGATTGCACTAAATAAAATAAGGAATAAGTGAAGGAGGAGATGGTGTCGGCTCTTATAGCAGCAGCAATTGGGGCAACCCAAGAGGGTAATTCATGTGCTGAAACGAGAGCAGATGTCAATAAAGACAGCTTGTCTGTTGTTCAGCAGCATGTGTCAATGGGACAAGTTGTCAGACAGCCAGTGTTGTGGAGTCCTGTTATCTGTCTTAATCATTTGTATGGCGGGTGGGAGGGGGAGGTGATACTTTGCTGCAGGCAATGAGAAAAATGGGAAAGCAGAATAAGGACTGCTCAGAACAGACCAATTTGTCATATTTTACTCTTTCAGTATCCTTGCATGGCCAATATTAGCCCATGCTGACCCAGGTTTATTGCGCTGAATATTGCTTTAATTTGATTCAGGCGGTAGATAGGCTATAAACATCTACCTTACTAATCCGAGGAATCATTGTAAAAAAAAAAACATTGAATCTCCACCATTCACCAAATGCTATATACAGAGGCAGCTTATAATAACAGTCTTGAAGCTGAAATAATTTTTATTATTATTATTTCAGGACACACTGGCAATCACATTTTTATTAAGGCATGTCTCCTGATGATTAAAGGGCACTATATCTTAGCATATAAAAAATTGAATTCTGAGTTTCACATCTCCTTCAGGAAGTTTGATCCAGGGCATATTAGGAGATATTCCAAGTGAATATGGAAATGGCTAAATGCATGCAGATTTTTTTTACAAGCAGTTGAACACATGGTGTTATAGGTATTTAATGTCTTAGTTAAGTCTCAAAGATCAAGACCAGAGGTGGGTTTCAACAGGTTCTGACCAGTTCTGGAGAACCGGTAGCGGAAATTTTGAGTAGTTCGATTAGAACCGGTAGTAAAAATTCTGACTGCCCCCACCCCCATCTATTCTCTGCCTCCCAAGACCCAACTGATTGGGAGGAAATGGGGATTTTGCAATAACCTTCCCCTGGAGTGGGATGGGAATGGAGATTTTACAGTATCCTTCCCCTGGAGTGGGGTAGGAATGGAGATTTTACAGTATCCTTCCCCTGCCATGCCCACCAAGCCACACCCACCAAGCCATACCACGGTCACCAAGCCACACTCCCAGAACCTGTAGTAAAAAAATTTGAAACCCATTACTGATCAAGACATACAGTCACAGAATCCTGGCTGATGAACCTTTGGACTCAAGATACAGGGAGATATGTATCCACTGAGATGTGACAACTCGGGAATAGATCTACACTCCTGAGTCGCATGTGCATCTGAATTTTTCAGATGGCAAAGCTTGCCTTAAATTGAGGGACAGGGCTATGTTGATTATTCATTTGACCTCCAAGTACCATATAATACATTGAATCTCTTATCCTATTTTGTAGAGGCTACAGTGCTAATTTTTCAAGAGAGTCATCTATAATCCAAAAAGGCATTGTCTTCCTCTGCCTTGAAAGTAGCCCATGCTGAACTGTATAGCACAGTCACACCTCATGAGTCCACCACAGGAAATGTGTGATGATATTTCGGGCTATGTTTTATGCTTTACGATAATTTTTATATCATTTTTTAAATCATAAAATGTTTTATAAAATTGTCCAAATTTCAATTCCACGAGAGTCATGGACCCCAGTTTTTCAATACCATCTTTAAGTTAGCCCATTTGAGGCAGGGGTGAAATCCAGCAGGTTCTGACAGGTTCTGGAGAACTGGTAGCGGAAATTTTGAGCAGTTTGGTTTGAGCTGGCCCCAGAGTGGGAAGGGAATGGGGATTTTGCAGTATTCTTCCCCTGCCATGCCCACCAAGCCACACCCACCAAGCCACACCACGCCCACCAAGCCATGCCCACAGAAACGGTAGTAAAAAAATATTGGATTTCACCACTGATTTGAGCTATCATGATAGGAAAAAAAATGCCCTATGACATATCATTTCATCTGGTTAAAGGTTACAGACACAAAAATTTTAAAAGTATACAGATAAGTTAGATATCGTCTCCTGAGCACTCAGCGTGAAGGTTTGTACCATTCACCAATCCTAAGCAAATCATGTTTCTTATTCTTAACAACTGGGTAAGGGGGAGATGGGAATAGAAAAAAAAAACTTTGATGATCCTTTGAATCATGCTAGCTATCAGTCATAGGACAGCACCAAAGCCTTCTACTGCATCCAAACTCTGCTCTTAAGACAGCTGAATTCCACATAGAACCTTACTATATGTGAGTTCACATGCTAATTTTTAAAACCTCTTTGTGTGTAAGGAGAAGGGGACATAACAAGTAGAAGGACCAGATGTGCCAATGGGGTCCATCAGAGGTCAGCAGCCTAGACTAGGCATCTTCTATTTATTCTATGTTTCTTCAAGACGACATAAATCTGAAATATGTCCATAGATGGAAAGAAGCTTCTTTTGGAAATGAAGACATTTTGGGGGTTCATAAATCTTGCTCAATTTCTATGCTAAAATCTTGCAAGTTCTGAAAGCATTTTTCCCTGTGAGAAAAGCTACTGTAAAGGGCTTTTTAAAGTTGTATTTCTCTCTCTCTCTCATGGCTTCACTCTTGGAAATAGAAGAAAGTTCTACAGTTACAGACCTCTTCATTGTTTTGAGCCTCCTTGGTTGCCTAATTTTCCAGTCTTAAAAAAAAAAAACCATAGCAAGATGAATTATCTCAGGGCATTTTTCCTTCAGATTCAATTAAAACAGGAAGCCAAGGAATCTGCAGGTCACTGATTATACTTTTTGCACATTGCAAAACAAGACAGCCCCACATACTGTTTGGTCATTTCTTCATTCAAATATGCTACATCCAACAGGGAGAATTTTATCAAAATTATCCTTCCCTTTGAAAGACACCAGTGGAATGGTGGTATTATTTTCCCAAAATGAATGGGAAGAGGATAAAAGCAGATTTCACCATTTGAAAACAATGCGTAAAGTAGAAAGTATGCTTCTCTGAATGCACAGTAGTTGTGCTATTTTTCTCACACTTTTTCAAATAGGTGAATATGGGATAATCATATTGTTTCCTTCAGCAATATTTCAGGAAAGAAAGAATTTATTGGGCCCTGTGCTAACGTGGAGTTGGGAACATCCAGAAGTAAATACTGGGCTTGTTTAATATTTCATTTTTTCTTCCTGAATGAGAGCATCACCTTTCTCAAACTCCCTTCTAGATTAGCTGTAATCCTCACATTAGTTTAGGAGGAATTTGATTTCCCAGCAACAACATATTCTTGTTAACTGTCCTGTTTTTAAGGCCACATTTTCACTGTAAAGTGGGCAATTTGGATCCATTATCAGCTGCTTATGGGGGTAAAAGTACTACAAATGTATGTGTTATTTCCCTTGGTTCATGCAATTTTTCTGGTGCATTACATATCCCTTTAATATGAGCTTCTGTGTCCTTCCTGTATCGCTGTATTATCGGTTATGAAAGAAAAAAAGCAAAAGCAGGAATTGTGTGTTTGTGTATTCTGAGATACCTGATTTATGCTGGATTTTTCTCTACACTATGCTTATTCACCTATCAAGCAAGAACTTCTCTGTGATTTTTTTTTCATGTTTTTTCAACTAATGCAGGTGTTTGCCCTTTACATCAAAGTCATGTAAAAAAGTATCATAATTGTGTTATAATGATGTTACAGTTCAGGATAAACTTCACCAGCATATTAAATGCTAGGTTTCTGCCAGAATATGCCTTGAGCAGCCCCCCGTGTTTATATTGTCTCTATTCCCTCCTATTCCTCCACCGAGCTCAGGAAGGCTTGCAGGAAAGTGTGGTTTACACCTTCCCACACTTCATGCCGAAATAACCCTTTAAGTGTTACAAAGACAGCTGTGTCTTATTGAACAACTAACCTTTTTTATTTTGTATTCTCAAGCATCTATGTGATGGACTGTAGTTATATTATTCCGTTGAAACACAAGTTTCACAAGTATATACACAAGTATAAGTGTGTTGTTTTTTTGAACCAACACGTGATTCTGCTCCTTTCACAAAAAGCATGTATACTTTTTGTTAGAAAAAACTAGTGTCAAGGTTCCGAGTAATGAACCCAACCAATCCAGCAACTCTGAGTCTCTTAGCTTTCTCAAAGAACTGCTTTATTGAGTACATCATTTCAGCACAGTTGAAATAAAAAAAACAGCTCTGGCTATTTCCTGTGCTTTCAGTATAATTAAAGATTAGACAGCTCTCTTCCTCCTGGTCACAGGTCACATTGTCCATTTAGGGGTTCAGGCATCTACTTGGTAACCTATTCCAGTCTCTGGACAGCACCTGTTGGGATGACCTTGGTTTCCACAAGATAGTAAATTGTTGATGTCTGGTCTGACATTCCAAGTTCCCTCCTCCCCCCAAAGTGTGTCAGGCTGAGAAACAGAGAAATGGATCAGGCCTGGCCTGGCTAGGATCAGGCCTGGCCTGGCTATGACAGGCCTGATCCATTTCAAAGTTGACAGCTAGCATGCATTATTCAGAAAAAGCTGAAGGAAGCAAGATCAAGCACAAGGTACATACTGAAACCAATGCAAGACATTGACATAGAACATAGAACATTGAATAATAGAAGGGACCTTGGAGGTCTTCTAGTCCAACCCCCTGCCTGAGCAGGAGACCTTATACCATTTCAGACAAATGATTGTCCAGTCTCTTTTTGAAATCCTCCATTGATGGAGCATCCACAACTTCTGAAGACAGGTTGTTCCATTGGTTGATTGCTCTCACTGTTAGAAAATTTCTCCTTAGTTCTTGATTGCTTCTCTCCTTGGTTAGTTTCCATCCATTGTTTCTCATCTTGCCTTTTGGTTTCTCATTTTGCTTTGGAAAATAGTTCGACCCTCTTATCTTTGTAGGAGCTCCTCAGATATGGACATTGTGGCATTGACATGGACATAGACAAAAACATGCACATAGATATGGACATAGACATAGGCATTGATATTAACACTGACATGGACATTGACATCGACACTGACAAGAAAGAGCCTTCTATTATAATCTATATTAAGTACCAAATAGCTTTACCTTCAGTTCTCTTAAAGTATGGCTCTTGATTCAGATGGGAGGTCAGTCAGGCTGTCTGAGTCTCCCCTATAGTTGCCAAGAGTATATCATAGTGGGTTAGAAATATGAACTCAAATTGTTTCAGCAAAAATATCATCTGATATTTGAGAGAGAGAGAGAACCTTCTGCAAGCTCACAAATTGATGGGGCGTGCTAAACTGAGCATTGCATCACATACTGTTGTTTGGGTTGTGCATGCGCCTGAGTGTGTATACACTGTATGCAAGCACATGTACACTGAGAGAAAAGAGGGGGAGGGGGGCAAATATGTTGCCTAACATCTGGAGGGCCAATCACAACTGACATAGATGCTAACATCTATGCTACTGATTGTGCTGTGAAAGATACATTGTAAAATGAATCTGTTAGGAAAATTAGACCAAAATGGTTGTTAAGGAATTTGCAGAGCAACCCTAGAGTAGCAAGGGTGTGCACATGAAAGCGATTGAGAGTAGTTAGGAAATAACACAGCCAACACACAGATACACTGAGTTGTTTACCTTCAGGAAATAGTAATAAGGCACAGTCCAATAAACAGTGCAGGTCATACACATATAAAGCAGTAGATGGTTAAACAGTCCAGGCATAATCCAATAACAAAGTCGTCTTACCAGTCGTCGTAGTCATATACAATAATCAGTTCTTCTGTATTTGCAAACAGTAGCAAAACACAGCAAACAGCAAAGATCAGTAACGATTAGCAAAGAGAAACAAACCAAGTTTCAAGCTCCCTCTTAAGGACATTGGCTACAGAGCTAACTAATCAGGACACAGTATAATGCAACCCAACAATACAGTCTTAAAGCTATATTGAGGGTTTATATATTGCCAACCCAACAAGTTAGGTAATTATCATTTCCTAACAATGGTGCAATCATGTTTATGCATTTTAGGTTTAAATGTTAGAAATGGTGGAAATAGATCCCTAAAATATTGAACAGAAAAATGAAACGAAAACAAGAGGCTCATTTATCTTTTTCATTCTTTGTGGCATTGTATAAGCCGTCCTCTTTTACCAACTGCCTCATTCAGCGATCACTGAAAGTTTCCACACCATTGAAAAAAATAGTTCACAGAAACTCTTCACAGTGTTACTGTGGTCATATGTTCACCATTTGGGACCTTAACATCTGGCTTTTGACAAGTAAAGTCAATGAGGAAGCTAGAAGGAAGCTGCAAGTTAGGGTCATGTAATATTGCACTTTATGGCCTGTAGTGATTCACTTAATGACCACAGTGGAACTGGCATTCTGGTGTAGTCATATGATGTTTCACTTAGCAATCATGTTGCTTAGTGACAGAATTGCTAATCCCAATTGCAGTTGATAAGTGAAGAATACCTGCACAGTACAACCAAAGGAATTTTGCATCTCATTTCTATGAAGTTATTTATTTTTCAAAAAATCCCAAATCAAATAATTCAAGAGTTCATTACAAAAGGTGATGAACAATATTTAACGTTGTGCTCATTTAAAAATATTTTTACAAGTATTTACCCCACCTTTTAATATATTCTGTTTAACTTGCCTTGTTTGAAAAAAAAACTGTTGTTTGCCTCCTTGTATCACAAATAAGTGATGTGTATCTGCATTTCAAAATATTAATTCTGCTGAACCATTATCATTTTCAAATGGCTATTAACTTTTCCAACTATTAATTGAATAGAACAGTGGTGAAATCTGATTTTTTTTACTACCAGTTATGTGGGTGCGGCTTGGTAGGCATGGTGTAGCTTGGTGGGCATGACTTGGTGGGTGTGGCAAGGGAAGGATACTGCAAAAATTCCATTCCCACCCCACTCCAGGGGAAGGATACTGCAAAATCCCCATTCCCTCATTCCTGGGGGAAGGATATTGCAAAATCTCCATTCCTACCCCCCTCTGGGGCCATCCAGAGGTGGTATTTGCCAGTTCTCTGAACTATTCAAAATTTCCGCTGCCGGTTCTCCAAACTGCTCAAAATGTCCACTACCGGTTCTCCAGTACCTGTCAGAACCTGCTGGATTTCACCCCTGGTTTAGAAGGCTTCTTCCAGCTCTTTTCACATTTCATCCCAGTTTACAACCATCAATGAATGAAATCCCTTGGCTGAGCTTGATTTCCACTTCAATTTTGCAAGGTGTCTTTTAAAAGATGGGAAGAGGGGCAAAAAAGGAGGTGGGATAGGACAAAAATCTTTTCAAGATCCTTACCACCACCCCAAATACTTCTCACTACATTCTTCAGAATTGTGCTGATCTACCTCCTCTTTTATTCTCACCAGTATCCTTGAGATAAGTTAGTCCCAGAGAAAATAACTAACCCAAAGTCATCTAGTAAATTTTGTAGCTGAACTGAGATAGGAGTGTTTCCTTTTTCTTTTCCTATATTGCGGGGAGAGATGGCTTGTGGGCGGCTCTACTAATCATAAAGAGCAATGAGAAATCAAGCAAGATTAATGTCAAACATTTGACCAAAAAAAAAAAAAAAAAGCAGAGCTAACCAGTTTGACTATGCAGGACTCTCAGTATTAAAATTATTCATCCAGTAGAAATTTGTAGACAATCAAAGCCCTAGGCAGCCTTATAGAATTTAGTTATTTCAGTAACTCTGTCCTGAAGAATTTTAATTTTGTTTCTTTAATGGCCTGGATGTTTTTCCCGTATAGCTAAGTAGAAGAGTAAGAAAAGCTGTTCAGAATCTGAGTTGAGAACTGAGGGTTCACTAAAAGCTCCTCTTGATCATGGATATATTGTTATTGAAGTTTTGATGAGCCTTGATGTAAGGATACAACAATTCCAATTTACATTCTATCTACAACATTACACCTCTTCTTGACAAGACTCAGAATAATGGGGTTAAGAGAGAGGCCATTTAGGTATTAGAGCTTAGCATCCTGCTAAGTGCAAAAATTCTGATTTCTCATCCACTTCTCAGATACTTGGTTGAATTGTTCTTATTACTAGAAAGTGTTTTGTTTTTTGTTTCTTAATTTTATGCAGTGGTGAAATGTAAAATTTGTTATTACCGGTTCTGTGGGCGTGGCTTGGTGGGGGTGGGTAATATGACTGAGTGGGCATGGCCAACTTTTTAAAAAAAAAACTTTAAAAATCATTTTTTCTACAATCTCTTTGGCAGAAGAGGTTGTAGAAAAAATGCTTTTAAATGCCTCTGATGATCCCAGCTGAGCCACGCAATCATCAGAGTTGTTTTTTTTTTTAACTTTTAAAAGCATTTTTTCGGGCGAAGAGATTGTAGAAAAAATGCTTCTAAAAATTAAAAAAAGCCTCTGATGATTGTGCAGCTCAGCTGAGCATGGGGGGGTGGGCAGGGATTTTTGCTACCGGTTCTCCGAACCACCCGCCTCCATCGCTACTGGATATTGAACAGGGACAGAGCAGCAAATAATGGATTTAACTTACAGGAATGCAGACTTAAACTGAATTTTTGGAACATATAATAGAAGAGGCAGTGTTCTCCCATTCAGTGGATGGATTGATTTTTTGGGGCTGTAAGTCCCTGTCCTGTGTAGAGCTCTAATTCTCTGATATGATGCAAATCAAGATAAGTACCTCAGGCTTTTCTTATATGATCCAGGACAAAAGCAGGTTGATATAGATCAGGAATATCAAACTCCCAGCTTATGGATCGAATGCATCACACACTGGCCACGCCTATGCCTGGTTTAGCGAAGGGGGAAAAAGCCACGATATGTCACATGACACCACCATGATGATGCGAATTTGACACCCGTGATGTAGAACAGGACTTTCTGTCATTTTAAATATGTATCAAATATAGTGAAGCCTTCTGGAAAGATGGTCCCATCCTTTTGATATTTCAAAGGGCCCTGAAGACTTTGCTCTTTGGTGAGGAAAACTGATGCTCCCTTTTCTTCTTTTTCTTTCTGATTGTATTCTCTGTCATCTTTCCTTTTTGTGGATGCTGTCTCTTTGTTTTTAACAATTAACAATTTGTAAATCACTTAGAGTCACTGCGAGTCAGGCGTCATATAAATGTAATAAATTATCATTGTTGTTGTTTTTGTCAAAATTTCTCGGCTGCTTTGTCTGAGCAAGAAACTTTCAAATCTTTGCTCAGTGACATACAACACACCCATATGTATGAAGTTTCTCTTACAGTGCAATGTACAAAGTTAACAAATTGTCTACAATTGAATCCACCTGCTCTTACTACAAAGAATGTATTAATTTAATTACTTGCTTAATTTAAGTTGTTTTTAATTAGCAAAGTATAGGCAATTTAAAGGTCATGGGATTCATTATTGGGATGCAGGCTAAGTTCGATTTCATCCCATTTTTCCAAAATTAAGTTAATTGCATTCTATTTGCAACTTTCAAACAAGCCTCCATTTTTAGGTTTATGATAATACGTCTTTAAATATTCTTTTCCTCATACATTCATATTCATCTACTCAAATATTTTCACATGCACTGAGGAGCAATTAGAGCCATGTGTGATAGGAGTTTAAATTTTTAGGACACCGGCAAATAGATCTTAGACAAACAGTCCCCTTACGTAAATATAATGAACAGATTTTAAATCAAAACTTTCCCCAAACCTCTACCAAACTGGGAATAAAAACACTTTGGGGGGAAAAAACCTTTCTTTCGTTATGCCCCTCCCGTGAAATCTAGCATCACACTTTGCAATTCATGCAAGGTAAAGGTGGTCTGTGGGTAAAAATGAGGAGAGAAACTCTTCTCTAAATTGAAATGCAAGGTTGTCCTTGCCTCCTCCGCCTCCTCAGTAGAAAAATCAAACCTTCAGACAGGATTGTTGAAAATTCATCCTGCACAGTGTTATCCCAGACAAATTCTTCCATTGACAAGCGATTGTGACTTTTTGTCAGCCGGGGTGTTAATATTGTGTTCCTATTCTCCTTGCTTTCTATACTTTTTCACTACATTAACTACATTAGTGTTTGACCTTATGCGTTTCCACCTTTTGGAAAGGATATTTCATTGGGCAGGTTCTGGGTTATTGCCTCCTTATTGGCATTCCTTTCCTGTCGTTGAGTACGCATAAAGGTTCAGATATTATTTCACGGGAATTCATTGGGTAGTTGAGCTCTGAATAAGTATTGTATGCATATTTGACTTTCACAGTAAGTTTCAAAAACGTACAAGTTTCTACAGATAATGTAGTGTGCCTCTCACTTTTATCATGTTTCATTCATGCTACTTGAATTATTCTATATCTGAGACACGATTTAAAGTGAATGCAACTTGGTATCAATATAATAACTATAGGTAGTCCTCGACTTACGATCACAATTGAGTCCCCCAAAATTTACGTTGTTAAGCGAGATGTTTGTTAAGCGAGGTTTGCCCCATTTTACCACTCTTCCTGCCACAGCTGTTAAGTGAATAATTGCAGTTGTTAAGTTAGAGTAACACAGTTGTTAAGTGAAGCTGGCTTCCTCATTGACTTTCCTTGTCAGAAAGTCGCAAAAGCAGATCATGTGACCCCGGAACACTGTAGCCATTATAAATATGAACCAATTGCCCAGGGTCTGAATTTTGATCATATGACTATGGAGATGCTGCTATAGTCAAAAGTGTGAAAAACAGTTGTAAGTCGCTTTTTTCAGTGCCATTGTAACTTTGAATGGTCACTAAATGAACTGTTGTTAAGTTGAGGACTTTTTGTACTTTGCTATTCTGGCTCGTCTTTTCTTACATGCCCCTAAGGGGAGCATATAAGTGTACATTTCACGGATTTAATAGCATTGAAGCATTTATGTTGTTATATTTGCACAAACCCCTGATAGGAATTAGTTATAAATAGTCTTTGACTTGCAACTATACATTTAGCTAAGTTACAACAGCACTGAAGAAAGTGTTTTGATTGAGCCTTGCACTTATAACCGTCATAGCACCCCCACAGTCATGTGATCACAATTCAGAACCTTGGCAGCTGGTATGTATTTGAGATGGTCATGTGATCATCGTTTGCAACCTTGCCAGCCAGCTTCTGACAAGCAAAGTCAATGGGGGAAGGCTGATTTCACCTAACGATCGCATGTTCCACTTAACAACTGCGGTGATTCACTTAGAACTGTGGCAAAGGAGGCTATAAAATTAGGCATGACTCACTTAACAAACATCTTGCTTAGCAACATAAATTCTGGTACCATTTGTGGTCATAAGCCGAGGACTACCCTTATTACTTTTAAGAAGCATATGGCATTGCTGTTGCAAGAAGAATGCAATCATAATGACCACGTTATGAAAATGATCATAGAAACCAGGACATCTTTTAAAGCAAAGGAATCCCATTGCGTTCTTCAGCTTTTTATTTTATTTTATTTCACACAAAAATAAAAAGAAATGTCCAATGTACTACAAATGGTCATTAAGAGAACACCTTGCTGAGCCACCAATGCCCTACACCAGTGGTGGGTTCCTCCCAGTTCCACCCGGTTCCGTGGAGCTGGTAGCGGTGATGATATGACATCACTGAACCGGTTCTGTCCTCCCGCCCCCCCCCCATTATTCTTACCTTTTATTTGGCCCCATCCCCAATCTATTGCTGCCTCCTGAGTCCCAGCTGATCGGCTAGAAGGAAAAAAACTGTTTAAACTCTTGCTGTGGGGCTTCAAAGGACCACTCTACAGCTGATCAGTGTTAAAAGGCAGTGTGGTGGTAGACCGGTGCCTCCAAAAACAAATGAGTAGACCGATGCCTGCAAAAATAAATGGGTAGACCAGTGCCTCCAAAAACAAATGAGTAGACCGGTACAGCTCTGCAAGCAGTTAAAACCTGGTAGAGCAGTACCTCTGCTAAATCCTAAAGAATTATCACATGACCATCAAGCCATGCCCACAAAATAAGCCACGCCCACAGAACTGGTAGTAAAAAAAATTACAACCCACCCCTGCCCTACATCAAGAAAGAGAAACCTAATTCTCCAAATCCAACTTAGTGATTCAAAAAAGAAACACATGCTGAAATAGCTGGAGAAGAAATAGAAATAATTTGGAGGAAACCTAGTTTTCAGGTAAATCATAAGAAATTCAAAATTCAAATTAAGAATAGGAGAGAAGAAAAGAGAAATAGGCTTTTTATATACTTGGCTTGGGGAACATCTGCACTTCCACGCTCTTCCTTACATAAAGCAGTGTCACAGCAATGCCACTTAGTGAAAATGTACATATTTTACGTATATCTTTCTCGTGATGTAAATCTATTCTGGGGATAAAAGGTAAATTTAGAAGGGATCATGATAGCAGTTTTCTATTTATTCATTGAACCTGGGATTCGTTCTTATTCTTTGCTTTACAGTAAAAATAACTATCTAATCTCCATAAAACCATATTAAAACTACATTAAAAACCAAATGCATTAATAACAAGAACTCATGCTCAGTCAGTAGATTAGTAAATAAATGGGCTTTTAAAACAACTTCTATGTAGTTTTTAATTATTAATTAATTATATTAATGCAATGTATTTATGTATTATAGTATTATATATTATTATAATTATATTGTGTTATATTAAATTATATTTGGTTTAAGCTTCAGCCACAAAAAACAAACCCTGTGTGTTGTTATTTCTTGAGATCATGGGGTCAATACTAGATATTGTTAGTCTGATAATGCTGCTCCAAGAACTTTATATGGGTTTTTTTTCCTTTATAATATAACCTTATTATCTGACAAATAAGCTTATAAAGATGTATAGAAGATGGCTTGATTTACTGCAGGGTTTATTACTAAAGTGACTAACCCCAGGATGCTTTTTGTAGCTTCCTGAGCAAGGCCAACAGGCAATGCAAAGTAGATTTCACAGGAAGATGATTGTGTCAGGTTGACCTCCTTCTCTTCATCAAAGACCCTTGGCCCATTATTATAGACATATATTTTTAAAAACATGCAGCAAACAGAATAGTTTTTTTTTTTAAAGCAAGCAAATTTATAAAAAGCCATTATTTAGTCAGTTCACAGTATTTCATTCAGTGTACCAGTCTATGCCCTTGTTAGATATTGAAATGAACATTTCAAAATGATTGTTCTTGAGCACTTATCATAATTCAGATAGTAATATATAGAAAATCAAATTTGTCGAGGAGGAGAAGGAGGAGAAGGAGAAGAAGAAGGGGAAGGGGAAGGGGAAAGAGAAGGGGAAGGGAAAGGAGGAGATGGAGGAAGATGAATTCTACCAAATATTGTATTTGGCTAGCTGAACACTTCAGTTTCTCTATGACCAATTTCTGCTCTAATGAGGCTTTCAAATGGCTTAATGAGTTTATTTAAATAGATTACTTAAACTAACAACACTGTGGAGGAAGTAAAAAAGGAACTAATTTTACTAAAACTAAAGATATGAGATCGGTCATTTCCCTAGGAACCATCTATGTCTTATAGGATTTATCTCTTTAGAAGAGGTTAACAGTTTATGTAACTTACTTTCATACCTCCTTGGATCTTTTCAACTATTCCTATGGAAGTATTATTTGCACTAGTAGTAGGAGTAGTATTATTTGCACACCTGCTTTCAAATTATACTTGTGAATGTTTTAGAAATATAAATCTTTCCCCCTTCATCTGGTGGTATGGATGGTACATATTACACTGTGGTACAGTGAAATTCGTGTATGAAATAATACAGAGATTGTGATTTATGAAAATTCAAGTGCACAGATTCACTGACTATAGATAGGACACACTGAAACTGTTAAAATGCTTTGATCGATTAACAATATTGTTCCATCAGATAAGTGGTTCTACATGCACATTCTAAATCAGGGGTTCCCAACTCCCAGGTTGCGGCCCACAACCAGGCCTGTTCCCAACTAGGCTGCACAGGCGACAGGTGAGTGCATTTGCACACACGATTTATTTGTGCAAGTGGCTGCCATTTGACCTCTTGTGCGAAGCTCCCCTTGCGCGAGTAGCAGACGTCTTGCCCTCACCTGCGAAGCTACCTTTATGCGAGTGGCAGGCATGTGCACCCACCCACTGCTCATAGAAATGGGGATGTGTTTGCATGCGAGCACCCACCTGCCACTCACAAAGAACTAACCCCTTCTCTCCCCAGGCTGCCAAGTCAGAAAGGTTGGGGACCACTGTTCTAAATGAAGTGAAGAACTGAAGAACATATGGTTATGCTACAAAACCAACTAGGATTGATGCAAATATCCATATCTCTCAATGGACTACACTCTTAGTCGGACAAAGAAGGGGCAAAGATTTATATTTACCTGATGTAGATATAGAGGTTTAATCAACCATAACATGATGTTGAAATATCTTTTGTCTTCTTTCCAAATGGCAATGCCATGTGAAAAAGTTTTTGTTTTGTTTTTTGTTTTAGGAAAAAACAGTGCACTTTGTTATCGCTTGACTACAATACTTTGCTGGGGAAGGAATGTGATCTGCGAGATGGGAAGGAATATTGAATTTAATGATCAATAGGACTTTTCCCATTTCCCTTGCCATGTGTGAACTTAGAAATATGTTTTTACCATTGTTTAAATGGAGCATCGGCCATCGGTATTGATAATGTCTGGAATAAAAATTGATTGCCCCAAGTTTAGCTTTTTAGATGGATACTAAAATCATAAGGGCAACGTCTTTGTTGGGCAGATTATGGGGCTAATTAGATTAAGGATCAGCAGAGCAAGAAAAGGTTATGGGAACAGATGAGATGTGAGAGATGTAGATAAGGTCCTAAAAGGTCATACGGTAGAGGTCGTGTTTGAATTGTCAGACAGATTTATCTGTACAGAGTTACTTCTGAGAAGTTGTAAAGGAACTGAAAAAGAGGAGCTACATTGGAATTAAGTTCTAACCACTTTCTTAGTTAAAGAACAAATGGAAATAACACACACCCCTGAAGATTATTGTTTTTAAAAGGTTACAGGAAAATTTATTCTAATTAGAAAAAGATTTTTTTCCTCAAATCATATTTTTGAAGCGGGAATATGTTAGGGCAAAGTACCTTCTGGAGCAATCTGGGCTGGGGTGAGCTATTTATGGAGCTTCCATTCTGGTGACTGCCTGACTTTTTCCTTTCTCTCTCTCTCTGGTAGCTTCATGACACCTCCGTTTTATTTTTATAGAAAAATTTTAAAATGTCAGTGAAGAGGAAATTTGGGAAATAACATAAAAGGTGAATGAAATAGGAACTTGGCATATGGCACAAGTGTCTTTTTGTTTGCCTGATATTGAGGTCAAGCTTCAATATGACCTTGTGCATCTTTGTTCTCCGGACAAAGGTGAATATGCTCTGATAGATGCTTGAAACAATTACAGTGAGTTAGGGGAATTCAAGCAAGGAACTGGGAAAAACAGTTCATGCCTTCAGGGCCTCATCTCCAATAGAGATTGGAAGGAAAAAATAAACTTGAAAATATAGAGTGCAAAGAATAAAAGAATTAGGGGAAAATAGAATTGGAATAGCTGGTACCCATTGTTTTGTGATCAAATCAAACCGAAATTATTCTTTTTGTGGTTTCATAATATACTAAAGTCATTTTTCTTTCCTATTTGGTACTACATCCTCTTTAGTGACATTGAAGAAAGAGAGATGATAGTTTATGGTAACCAAAACTCAGAAAGAATCCAATGGCATCTTTGAAGACTAATCAATTTTATGAAAAGGCATACATTTTTGTGAATTATCACTCACTTCATCATCAGATGTGGGGAGTGGAGAACTACCACGTATCCTCTTTTGTAGTATGCAGTGACAAGCAGAAGATTTAAAGTTAGAAAACACTACTAGTAACTTGAGTATCTTCTAAAGATGTGTAATACACATCTTTAGCAATAAATAGATGGGCTAGTATTTTAATTTTTATTTTACTTGAATAAGTCATTAACATGACACTCTCAATCACTATGCTTTCTTGTGAAATTTCAATTTGTCTAGGGGCCTGAAAAAGATTTGATTTATTGTGAATTATTAATTCCTCTAGAATGAATTTCCAAAGTTTGAACTAGGAACTGAGCGCGTTCAGTTTGCCAAAAATTTAGTTCCTTTAGTTTAAATCCATCTATCCATGCACACAGTCATTTCATGTACATACACTGATAATACTCTGTAGAAAAAGCAATACTGAAATTTTCTCTATGTTTGACTGTTTTAAGGATTTTGTGTGTATGTGTGTGCAGTAAATTATTGATAGGGCAGGGGTGAAATCCATTTACCTTTGCTACCGGTTCACAAATGGGACTGTGTGCGACACCTCTGCGCATGCGCAGGAACTTCTGCGCATGTGCAGAGTGTCAAAAATGGGATGTGATGATGTCCTGGTGGGTGAGCGGAGCCTCCTGCCGCCGGTGCTACCAGCTCGCCTGAACCGGATAGAACCGGTTGCATTTTACCACTGTAATAGGGAACCCAAAGGTGTTTTTTCAAGAGGCAACCGGACTATCCAGTTTTTCTTTGAAGATTTTCGCTTCTCATCCAGGAAGCTTATTTAGCTCTGGCTGGATGGTGGAGAATGGAAGGATTTATATTCCTTGCAGACAGCTGGTCACTTGCGTTCTTTTAGAAAGTCATTAAGGCCACCTTATCTGTGTCTTCAGGGTCACCTGTGTGGTGCAAATGGCTGTGGAGCCTTCTTGGAACTGTTGAAAGGGATAGGGATACTTTACGGATCAAGAAAATACTCTAGAAAAATAATCCTGGTGCAAAGGCATTTATAACTGCATTAAGATTGGTTTTGCCATGTTTCAATAATTCATAAGAATTAACCAAATGTATTAATCAAAATTAATAGTCCAATACTGAAATTATGGATATTTCTCCCCAATCAAAGCAGCATTCAGAACAAAGTAAATTTAGGGCAAACAAAATGAAATAAATTCCTGAGAATTTCTGCTTGGAAAAATCTGTTGCAATATCCAAAGATTGTAGAAAAATATCAGGCATATTAAATCTATTTTTGTTAGCAATATGTTCTTTTTTTTCCTGCAGAAATTTTTCCCCCTGTAAAGTATGTCTCTGATGCTTAAGCATGAGGTAATGGAGGAACCTATTCTAATTATATTAGATATCTTATCTTGAAATGTATAGGGATAAACAGAAAGTGGAGGCTTTTAACATATGGCAAAAGGACTAAATGCCCAGCATGTTAGCATTTCTGCTTAAGCTGAAAACAGGCCTGTCCATTAAGAAAGGATAAATCTGTACATCTTTCAATACAGCATGCAATTAAAGCTAGCAGAGGATAAGAGAAAGCAATTAGACTTGGAAGAATCCTGGAAGTCACCTCCTCCCAGCCTATTGTGGAGAAGTAGGACTGGTTACTGAACAGAGTGATCTGCAGCCTAAAGAAATTTCAGGAACTTGAAATAATCATTGCAATCATTGCATCTGTTTGGTGGAGAAGCAAATTTCTATCAAACCAGTTTAGTCCTAGAATTTGTTTTGGAGGTAGAGTGGAACTGAGAAACTACCAAAGCAGGGGTAGGCAACCATGGTCTTTTTTATGACCTGCGGACTTCAACTCCCTGAATTAAATAACTTTAGAATAAAATATTTATTGCTGAATGAGACTAATGGAAGGTCTAAGGCCAATCTTCCACATTAAGGGCATATTGTAGCTATGGCATATATTTGTCATTTTATTTCTCAGGTATACAATGTTAAGCAGACCTTGATAATGGGTCCAGTTCTTTTAGAGTTTTATTGTGTATGCTTGCTGGGTTTCTCTTAAATAAAACTCGGGAAGCATATGGAATTTCCATTTAAAGTTGAACAGAGACTGGCACATTTTCAAGCAGCTCTCTATATTATTTCATGGCAGGTCCATTGTTAAATGATTTTATAATTTAATAATAATACTTAGACAGGATGCTATAACCCAACGCTCCACTGGGTTAGAGTTAAGCCATACTAGCTGTATCATCAGTGGCTTCTTGTGAAATTATAAAATAGCAGGCAATTTCTCCTCCTTTTTTTAAATAGTAATTTTCTCACAAAATTCTTCAAAGCTTTAGCAAGTCACTTTTGTAAGTCCAATTATCTTAGGTTATTCTCTAAGTTTGTTATTTGTTTCTTATATTCCTTTTTAATTATTAACACATCAGTCAGTTTCTACTGTATATCCAATGAGACTTTTTTTCATGTCATTCTTGTAGTCTATCATTTGAAAATCCACTTTCAAGTCAGTCTCTATTTTCTGAGGTTGAACTTGTTTCTTTTCCACAATACCTTCTAAACTCTAGTGCCGTGATGGCGAACCTATGGCACGGGTGCCACAGGTGGCATGCGGAGCCATATCGGTGGGCACGCGAGCTCAGCTCTGGCAAACATGCGTGCACCAGCCAGCTGATTTTCGGGCCTTCTGGGCCCACCAGAAGTCAGGAAACACACTGTTTCCAGCTTCCAGAGGGCCTCTGGGGTGGGGGAGGCCGTTTTTGCCCTCCCCAGGCTCCTAGAAAGGTTCTGGAGCCTGGGGAGAGCAAAAAACGGACCTACTGGGCCCACCATGCCATCGCGTGCCAAAAGTGGGGGGAGCACGGGGTGGGCGAGGCGCATAGAATTATGGATGTGGGCACGTGTGCATGTGACCCCACCGCACTCCCCCCGCTTTTGGCACGCGATGGCAAAAAGGTTAGCCATCACTGCTCTAGTGTATGTCTCTATACACACTACAACGTATAGTGCTACAGTATAGTGCCTTTGTAATGTTTATAGTATTTATAGACACGGAGGCAGACACTCTTAATGTTGACTTGTGGATCCCTGATTCAAAAATATCCCGTTGTGAACTGGTAGTAAAGCTAAGTAGAACCCACCCTTGATCTGAACCCTTAATTCATTTGTAATTCTCTAAAATCAAAATGTTAATCAATCTTTTGCTGTTATTTTAGAAAACAATCTGAGCAATGGTGGGCTGCAACCAGTTTAACAACTGGTTCTGTGAGCACACGCAGGCTTGTGCATGCAGGCTTTGTGCGCCTAATGCGCTTGTGCGCAGCATTCAAAATACAGCAGTTTGAAGCTCAGCTGCTTACCTTTTAAGGCAGCCACGGTAAGTAGAACTGCGGAGGCACATAAATCAGCTGTGCTGTGTGAATCAGCTGAGACAGAAAGAAGGAAATATAGGGTGGGGTGGGTGGGCCGGGCCAGTTGATTGTTGGAACTACTGGTTCACTAGAACCGGTCTGAACCAGCAGCAGCCCACCACTGAACCTGAGTCCTTAAAACTGTATTTAAAACTTATTTCATTACAAATTTCACTCCATGCTGTAAAACATATTTATCCAGGGGTTCCTTACACCTGAAAGCAGTAAACAAACAATTTCCAAGCATGATTTTAAAAGGAAGTATGTGAACCCGATATCCTTAGATGTATCTTTGAGCAAGGTGACTCTTTCTTTGTCCTCCAGAGCTCTAAATCCACTTATGAGCTTTCTTGCAGTCTCTTTGTGAGAAGTACTTGTGGACAATCTCATAGCCTCTCTTTGTACATAGAAGAATTACAAGGAGTTAGTCTACTCATCGGCTCTTAATTCTGCCATGGTTGTCAGTTTTGCTTTTCATGGACTTGCCTTTTTTTTTTCTCCAGCAACTTCTCTCTTGTGTTACCATATTTAATTTGCAAAAATTCCAGACTACCACATGATGGTAGAAAAGAGTCATATGTGTTGCCATCTAGTGGTCATCTGAGCTTTTTCATCTCAGATACGGTATCCTGGATCTGGTAAGATCTTTCTCTGTCTTATCCACTTATTTCAGCTTTCTTTATTTAATGCTATGATCTCACAAGTTCATGCAGTTATAGTTGTTGCAGTAGAAAAGCATGATTGTCAGAGAAATGTCATTCTTAAGTGGCAGGATGCTGTCATTTCATTTTTAGATTAAGGGTTGAATGGTAAATCTTGTGGAATGATGGATGGAATGTTATTAATATTAGTGTGAAAAACATTGTGCCTCAACAAAGAGGGATAAAGTATTGTTACTATCACTGCAAATTGAGAGTTATGCCCTGCCATTATATAGCTAACCAATGCCTTAATTATAATTGTGAAGTAATCCATTATGATGATCTAAACCAATGTTATTTAATTTTCCTATCCTCCATGGCAACTTCGGAGAACAAATCCCTTTATTTTCATCAAATAACTGTATCTAGAAAAGGCTATCATCTATGTTTTTCTTTCTAAGATAAATATAAAGAATGTAAACAACTTTCCCTGTTGTATTGGTCAAATATTTGACATTTATTTGTGGTAAAAAGAAGACTTCAGATGTTTGAGAGAGCAAAATGACTGGGACAATATTTATGTGGAGGATGATCTAAAAATTAAAATGTCACAATCTTTTGTTTAATGGATATTGTCTGGATCATTTTGTGAACCAAGTGTATTTAGATACTCAAAATTTATTTTGTTTTAATGTAATACAAACACTTTGTTTCTTCATATCTTCAAATTGTTTGTTATTTTTTATTAAGCATTCTTAGTTTTTCTTCCGAATTCCACATTTTAAAATGAGACATCTTACATTATTTTGAAGAAGGTTAATAATATTTGTATTAATTCTAATAAAGTTTAAGGATTTTTTTTTCTTAAAATCCACAGGAGACTTTTTTATTTGCATGCCTGAAAACTCCATCCCAGTACTTTAATTAATTCTCAACTAAATATCCAGTCTACTATGACTCTAGAAATATTTTTGGATAATGAGTATGTGCCATTATTGTGATGTGCATATACTATGGACATTTCATGATTTTGCCTTATTCCCTCATTAAAAAGAGGCTACATTCAGAGAGGCAGAAGAAGGAAGTATTCCAATTGGACAAAATAATACTGATGATCCACATTTATTCTTCGGCAAAGAAATTCGTTGTGTAACTTTAGGCCAGTCCTGCTCTCTTAGTCCAATCAATGTCACAATTCATGTTTTGATCTTTTAATTTGAAAAATAAATCTAAACTAACATTTATTAAGAAAACTGTTTGAAACCGTACATTTGCTATTTCATAAGATGCATGCTTCAATTCTTCTGAAGCATCCCCAAGTCTCTTTAAGATGTAATCCAATACATACTTATTTTTGAGTAAATCACAGTGGGTTTATTTCAGGAAAGATGCACTGCTATTGTAAGAAGATAGTTGTAAAAATTATTGTCATAAGACATGGAATGAAAATAATAAATACCCCTAACTAAACAATATATGCAGCTATGTTAGAAAAGCTGGAAATATAAGGCAGAGTTCTTTAAATCCAGAACAAAACTCTCACAGGTATTTCATACATTAGCTCTCTTTTCAACTTATAGCCAATTAACCTTTATTTACTGAAGGAATGATGACATTCTACTTTAATTGGCAGGCTAGCCCTGGCGCCAATGAGTGGAGTTCTGAAAACTCTGCTGGAGAATCATGGTTTATTAACACATAATTAAGCAGTTGTAATAGATTCCAATGAAGTATGCCTATTGCCTAAGGAAGTAGATTATTGAGCATTTTTACTTACTGATAAACTACAGAACTGAAAGTTATATCACAAGCCTTAATATGTTAAAATTTCTAATGTGCCAACAATTAAATTACAATGTTATTTAGTAGCTTTTATGTCATCTGCCTCTTTACCAGTAAGAACTTATAAATGTTAATGATGCCAGTATCTTATACAGCTCCAAGAACACCATATTCCTGTAATACAGTCCAGATACATTTCAAGTTCGATACAATGGCAATTCAGTTTATTTGTGATGTGTTTATGATGATCATTGAGTCCATTAAACTTCCTTTAGCACAATGACATCATTTAGAACAGGAGAGCATAATTTCCATTATGAAACTCTTAAGAAGCACATAGGCATCTCAAAGAACATGCAGAGCCAAGTCTATATAGATTGCTTCAAAACTATATGATTATCTCTTCAGGCATTTAAATATCAGAAAGTATCTGTACTCCACATGCCATAGAACATCTAAAAAAACCCATCTAAAAAATACAGCTGGATTTGCTACCCAGAATGATGATAATTAAGAATGGGAACATTTGCTGGTGATTTTTCATTCACTAAACTCACTGTTTCATTCACTGTTTCATTCACTAAACTTACTGTTCTCTTAACTTGGCTGGTCTCCTACTCAAAATTCACTTAGTCTAAAATTTGTATGACATTGCCTATCTGTTCTGAATAATAACTTATCATACATTAATAATAATAGCTAAAGAGATAATTACAAGATGTTAAATGTTATTCCACTTTCTGTCATATAAAACTTTTGGTATTATTTATTACTGATCAACTTTTTAAAAAAGTATTCCAAACATATTACACTTCTCCAGATGTTTGACTATTAATGTGCTGGAATACATATTAAAGATGTAATTATGTAGTATTAGTAGTAGTAGCAGTAATAGTAGTTAAACAGAGAGCAGTGTGAAATCACAGTACCGGTTCATTAGTTAGTATTGGCCTTCATTGGTACTGAATTCTTCCCAAGAACCTAGGATGTGGTAAAATATCAGCATAGAATATGTGCAGATCCAAGAAATGTGGCCTTTTCTACTATGATTATTATTATATAAACAACAACATGGAAATCAGAGCTGTCAATTCTGTAGTTGGTGTTGGCCTTCATAAGAAATGAGTTCTTCCCAAGAATCTAAGATATTGTAATATATTGGCATATTATTGTTATTATGGATTGAGACATTTTTGGAAACCATAGAAATCTGATCTGAGATATATACTATTATCAATTCATGGTTCTTTCATTTCAGTCGCTATACTAAATCCAATGCAATTTATTATTCTTTCATTTATATTCCACATCTCCTTGAAGGAACAAAAAAGAATATAATTTCTCCCTTTGCCAGATTTCATTGTACAATTCTGTGAAATACGCTACACTGAGAGTGTCTTTTCTAACCAAAATTTTCTATAGCACAATATATGACTCTAGAAAAAAAAATTAGGTGGAAGGGAAAAGAACTGAATTTTCAAAATGTGGGCTAAAGCTCCTTCTGTGATACATGGGAGAGAAGAGAAATATTTATCCTCTTACCCAACTTCATCAACACAAGTTGCCTAGCTGAATGTTTGGGATGGTTAAAAAGCTATCATACTATGATTACAAAAAATGAGAGAAAGAGGCTTTTGATAGGATATGACATGTCTACAAGCTATTTTAGTCTTCTGGGGCAGGAAAGAATTGACTAGTTTATTCTCCTCCCTGTAAGAGGTAGATAAAATTTAAACTCTTTCCCTCCTGCCATTTGCTTCAGCAACAGGAATGAAAAATGACACTGGAACAAGCAAACCCCAGTCGACAGATAAAATCTTCTTTGTTTCTTGTTGGTTCTGGAATGTTATAAGACCAAAAGAAACCTTGGGGAATCCAGGGGTGGATTGAATGAATGGAAAAGAAGCTTAATGAAGCAGGCAGCAGGGACTTCCTGATGAAGAATTGGGTGAAGACATGATCTCTATCTCTTTCACCTTTTTGTTAGAAGAAAAAAAACAGTATTGAAAGAATTGAAAGAATGCAGAGAATAGACTGTCGGTTTTTATTCAAGAGTGAGAGACAAGCAGAGCAAATAATTCTAGTTGCCGAAGGTGGCCACGAATCAAGTTTTTGAGGTGATTTCTTTTATTGTTCCAAGAAAGCGTGGGAACCCATCCCACCTTCTATGGAATCCTGGAGAGCACAATTGGCCCATTGGAGATAAAATGTGGCCAGGCATCCTATGAGGCTTGTGATTTTTATCTTTTGTGAATCAGGGCAATGAGCTTGGGACTGAAGAGCTTTCGTGAGGAGATCTATTGATAAAATGGGAAACTTACTATCTTGAGGGGATTTTATTTAAGCTGTTGTCTTTTTTGCCAATTTCATCAAAGTTAAAATGTTCTTTGTCAATTTCAGTCTTGGTGTCAAATTAGTTTAAGTAATCTTTGTTGTATTGATTGGAGTTCATCACAAGGTCAAGAAGAAGTGGGGGAAAAGTGCCACAGTACAGGGCTTCGTCCTCCTCCCACGCTTTCTTTAGGTTGCTTCCTAGAATCCAACAGCTGTCCACAGTAGCTTTCCAGCAGATAGAAATGGAAGAGAATCCCAAAGGTGCTTTTTCAAAAGGCAACTGGACTTTTGAGAAGCCATTTTGCTTTTCACCCAGCAACTGAAGAACTGAAGAAGCTTCTTGAATGAGAAGCAAAATATCTTCAAGCAAAACAAAGTCCAGTTGCCTTTTGAAAAAGTACCTTTGGGACAACCATGACTTGGATGACTGAGAATCTCCATAGACAAATGGAAGGGAAGGAAACATCAAAAATTATATCCCTACCCCACACCTTGAAGTGTGAGTAGAAGCTCTATATCAGTGATGGTGAACCTTTTTGCCATCATGTGCCAAAAGCGGGGGTAGTTGGGGGGGAATTGCACATGCATGCCCAGACCCATAATTCAATGGGCCCCATTCCCCCATGCATGTATGTGTGACCCCCCCCGCTCCCCCTGCTTTTGGCATGCGATGGCACAGTGGGCCCAGTAGGCCCATTTTTTTGCCTCCCCAGGCTCCAGAGGCTTTCTAGGAGCCTGGGGAAGGCAAAAACAGCCTCCCCCCCCCCCGGAGGCCCTCCTGAGGCCCGGAAACAGCCTGTTTCCTGACTTCTGGTGGGCCCGGAAGGCCCGAAAATCAGTTGGCCAGCAGCACGCACATGTGTGCTGGACTGAGATAGGGCAACGCTCGCATGCCCACAGATATGGCTCTGTGTGCCACCTGTGGCAGCCATGCCATAGGTTCGCCATCACCACTCTATATGCTTGAACGGAAAACAAATTCTGCGGTATCACAGTATCCTACTTACGTTACAGTAATATCAATCTCTGTTTGCTTCTTTTTCTTTTTTTCTTTTTTAACTAACTTTCATTTTCAGGAGCTTTCTTGGAAAAAAATGTGACCACCTATTTAAAAGGAAGCCATTAGCATTTTCTCTTTTTAAAAAATCAGTCTCTTTTAATAGTTCTCACACTCAACGCTCAATATCCAATCCAAAACCAGTCACTTTTGAAAAATCCCGGCTTTTGCAGATGACCTAAATACGACTCTTATCTGGATAATGCATAAAAGACATATGTTTGAACCGAAGAAAGTGCACTGAATTGCTTTTCAAGGGCAAGCTGTGGTTTACAATTAGTAGGAAAGTACATCTATGCAATGATTTATTTTTCAATTTTTATGTACTGCAATAAGTCTCCACACCAACTCTTCACTTTGCATTACTGTAGCTACCATTCTTTTAAAGGGAGTGCATTTGAAACACATTGTGGGATGTATGCTATTTAGCTCTGCTTGTACAGGAAAGCAAAGGTGAAATTTGAGATGATTTAGTTTTCAAAAGCCAGCTTCATTATAGAAGGCCTTCTCCAACTTGAGTTGTCAGTGCCTGAGCACACCATCCGCAGCCAGTGGTGGGATTCAGCTGGTTTGGGCTGATTTGGGCGCACTGGTAATTAAATTGCTGACTGGCCCTTTCCCTCCCCGCCCCTTCCAGGAGTCCCCACAAGCCCCATTTTGGCTCCCAGGTAAGTGCAGGGAGGCCTACTAGGCCCAAAACAGGGCATGGGAGTACGCGTCCCCTCACAGCCCATTTTCATTCCCAGGAGGCTGCAGGGAGGGAGGCCTACTAGGTCCAAAATGGGGTGCGGGGGTGCATCTCCCCGTGGCCTGTTTTTGCTCCCAGGGTGTACAGGAGGTGGGCGTGGCCACCATGGCCACACTCACCCAGCTGGTCATTAGGGCAGAGAACCAGTTGTTAAATTATTTGAATGCCACCACTGTCCACAGCCATAATGGGTAAACATATCTGCAGGGTTCTGGTTTGAAGGCTATTTACCTAAAACTAACTTCTTCTTGTGAGTAGGATCAAATAGGCAGGAAAATATTTCAAAAGCTGTAATAAATCAACATCTACGAAGAGTGAAAAAAGCATTCAACTCTCATGAGAATCTTTTCCGTTTCTTGACTGTTTCTTTTCGGTCATTTCTAACTGTGCAATTCCAGTGAGACTCACTTTGGCTGCAATTGAGGAACCAAGTGGGGTTGAGAAAAGAGTAACACTGACAGATCGTCTTGTATATCGTCAGTCAGATTGGAAAATGTCTCGATATTACCCTATTTTCTAACATTCTTGAGAACAATTTGAAGGGAGGCTGGGACATGAGACTGTCACTCTCAGTTCTGCAGCTTTAGCTGAGAAAATAAATAATTTGGGCTACCCTTTTTAGAAGTTGCACGCAGAAATGTTCACATTATTTCAAGGATGCTTACTCTATAGCACTTTTATTTTTCTTCTTTTCCTTATGTTTTCCAGCGTAGTATTTGCCATTTTAGCCCCATGGGTTGCAAACTGAAAAGATATTTCACAAAACTTGGCTCATTTCATCTTAATGAAGGTGGCGCAGTGGTTAGGGTGCAGTACTGCAGCAACTTTAGCTGACTGCTAGTTCAGCAGATCAGCGGATCAAATCTCACCAGCTCAGGGTTGACTCAGCCTTCCATCCTTCCAAAGTGGGTAAAATGAGGACCCAGATTGTTGGGGGCAATATGCTATTTAGTATACTGTCTTTGGTGTAAGCCACCCAGAGTCCTCGGAGAGTAGGCAGCATAGAAATATGAATAATAAAATAAAAATAAAATAATAAAATAAATCATCCTAAGTAATTTGGTGTTGTTAGGTTAGGCAAGGTTCTAGTATTAGGGGACAAGTATAAAACCTTCCCCACATTTTATCCACTTCATGTATAGTTTTATTCATTTTTTTTCTATACATGTCCCCTCATTAGTTACCTTGTCTTCTAAGCTAACTAAAACGTCCTGAAAGTTGCAACTTTCTGCATAATGAAATCTGTAGGAATCTCTGCTGAATTAGAATCCCTTCTGCCAAAGTCAAGATTTAAGTTGATAATGAATGGGGACTCTTTAAACATACTTGTAGGAACAGAACTATAAAGGAAACAGTGTTAATCTTTAAATTCATCGCTTAAGGAGCCACAGCAAAAAATACAGTGGCATTCATACCCAGCTTGTAAGTTTTCTAAAAGCATCTGATTGGCCAATGCAGAATCAAAACACAGTAAGAGAAGCCTTTGTTCAAACTAGCAGCATTGCTGTTTTTATAGCCTTACTTTTAAAAAAAAACAGATTTAATACTATTTAGCTCAGCTTGTTCTGTTTTTCAAGATATCTTATGTTTTTATTCATTTTATCTTTATTTATGCTTTACAGGATATATCTCCCTTTTCTTAGGAGTTTACAATGAGATGCTCTCCTCTTTAATTTTTCAATGCAACAATAATGATGCAAGTAGGCCAGATTAAGCATTTAGGGCAGGCCCCAAAACAGTTAGGGAGCCTCTATGACTCAGCATGGATTTAAAGGTGCCCAGTTGAAATCCGTCATCCTAACCTCTACATATTCAAACATATTAGCTGAAAAACACCAGGGAAAAGGATGGAGACCTAAGCAAAACATCACTTTTTGAGTTATTTAGAAATGAAGAATTAAGCTCAGAAGGACAATTCAGAAGTTACAGAACATGCCATGAGGATGGACATGAATTCTGAAGCCTATTTTAGGTAGAGCACGGGAAACATTTTTGGCAAAAGATGCTGGACATTATTGTTAGTATCTAGGTGATACTCTTGAATCTTCCCCCTTCTTGGAAAATGAAATGTGATGTAAGATATAGCCTACCCTTCACCGACTCCATTCATCTGAATCTGCTGGTGCAGTCACTTTCTTCTCATGAAGATTCCATATTGGTCTCTGTCTCAGGACTCAAACTGAGTCTGAATCCATAATGAACTAATTTGGATCCAAATATGTGACAATAGGACTTAGATCTGAATCATCCTAGTTTTATTTTATTCCCTTCAATTATTATCTTCTTTCTTTCTTTTCTTTTTTTTTACTTTTCCTAGTTGACAAGGTAATTCTTTGATGGCTATTTGTCACTGACAGAGACATCTTGCTCAAACAAACTGGGAAGGGAATATGAAAGGAAAGAGGACAGAAGAACAGTAACCTGGCAAAAAGATTCCACTTTTTGTCTGTAGCAGACTCCAGAGTCAGTGAATCGTTTGACAAGGAATGATATACATAGGCAAAAGGAACAGAATGGGAACTACAGTATCACTGAATGCAAGCATAAAATAGCAAGAACAATACGGGGAATGTCATCCTTCTCCTAGTTCCATGATACCTCACTCTTTTCTCTCCAGTGCAAAAATTTACAGATAAAATTCCCTTTTCTGCCTATCTTCCAGGCCTCAGAAAACCAATCCTGAAACCACAGGAAGTATGTTGAATGCTACCAACAACCATGTTACTGCTGTGAAGCAGAAATCATCACATTTGATCTTTCATAGTAACAAGAAACAGTCTAAATATAGAGAGATGGTTGGGCTAGGGACATAGCTGAGTGAACCTATCACCTAGAAGTATTTCGTTCTTCAGAATGGGAGATGTGGTGAATGAAAGCTATTTGTTCCACAGCATTTTTTTCCCAAGCCATTGATTCTCAAAGTAAAGTCCATAGACAAGTCCAGGTTCCCCAACATAGGTCTCTGCACAGCTTCAGTTCCAAACTCAAATGATAATTATTTTTGGATTACAAATGTTGCTTAAAACATTGCTTTTAAATGGAAGATACAAGAAGCTATTCAAAAATGCATTTACAAAGTGTATTTTATATCACCATCAGGCAGGATCTTTCATGTTCTTAATGTCAAAAAAGTGTGAGAGGGAGGATTGTTTAACTGAGGGAAAGGGTCTCTACTTTTTCCAAGTGCTTATATAGTATTTCACAATTGCATAAGTCCTGAGATACACTGGTTTAAGCACTATAGCAAATAAATCATTTGCTGATAACTGTATGCCTCTGTGAGATTAACCTCCAAAGAATCAGCAGGAAACAGCTTCTTACAAAAATGGATATAAATAAGAATCTCTCTTGCATATGCATGCATTCTCATTGGTAAAATTTGTAGCATTACGACCACATGCCATGATGCATACCAAACATGAAAGAAAGAGTTTGGTGGCTGTTGGAATGCTTCCAACATCAAAAGTATGGCCATTGACTAATATAACTGTTAACATGCACATGATAAAACAAAAGTAGAATGACACAGAATGACACATATAGTATTCTCTATAGCGTGAAAACAAGGCTAGCCCTAACCATGAAACAAAGCAGACCAAGTACCAAAAACAGCACATGTGAAGGGCAATGATTACAAATTTAATGTATTCTGTTTTTAAATTGTTGTACTTTTTTTTTGTTCTTCTAATGTTTCTTTTAATTGTTTCTAAGTTGAGGGGGCACAGTGGCCTAGTGGTTAAGAAGCTGGGTCATTGATTGGAAGGTTGGCTGTTTGAGACCCAAGCACTGTATGATGGGGTGAGCTCCCATTCTTGCCCCTAGCAATTTGAAAGCTGCAAATGCGAGTAGAAAAATAGGTACCATTTCAGTGGGGTGGTAACAGCATTGTCAAGCCTGAATTTGATTGGGATGTGGGATTGTTTGTATCATTGGGTATTCTGACATGAATTCAGTTTGACACAGTTTGAAGCTGAAGGAGGAAAGCCTTCAGTCAAAACATCATTCCTAGCCGATGAGTCAACCACATTCCAATGGCTGTTTGACAGGAGGAGGAGGAGAGAAGTCGCCAAGCAACCAGTTCCCATCTTGGTTGGACAATGTGACAGTTTGTTTTGGAAACTTAAGAAACTGAAACTTATATTGGGATGAAAGGCCTGGGAACTTGAGTACTGACTTTTCACCAGTAATGCCAAGATGATATATCTAAATAAATTTGTTCTTTGAGGAAAAGCAATGCCTCGGAGTTCGATTTGTAATGGGTATATTACTTGGAGCCTGACAAACATTCTGTGCCCCTTGGCATATAGTCATGCTAGCCACATGACCACAGAAGCATCTTCAGACAATGCTAGCAGTCTTGGCTAGGAAACAGAGATAAGCAACACCACCTACTGTACAGTTGGACACGACTGGACAGGAGAAACCTTTACCTTTTTTTTTTAAGCTGCACATATATGAGATGGGTAACTATTAAATTTTTAAAAATCGATCATTCAATCAATCAGGGCAGCATGATGACAGATTTCCATGACTGCGAATTCTAAGACAACTGAATATTCTCACATCTTATCCCATGCTTTTAAAATTATCTGCTTTCCTGAAGTCAAGAGTGGAAGAGACCATCCCACAACCAAATTCAAAGCAAAATTCAAGTGCCAGTAAATTTGTTCTCTATGTATAGGTATTAAGATGGTTCTTTGCCCTAGCCAAAAATATCTACTATATTATACCATCATTTTTTAACTTTTAAATATTTTATTGATAAAGTATAGCAACTGGAGTATGTGATGAAGTATATCCTAAAATATAACATTGCTAATATAATAAAGAATATAAATAGTAATTAATTGTGTGACATTTGAAGAAACCAGATGTACCATAAAGTATTAATACAGAACTAGCTCAACCCTTGATATTATTAACATATTAAATCTAGCAATATAGACCATTTGTTACTTCATCTTCTTAGTTTTAATAAAGTGTAGTCAGTATTGTACACTAATATTTCTATAATATACTTAAATGCTTGACATTCTATTATTTACACGCTGTTTAGATGCCTTAGAGTAGTAAATATAGG
Source organism: Ptyas mucosa (assembly GCA_012654045.1). NCBI lineage: Eukaryota > Metazoa > Chordata > Lepidosauria > Squamata > Colubridae > Ptyas > Ptyas mucosa. Next base: position 34,420,600 of record WNWU01000004.1, read on the forward strand.
TAAATGGGTATTCTATTAATATTAATTAGTTCTGAAAATTCATGTTACAAGCGCTATGATCACTTAACCTTTTCTTTAAAATTAAACATTAAGATTGAGTGAGAAACTAAAGGAAGACCACACATCAAACTATTTATTTTATAACAAATGGGTTTTTTTTTGCAAATTCTCATTTAGTTTCATGAGTCACATGGTGAAATGTTCATTAAAAGGGTCTGATATTCTTGCACTTTTTTTAAGCATCCAAAAATATTTGGGTATCAATGGAGGGATGTCCTGTTCTTAATTATATTATTATCTCTCCAGTGTTCTGCAGAATCTGGCTTTCCGCACAGCAGATAAATCCAATGAAACATCCTAAGAGATCTCTTTCTGTTTAGGTTTTCAGAAGTGGAACTACCGGTATTACTGATAGAAAGACAAATTTCCTTTGATAAATTCTTGAAGTATGTCCTTCTATGAAAGCATTCTATAATTTTTCTCAAAGCACAATTTTATTTATGTATACTGCATTGTTTAACTCTGAAGCTCTAAGTACTATAGAAATAAAAGTATTACAGGAATATTGGTGGATGTTAACACCACAATAATTCTGTGCATAATATATAAAAGTGGTACTAGATATTCATTCATCAAAGGCCCATTGTACCAAAAAAAAAAGTTTTGACAAGTCTCCAGGAGATCATGAAAATAGGATCTTATCTCTCTTGGGGTCAGGGTACATATTCAGTTTTAGTGGAGAATTTCAAAAGGTAATTTGTGCTTAGTTTTGCGGTTGAATTCAGCAGGTGTTCAGTTTAAGAATTCCCATCAAATAATCTGAGTTTGAGAACGATGACCTGATAATTACAATACTTGGGAGACAAAGAATACTGGTTCCATTTATCTTTCTTTATGAAATCTCTTTGCAGGGCATGGAGATTCACATCTTTGCGGAAATCTACCATTTACTATTATTACAATGCCCATTTAAAAAATGCTGGCACTGGCAATTCTGTCTTTAGTAGGTAATGAATAAGGGAATATAGTTTGGCTGCTCAAATCCAAGGAACAGCCAACATATTCTGTATCCCCTTCCTTTTTCATTGTTGAACATTTAAAAGGCTTATCTCATTTTAGGGACATTTATGGCACTAAAATAGCGTTCCCAAGTGCACTGATTTGCTCTTTGTCATTTCATTTTTATGTCATTCATTAGTGGTATGTCGAGATTTGTCTTTTGATTCCTGTATTCTCCTTCTATTCTTCTTATTTAATGAGGCATAAAGAACTTTGCAATAAAGACTCATCAAAGATGTCTTTTATTGATGTTACTTGGTTCTCCATTAGTAATAAATGTCCAGATTCTTTTGATATCCATTGGTATACCTTATTCTTACATAAAATCATTTACTTTTTATATCTGATTTCTTTCTTTCTTTCTTTCTTTCTTTCTTTCTTTCTTTCTTTCTTTCTTTCTTTCTTCCTTTCTTCCTTCCTTCCTTCCTTCCTTCCTTCCTTCCTTTCTTTCTTTCTTCCTTTCTTCCTTTCTTTCTTTCTACCTTCCATCCATCCATCTATCTATCTATCTATCTATCTATCTATCTATCTATCTATCTATCTTTCCAATACAGCTTGGAATCTTCAAGTCAAGCAAAAAAAAACAAGTATAATCCAGATTTGTAATACACACAACTGAAATACTACTTCCCTGAATGATATTTTTATATCAAACATTATGTCAAATCCTTCAAAATATTTCTATCTATTTCTATTATCTTTCTTACTGATATTTCTGGAGAACACTAAAACCTATCCAATGTTTTATGATATTGAGAGGATCTAAAGAGTATCGCCCAAATTTCAAAATAATGGAATTGATACAGAAAATTGTAGTAGTAAATTCTAAGAGGGATTTGTTGAAAATTGAGCCCAAATAAGTATTTCTAAAATAACTCATTGGACTATTTTTGTAGCATGTTGAATTTGTTCCAATATGATTTAATTATAATTAACTTTAGGTATTATATATCTTCTGGCCATTTTTTTTCTTCAATTTGCAATAGTAGGTTATTTCTAACTTATATCCTAGCTAATTACAAAAGGTGGAGAATTATACCCATAAACTATATCTGTGGACTAGAGTTACAGATCTTCTTTTCGCAACCTGGGGTCTTAAGTTAATTTTTTATTTCCTAATGTTCTTGCTGTCTTTCCTGCATTAATTAGGATTATGTCAAAAAGTCTGTCTATTCAGAAGATTTTTGGTAGAAATTGAGTTTTATTCCAGAATTATAGCAGAAATTTTAGAGTATGTAGCAATATATCCCATCTATGAGATTTAAACCGAATAATCAGATTTTACCTTGGCAATACTCTAATTGTTTTTTCAAATAATGAAACGTTCTGTCTATTATATCTCTTGAAATCTCCTTTAAACATAAGAATTTAAGAATAGGCCAGTTGAAGCAAACAAAGAACATCTTCATCCAGCATTTTATTTCATTATAACCAGATAACTTTTGGGATGATCACAGTCAAAAGATGGAGACATAATCCTTTCCTAATTTTGTTCCCTTTGCAACTTGTGTTGAGGATTTGGTGCCCTTGTTGTGGATATGGACTTTTCAAAATTAATTGTCCTTGATAGACCTGCTCCAAAATTTCATACAGTGTACAGATTAGAGTTATTGACAGCTGGATCGTCCGATTTCTATGAACAAGCTTTATCCCATTTATTTGAACCCAGGTGTATTGCCTAGTTCAGCAATTCAGCAATTCAGATTATACATATGTTTATTAATGGAGTTTATAAAACACAGGTGTAAAAGACAGCAACATTTCACCTTGATGAGAGACATCACACAACAAGACCACAGTATTTCATCTTGTCATTCAGGATGGTCTGAGGCCTTAGTTCCAAGACCCAGAAGACATTTCTGGATTCAGAATCCCTTCCAGAACTGCCATATAAGATCAAGAGCCTGAGTGGCGTAGGAGGCTAATGCCTCCTACTAAGGCAGCATTTAACATCCAGCTGCCTGCAATTACTGCGAGTTCAATTCTCACCAGGCTCAAGGTTGACTCAGCCTTCCATCCTTTCTAAAGTGGCTAAAATGAGGACTTTGTATAAAATATACAAAAGTATGAAGGCTATTGCTTAACGCATTGTAAGCCGCCCTGAGTCTCCGGAGAAGGGCGGCATATAAATAATTTTTTTTAAAAAAACAAAAAAAACCAATGACTCAATGGACTAGCGTAAAGTTTAATGAAGAAAATATTTTTCCACTTTAAAAAGTTTAGGAAGAATGGACAATTAAAACTTTCCTAGCTGGTATATGTGCCAGTTTGATCTAGTGATTAAGTCACTACACTAGAAATGGGCAACGTCATGCTTGGACATAAAAATAAATTCTAAGGCCTAGGAGGAATAAGCTGACAAACTACTTCTGAAAATGTTGCCAAGAAAACTGCTTAGATTTTTGCATACAATCGCTAGAAGGCAAGAGTGACTTTGACTGATGCACATGCCTGTACACACAAAGTCTAGATATAGAGTTTTAATACTGGATTTCAATTTTCATAGAAGTAACATAGGTCCAGCACAGATATGTTATGGAAGGCAATTTTATATGGCTAGTGGGTCATCTTTTTTATGTCGGAGGGCTAAAACTCATGGCTTACTTACTTCGGGCTAAAAAGCAACCGTGAGTCTTTTATCAGGGTAGTAACAAATTATGTCCTCTTCAACCCACCTCTAGGCTGTTGATAAAGCAACTTCCACCAGCATTTCCTTGTTCCATGCCAAATGTAGAGTTTTTTCTCCACTGCTGATATAAGAAGTTTGGCATACCTGCTAGGCTTCATTTCTTCTTACACAAATGCTTCAGGAGTGGGTTTTAATTTTTTTTACTACCGGTTCTGTGGGCATGGCTTATTTTGTGGGCGTGGCTTGATGGTCATGTGACAATTCTTTAGGATTTAGCAGAGGTATTGTTCTACCAGGCTTTTAACTGCTTGCAGAGTTGTACCGGTCTACCCATTTATTTTTGCAGGCACTGGTCTACTCATGTATTTTTTCAAGCACTGGTCTATCCATTTATTTTAGCAGGCACTGATCTACCCATTTATTTTTGCAGGCATGGGTCTACTCATTTGTTTTTGGAGGCACTGGTCTACCACCAAACTTACTTTTACCACTGATCAGCTGTAGGGTGGCCCTTTGAAGCCCCGGAGCAAGAGTTTAAACAGTTTTTTTCCTTATAGCCCATCAGCTGGGACTCAGGAGACAGCAATAGATTGGGGTGGGGCCGAATAAAAGGTAAGAATAACGTGGGGGGTGGGGGGTGGAGAGGCAGAACCGGTTCCTATCGGCTCAGCGGAACCGGGTGGAACTGGGAGGAGCCCACCACTGAAATGCTTCCATTCCAATTGACTGTCCTATGCTGTGGCAGGGACATCTATCACTACCACCAATCCAGAGCCATTTCATGGTGGACTGCCTGCCATGGAGCTCTGCCAGTCAGATTAATAAAGCTGGGCATTTTTTTTCCCCTAGTGTGAAACTGATAAGGGTTCTGCAAAGTGTCATCTTTTACTAGACCAAGTAACAGTAAGAAACATAAAATGTTGTTTTGCATAAAGGAAAGAAAAACAAATCCTCAGCATATTTTAATTCTAGTATTCTGTGTATACTAGAATATACTAGATGAGCTCCCAAACACATAAGCAATTTAATGCTTATTTTTCCAACATGGGTAAGTGAAGAAAAGAAGCAGGAACTACAGTCCAGACATAACATGTTATCCTTATTGTAGCCAAATGAAAGAAATAGATTGACACCTGAAAATAATGTTTAAACTATTTACCTTTCCAGCCACTTTATGCCTGGGAGATAAGGAGAGTAGAGTAATCCTTCAATTCAGATGCCACTCAGGAAATTGGCTGGATCCTTATGTAGATAATCTATTGACACGGAATATTAGAATTTAAATATGCTGAGGATTTGTTTTTCTTTCCTTTATGCAAGAGAAAATTAGAATATTTTAAAGAATACTTATAACAGTTATTACATTCTGCAATGGACCTTGTTGTGGGATTCTTAATAGAACAGTCCCTATTACAACATACATATTGTCCAGTTGAATGTACTCTTCGGATAGTAAATAGATTAAAAATAAATTTTAAACAATTAAAACTATCTGATTTACTGGAATGTTTTTCAATAAACACAGCTTCTGTACCTATTTTTAAGAATGCAATTTTACACATTTTCAATTGTATTTTAATTATCTTTAGAGCCTTTATATATTAATGGCTTAGGAAAATATAAACCCCTCAATACACTTAAACTGGATTGATATCTGTTTTTTTTTTAAATGCAGTTAAATAAGGTATTGGATTTCTAAGAGTGGATTTCATGATGCCATTTGTAGCATTTTAAATTCCCTGCAGATTTTTTTTTTAATAGCACACTGAAGGGAAGCATTTATGTACCATTCTGCTTCCCACTGTGCTAGCTTGTTACAGTAAGGTGATGATGTTTTTAGGCAAACATTCAAAGCTATGATTTGCCATCTGGAGTCGAAAGTTGTACAATCCATGTTGCTACCTAAGCAAGTAGTAATTTCACCTTGTTTTGTTACATGCCTACATCAAGCTTCGGTAACCAGTGACTGAGAAGGAAAACAAAATGAACAAATGATTCAAGAAAAAATATATATATTTTCACCCTCTTTTTTTTTTTTTAAGTACAGCTAAGCACAGAGAATGTAGAGAGGATTTCCACAATCAGTTTTCTATTACATATAACCAATTTTGCTTCAGCTCCACGGGATTTTCATTTGCAATTGATGGAAGCTCAGGATTTACCAGCATAGAACTTTGTCCTTATGGATCTCTGTTGTGATTAATTGCAGAAATTTTACACGCTGTATGCATGCCCAGGCATCTGGAGAAGGGAAGTGATTCAGTTCCTTATGCACTGACCAGCTTACATCACATACCCAGTTTTGCTGTTGCCCTTTGCCTGCTGGTTTTATGCATCCAGAAATCAGGGCTTCCTTTTCACGGTTTCTATTTCCTGCTGGCAATCTGTTTGATTATATTTTGAAAGACATTGATTAATTGTGTTTCTAGATGCTATTAGCTTCCCCTGGAAATAACTGTTAGATTTCTTAAATAGCACTTTGTCTTAAAACAAATATATTTATAAATTAGGCAGGCAGATGCACGGCACAAATAAACTAAAATTAGTGTGGAAACGAGAAAGAATAAATTTAAACTGGAACAGACTGCCAATTTTTGAAGGGTATATGTGAAAATGACATAGGGGAGAGTTTCGTTGATCAAAAGTTCGGAAATCAGGTTCCATCTATAGAAAGGAAAAATTACAGTTAAAAGCATCAAAAAATTAACAAAATTAAACAGAAAAATATAGAGGGAAATTAATATGAACAAACAATGATGCTATGCATATACATATACATATGGAAGTTGGGAAACAACAAACAAAAGATTCATATTTTTTTTCAGAAAAGAAGATGTATTGGAATACTTCTGGAATAATCTGAATAAAGCAGATTGGCTTTAGAGACAAATTTTCAAATACAAACTTTACAGGTTCCCCTGACTCACGTGTTATTTTGAATGTTTGAAGGCTGCTCTCTTTTTCTGATTCAAATTAAAGACCAGCCATCCAGATGTTCTGGGACTCCCATTTCTCAATTCCCAACAGCTTGAGACTCAATAAGCTTAGCAGGTGTTTACTAAGGTGAGTGGGGGGGGGAGTGGGAGAGAATGTATACAAACTTCACTTGAGTATCGTAATCCTTTTTATTCATGACCTTGTATACACAGTAAAGTCTGGAAGGAGAATCTATGATCTCCCTTAAAAGTGAGTAAAAGCCTTTAAACCAGTGATGGCAAACCTTTTAGGCACAAAGTGCCCAAACTGGAAGTCGCGTAAGTGCGTGCATGCACATCAGAGCGCTGGAAACCCAATGAGCAGCTGGCCGTGTGTGCCTTGGAAACCTGATGTCCAGCTGCCTGAGCTGGGGTGATAGCACGCATGCCCACAGAGAGGGTTCTGCGTGCCACCTCTGGTACACATTCCATAGGTTCACCATCATGTCTTTATACAATTGGGATCCTGTTTTCTTGCTGTTCCCAAATCACATTGAGACTTGTACTTCAGTGTAATTTAGAAAGAGACTGTTGTGGCCCACCAGCAGCCTGCGCGGATCGTGGTTGATCTCGACGATGAGGAGGCTGGTGTGGGGTCACACCAGCAGCCTGCGCAGCTGGCGCTCGCGTCAAACAGCGAGGAGGCTGAAGAGGATGTGGTGCCAGAGGCAGAGACTCAGCCTGGGCCTTCAGAACCTCCAGAGGTTCCTTCAAGTGAAGAGGATGAAGTGGAGGAGCGTCTTCTCAATGCTCGAGCACGCAGGGCTGGAGTGGCTACTCAGTAGGAGGAGGTTTCCTTGAGAGTAAGGTTTGAGGATAATTGGCCACTCCCTTAACCTATTTAAGTCGCACACAGTTAGTAATTTCTTGCTGGAAACAACATGTAATTATTACAGAGCATTTTGGAGAGTGAGTGACTTATCGTATTTTGGTTTCTGGGCTGGTTGCCAACCTTTGCCAGACTTTGTTTAATCTTGGTACGTTATAACTTTGATAAGGACTGTTGGTATGTGTCACAATCCTTGGGAATCCGGAGCTGGGGCAGAACAGAGACAGGGGGTCGTTGGTGCTCTCTGAGCTTGATTGTTTTCCTGAAGATGTTTCATTACCCAAACTAGGTAAACTCATCAGAGCTAGCAGGGAGTGGAGTTTGCTTTCAATTTACATTCTAGTGGCTTAGAACAACCCCACTCCCTACTAGCACTGATGATGTTGCCTAATGAAACATCTACAAGAAAAAACAAACTCAGAAAATCCCTTATTTCAATCCTGAGCTACAAATATTCTCCTCTATCAGAAAGAGATGTCATGGCAAAATCAGCAACAGTGAGAACCTTTTCCTTCTTATTTGGATAAGTTGCATACCATTTGCAAGGTAAAAAGGAATAGATCTGAGATAGCCTATTTATATTTGTTGTTCTGTTTGGAATAGTATTTTCCATCACAGCTCATGTGATGTGATGATTAACTTCTCCATTCTTTACTCATCTATAGTTTAGTTTACTGAAATGTCCACAGCTCTATTGAGCAGGCTAATAAGAAGCATCTACTTGTAAGTATCTACAGCTATGAAGATAACATACCATACACAAAATAATGATCCTTCATTGCTTTCTGGTGTCTTTGATAAAAATTAAAAAGGAAGAAAACATGGAAGAAGGACTTTTTATATGAATCTATATTTATGTACAGAAATATTTGGAGCTTCCTAGTAAGATTTTAATTGGTAAGAATTGTTTTCTAGGTTTGTATTCATAGCTCTTGAGTTCTGAAATTGCTTTGGATGATAGTAATTCGTTAGATGTTCTTCCGCATCTATTTATTAAATAGATTTATTTATTTATTAAATAAACAAACAGAGAAAATACTTTGAATGCAAGTTGTAGAAGGCGTACGTTGTGCAAACTGAAGTTTAGTGATGTAGATGTCTGCATTTTAAAATTCTCTTTAATTGTATATTTCAGCTCATTCAGTTAGTTTCGTAATTCATTGTTTTGTTTTGTTTTTTTAAAAAGCCAACATTTTCCAAGTCAAAACCAATTCACTCATAAGAAATTTTACTTGGGAAAAAAATCCCATTCAAATGTTGTTCTGTAACCTACATAGCTATTACTTAGGCAAGTAGCGTTGAAATAACAACAAAAACAAGTTTAAAACAAACAAAAGCCAGTTTAGTCTAGTAGTTAAATCATCAGGCTATAAAACAGGAGACCATGAGTTCAAGTCCTGCCTTAGCCATGAAAGAGAACTGGATGACTTTGGCCAAGTCACACTCTCTCAATCCAATCCATTTCACAAGGTTGTTGTTGTGGGGAAAATAGGAGGAGGAAAGAGTATTGTGTGTGTTTGCTGCCTTGAGTTATTTTGTAAAAATGATGATAGATAGACATAGACATAGACATAGACATAGACATAGACATAGACATAGACATAGACATAGACATAGACATAGACATAGA
>WNWU01000004.1:34429731-34460950 GCA_012654045.1 Ptyas mucosa
ATAGACATAGACATAGACATAGACATAGACATAGACATAGACATAGATATAGATATAGACAGACCCAAGCAAGCAAGCAAGCAACTAACTAAGCAAACTTCAGTATGATATCTAGACTGTATGCCATTACCTGGCATATAGAGTGATGAGCAGATCTGTGTAAAGAATGGAAGTTAGCAAGCTAGAAATAATCATAATAAGTCAACTGCATACAAGGTAAAATGAAATATTAGGGAGTTTAACAATAAGTGTACTGCTTGAATAGAAAGATCCAAAACTAGCAAAATACTTTATCCTGAGTACACTGAAGCTCACCATAGCTGAAGACGTTTAGGCTCCTCCTAAATAAAAACTTTAATACAAGTTACATATGTGATATTATAGCTGCAGATTGGTGATCTCATCTTCCGTAGAACAAACTTCTAATATAAGCTGTCTTTCTGTGTTATGGCTCCAAAGAGGCCCAGTCCAGAGAAAGCCTGTTGGAATTGAATGTTCTATATTAAGCTTTGCCAGTAGCAAATCATTAAAAAGTGACAGAGCCATAATTTTTATGCGGCATAACGTAAAATCCAAGAAGGTAGTCCTTGAAGGGTATTGAAGCTTCACATTCTGGCCCTGCTTTCAATATTGCCATCCCTGTTGGCTCCATCCCTGACCTTCAGATCGTAAGCGTAGTTGTCATTTCTCCTTCTCAGAAAAGGGGTTGTGCTGCAAAATTAGCCTCGTAGCCGCTGAAATGTCTATGTGGCACTTTCTAAAGAAGCTTTAGCTTGACACTGGATGGAAATTTGCATTTGTTTTGCATTTTATTGTGCAATAACGGTATCTGGAATAAACTCCATATTCTTGATTTATAGACACACACAGTTAGGATTTCAGGATTTACTTTGGGGGAAGCTGGTTTAAGGCTATAGCTTTAATTAAATTATAAAAGTGTGCGGTTTATGCATAGTGACAACGTCTGCTTTCCTTACTCTGTTTCTTTACACTAGAGCGAAGGTGTTTAATTAGTGTATTTTATGTCCATTATGGATATAAACCTCCTTCAGAAAAGTGGAATGCAGGAATGTTTTAATTGAAAAGGATGAATTGTTCTCCACATTTCAATTAGTTCTTTGTTCAAAAGCATGAATCAGGACTCTCTAAATTTGGTCAAATAAATAAATAACATACAATTCACCCACTCCCAAATATACACACGTACACATTAGCAAAAACTTTTGAAACATTGGCTGTTGAAATTCCAGCTTTACCTCTGATCTTGAGACCAATTAACACAAACCCTGAAGTCAAAATATGCCTTTTTGAGACAAAAGGAAATTACAGTGAAGAAACTTGTGAATAAAAATAAGGAAAAGATGGATAATTGCATTCTGTTGTACATGCTATAAATCATAGATATTGACACGCTTGTCACATTTAATAAACCACTGCTTTCTGTGCCTTACCTTAACTAGGGAAGAGACAAAAATGCCAGCAATCTGATGTATAACACTACTTATCAAAGCTCACATAGCCTTGTATTTATCTGAAAAAAGACATTTCCCCTTACAAATAAAATCCGTGAATTGGAGAGGAGCATATGTTTCCTTACTTTTGCAGAGAATACCATAAGAGAGAATGTCAGATATATACTGATGGTCGTGCTCATTCAGTCTATGCGGAAGTTATTTAGGCCATACAGTTTCAGGTTTAAAAGTTATTTTATTATTTACAAATATACAATAATGAACAGGGTGTCCTGCTGCATTTATTACCCTGACTGTATAACTCAGAGGTTGAGAGGGAGAGAAGTTCACTGTTGTCTCGCAGAGATGGATGGAAAGAATTAGGGAAGATATCCAATTGATTTGTGGGTATGACTCCAATAAGGGAGTTCATTGGTTTATACAGTCACATGGGATGTCTGTAGACTTAGAAGACTTAACCCCTTCTGGTGCCTGGGGCATCATACGTAGGCAATATCTGACAGACCCCTTCTATTGCCAAGTGTGATGGAACAGTGCTCAAAGATAATAATAAACAAGTATAAGAAAAATAAATTATAAGTACAGTCCAACTGATTTGCAGTGGTTCCAATGTGTTTCACAAGGTACAGGTTTAGTTAAGAAATCAGCAATTTGATCCTTGGTATCGCAATAAACAAATTCAACAAAACCCTTTTTAACTAGGTCTCTCACATTTTTATAACGTATATCAATATGGCGAGATCTGAAGCTGACATCATCCCTGACCGAAGAGGCTATGACGGACTCATTGTCCTCGTGGAGAGTGATAGGTAGTGAAGGTTGTGTCCAAATGTCTGAAACTAATTCATATATCCATGTGAGAAGTGTGCAAGCGTCAGAAGCACTGGCATATTCAGCTTCGGCCGTGGAATTAGCAATGAAGTTTTGGCGACAAACGCGCCAATCTATGGGGCAACCATTTAGGAAGTATATAAAGCCTGATGTGCTTTTTCTTGATTTTTCATCCCCTGCCCAATCGGCATCTGAATAACAGGTAAGTTTTGGGGTTACCCCTTCATCAGGTTCTAATAATAAGACCATATCTTTTGTATTATGCAAATATCTGAGTAACCTTTTCATAGCAACCCAATGTTGTTCTTTAGGCTCATCTACTTGTCTAGATAAGAGATTTGTACTTAATGATATATCGGGTCTACTCCATCTGCTGATATAAAGGAGTGATCCTATGATGGATTGATATTGAGCTTTATCATGATGCTTGTTACCGTCTAGATAAGCAATTTTATTATAGTCAGTGCGCATGGGTGTATCTGCGGGGTTGCAGTTTTCCATGCCACATCTTTGTAGCAGGTCTTCAATCTTATCCTTTTGTGAGAAGCAAAAACCTCTATCAGTTTTAAAAATTTGTACACCCAGATATTGGTCTATATGACCTAAGGTCTTTAAATTAACATGTTCTCTTAATTTGTTTGCAAATTGTTTGCTGGATTGTTCGTTGGGCCTGATATAAATCAAATCATCAACATAGATTAAAATAATTTCTTTTCCCCCTTCATAAGGTTTTGTCATTACGCACTGGTCAGATCGAATTTGATTATACCCCATTGATTTTAAAGTTTTGGTAAGGCAGTCAAACCAGAGCTTGCCCGATTGTTTTAAGCCGTATAACCCTTTGTGTAGCCTCCATGTTTTGCCGAACTCAACTTGGAACCCTGGTGCCCCATTGACATAAATTTCCTCCTCTAATGGTGCATGGAGGTATGCGGTTTGGACATCAAATTGATAGACTTCTTGATTTGAGATAATGGCTGAAGTCAGTGCCGTTTTTACGCTTTCTGGTTTTACTGTGGGGGAGTAAGTTTCATCATAATCTTCGGGAAAGCGTTGGGCAAAACCTTGGGCTACAAGGCGTGCTTTGTATAGATATGTGTTGTCAGGGAGTGTTTTAATTTTGTAAACCCATCGAGTGCCAATTGGGTGTTTGTGTTGTGGAGGTGTTGTTTTTGTGAATACTTTTAAATTTATTAAACAGTCCATTTCTTTGGACATAGCGTCCCACCATTTTAATTGTTCTGATTCCGGTAATTGGAGCATGTGTTTAAAATTTTTTGGAGTGATGGGTATTTGGTTTGTCTGTGTCACATTGTTCACGTCAAATCTTTTAGGTGGGATGCCTTGTGTAATTCGTTTGGATTTTCTGATTGGTAGTTGTGTATCTGTGTTGTTTGTTCGAGGTGTAACTTTTGGTGTTGTTGTTTGTACATGTTGAATTCTCTGTGGTGTATCTGATGTATTTGGTTCTTGGGTTAATACGTATGAGTCATTTGAGTGTATTTTGGTCCAGTTGTGGTTTTCTATGAATGTGGCTGAACGGGAAATTATTACTGTGTTGTTGTTTTTTATGAATCGATATGCTTTCGAACCTGGTGCATATCCTACGAAACGTAATTTTTTGGACACCTCATTCCCCTTCCGTCTGAGTGGTTTGGGGATATTGACATATGCAAAGCAGCCAAAAACGCGAAGATGTGTGAGGTGTGGTTGAGTACCATATACAAGAAAATAGGGTGTTTGGTTAATAACCTTATTCCATGTGCGGTTAAAAGTGTAATTGACATATGCAAGGGCTTCTGCCCAATAGCTAGGGGGTACATCAGCATCTAACATGACGCTGCGCATCATGGTCTGTAAGATTCCATTTTTCCTTTCACAAATCCCGTTCTGCTGGGGGGTAAAAGGAGATGTTTTGTAATGTATAATGCCTTTGGAGTCAATCCAGTTTTGAAATTGTACAGATGTGAATTCGGCTCCACAATCTGTTTGAATTTTCTTTAATTTGATGTTGTGTTGGTTTTGTATGAGAGTGTAAAAATTTTTTATTTTTTGAAAGGCTTGAGATTTTTTAGTAAGAGTATAGATATGTCCAAAACGACTGAAATCATCGACTAAATTCAAAAAATATTTCCGTTTGCCCAAAGAAAGTGGAAAAGGGCCTACAATGTCAATGTGTACCAATTCGTATATGTGTTTTGATCGTCTAGTGCTGGTGTGGGGAATTGGGGCTGCCTTTGATTTTGCAGCTTTACAAATCTCACAGTCAAGTTGGATAGGGCAATCCTTAGTGCAGACGCCTTGGGAAAAATTTTGAGTATTGTCTACAGCAACAGTATTGGCATGTGCTAAACGTCTGTGTAATAAATGGGCACAATTATCATGTAAAGGTTCACCTATATGAGTTTGAATTTTTGTTTTCGAGGTTCGTTGGTTTTGTGATGTTGGTGAAGTTGGAGAGAGGTGTGGTATGGTGTGTTGGTCATTATGTGAGTCGGAAGTGTCGTGTGTATTGATATGGTGAGGTGTGGTACCTTCGTGGTGGGTGGCAGGGGTACGGTCGGGATGATTGTCAGGGTCAGGTCTCGATGAGGATTGAGGTAGTTGAGTCGTGGGTGAGGAAGATGTAAAGGAATCTGGAATAAGAAAGGGTAAATCATTAATGACAGAAATATTGGCAATAATATTGTTATCATGTTTGGATTTTATAAAACCGTGTTGATCATCAAGAGATACTGTAAAACCGATTTTACCTAATTTTGAAGTACTCAAAATATTGTGGCCAAAGGTAGGTGTATAGAGCACTTGACTAATTTCCCCTATACCGGGTATAAAGATAGATCCTTCATACTCAACTGTATTGGAAGTACCATTTGCTGCTGTAATAGAGATATTGGTTGGGAGAATATCATATAATATGGATTTGTCATTGGTGGTATGGTGTATGCTTCCAGAATCGATGACCCATAGGTGCGTGGTGTCACGCAGGTATTGTTGGGTGTTGGGAAATATGCCAAGTGTTTGGGATTCAGAGTTAGAATATATAGATTGTTCAGTAGGTTGTCCCCTTCTGTCTTTATAATCTTTGTGTGTGGGACCCTTTCTAATGTAAGATTCAGTGTGCATGGATCTTTTAGGTTCAGTATGTTCTTTGATAGTATGATATCTTTTGTTAGTCTTGTCTGTAGGGGTGTATTCCCTTGTATCATGAGTGTGGGTGATGTTATCACCGTGTGGAGGATGGGAGTTGTAGGTATGATAACGTCCTCTATAGTTACAATAATTAAAATTATTTTGATATTGAGAGGGGTGGTTCTGCCAGTTTTGGCAGAAGGGTTTGTGTGAAGAATGTGAAGGATGGGAATCATGTTTAGAATAAAAGGGGTGGTCAAAAGAAGTAAGGTATCTATCAGTATGGTAGAGTCTTCTATCATAGAGAGGTTCAGATGTATATTTATAAGCATTAGATCGTCTCCTATCTTCATCTATTAATTTGGATTTGATTTCAGCGACGGTGTACATGTGGGTGGGTAGGGAGTGGAGACTATTTATGAATCCTGACCAACCAGGAAAGTGTTTAATAGAATTAAAAATGATACCAATCATGGCAGTTTCAGGTACAGGATGATTGCGTTGAATCAGTTGTTTTCGCATGGATTCGAGGTGGAAAAGATGTTTGGCCATAGATGTGCCTGGTTTATATATGGTGCTATAAAAGTCACCGGCAAGAGTAGCGATAGTTGCAGGCGAGGGTGTGTTGTAATGTTTTTGTAGGTATTGCCATACTTCTTGTGCAGTAAAACCTGTAGGTATAGAATGAACAATATCACTTTCTAAAGTTGACATAAGAGTGGCATAAACACTATTGTGAAGAAAAGTTAAGTCAGATGACCAAGGTTTGTTAGGGGGAGATTCAATAATAAGGAATGTGCCTTCTCTTAAAAGATGTAAATGAGTTTCATGTTCCCAAGTAGGGAAATTATTACCTGAGGTTTGTAATTTTTTGAAGTTTGGTGATAAAGGTAATGGGCCATGTTGTTTAAAATGTTGCAAAACAGTTTCAAGTTCTAAAGATAAATTTACATTAGTACATAAAGACAAGGAATTATTAGTTTCAATATTTAAATCATTACAGTTTACAGTAATAGAAGGCTGAAATGAGTTACTGTTAGCAGAGATAGGTAATTGAACGTTGGATTGTTGATTGGAGTCGTTTGGTGTGAGAGAAGATGTTGTAGGTGATTCAACGATAGGAGGAATAATGGAGATGGTGGTTGTAGTTTGATTCGGAAGAGCTGCTGCGACAGCGTCGGCTGCAGTAGAAGGTAGGTTGGCTTTTGATGCAAAGGCTGCAAAAATCGTGTGAATTTGTTGTTTGGACGGGGCATCGGTGATGTTGGAGGCGGCAGCAGCAGCAGCGGTGGCAGCATCTTCGGCGATGAGGGGGGGGAGCGAGGCGGCAGCTGCAAAAACTGAGAAAGATCTTTTTACATTGGAAACAATATTGGTATCAGTAGAAATATTTGCAGCTGCTACAGCTGCAGCGGTGTAGATAGGGAGGTCTGCAGCGGCAGCAAAAATAGAAAAGTTCTGAAAATTGGAAAAGAAATTGGGAGGATTCGAACTCGGTGCTCTGGATGAAGAAGATAGGGAATCAGTCTGAATATCTCCAGTTGTGGGGTGGGTAGGAGGATGTATGGGGGTAAGGGGGTTGGTTGAGACCTTGTGGTCTGAAGTGGTAGACATCATTTTGTTTAAAGTGTGGTCATATAAATTGTCGGCCATTTTGGGGACCGCATGGTGGGGTATGGGGGCGGCCATTTTGTCAGCCATTTTTGAAGCCATGCTTTCGGAAAAGGTGGAAGCCATTTTGGAAGCCATAAAGTCAGTAGGTGGAGAGGGAGGATTTGTAATAAAATGGGTGTTTAAAAGTTCAGTCTGGGAATCTGTGGGTTGAAGCAAAAAATTGTCGCTTACCAGGTCTGGTGAGGTTGAAAGGGTGTTTAACAGTTCAAGAGTTCTTTGAGGAGTCCAGCCTGCATTTAGCAGGCCTGTCGCATGTAAAGCTTGATATAAATGCTGTTTTGGAGAAGCTTGAGAAAATAAAAATTGGTCTGAAGTTGGAGGGTTGGAACATGCAAGGGATTCAGAAGGTTGAAGTCCTTGATGAGAGTCATGAGGTGGAGTAGAATGGAGATCGAAGCAAGGTTGTTGTAAGCGTGGGTCTGGTCTTTCGGTGTTCGAGTGAAGAGAAGGAAAAAAAGTTGGGTCCTTTTGTAAAGAGGTTTGTACTTGCTGTGTAGCTTCAATAGAAAGTTTTTTTAGTCTTTTGGTTAATGATTGGTGCTGTTTTGTTAAGGATATGGTTAATGCATCAATCTCTTGTAAAGATAATTCGTTCAGGTTCAAGGATTCCATGTTAGGTAAAACGTTCTATGATTTAAAAAAAATTACAAAAAATTCATAGACCTGAGCAATAATTCTCCATCGTCTGCTACCATTTGTCAGATATATACTGATGGTCGTGCTCATTCAGTCTATGCGGAAGTTATTTAGGCCATACAGTTTCAGGTTTAAAAGTTATTTTATTATTTACAAATATACAATAATGAACAGGGTGTCCTGCTGCATTTATTACCCTGACTGTATAACTCAGAGGTTGAGAGGGAGAGAAGTTCACTGTTGTCTCGCAGAGATGGATGGAAAGAATTAGGGAAGATATCCAATTGATTTGTGGGTATGACTCCAATAAGGGAGTTCATTGGTTTATACAGTCACATGGGATGTCTGTAGACTTAGAAGACTTAACCCCTTCTGGTGCCTGGGGCATCATACGTAGGCAATATCTGACAGAGAAGGGAGTTGCAAACAAGCAAGACTTGTAAACAAGAAAAGGAAATAGCCTGAGATGGATAAAACCCAATCTTATATCCTCACATATTAAGCTGGCTTTGTGCATTGTAATAGCTGCTAGCATTCCCTATGCTTGTCATTGGAAATTATGAGCAATTCTTCCCGAAAAGAATGGCAAATTAAATTAAGAGAGTATATGTTGATGTCAAAACTAACTTCATATTTGAAAAACAGATATCGAATTTTATTCCACGTGGATATGATTTTTGGAGTATAATCTTATAAATGGATTCATGCCACATCCAAAGTTTAAGTTTTTCCTAACATAATATTAGGTAAATATTCCAATCAAAGAACTATGAAACAAGCTAATAGTAAAAAAAACAGCCCAGTCAAAGACCACCAAGATCACGCCCACCAATACTGATAGGGTACGTCGCTGGGCTATAAAATGAGTGCAAATACCACTGCCTATGAGCACTGATGATGTTACCTAGTTTGGTAATGAAACATCTTCAAGAAAACAACCAAGCTCAGAGGCCACTCGGATCCTATAATATTGAATCTCTTTACAATTTGTTAAATTCATCAAGTTTTTTTTTTAACATTAAGCAAAAAAAGGGGGGGTCTATTTTTACTTTCAGCTTATTCTGATTTGTAGATTTATATCCCTATTTTTTGTTAATTTGAAAATCTTTCTATCTTTATTTTATTCTTTTTATGTCATCCACCCCCCCCCCCATTCCTTTGATTGCAACTGTAAATATAATTTTAAAGAAATACCAGAAAGGAAGGCATGAGAGAGAAAAACCACTACCGTTGCATCAAGGAAAATGGTAAAAAGTACATTAATCTTACCCCAATTGTTGAGAGGGCAGCAGATAGGGTAATATGCTATTGAAACCAAGCAAATGCTAATTAATGAAAACAAGTGAGAGACACAGGTGAACAGGGGGAAAGACACAGTTACTTCAAAAGGAACAGGGACAGGCAGGAGAGTGCTCCCGTTTGTAGGTCTGCTTATGTACAGGAAAATCTCTTCTATCCCTGGAAATTTTCCGATATGAATAAGGATTCAGAAATAGTAGTATTGTCATCCAGTGCAGAGACTTCATGGAACAAAAAATTCTATGAAGTTACAATATGTTCTTAACGTAAAAAAATAGGGGGGGGGGGAATAGGTTAGTATCCCGAAGATCTCTACACCAACTCCCATAAAAGTTCCCATGGAATTATTTATTATTAGACATTTTCATTTATTAGATTTTCTATCCCTTTAATATTTTATAAGTAACCCCAGGTGGCAAGCATACTTCTTCCTCCTAACTATTTTCCCCACAACAACAATCCTGTGAGGTGGGACGGGGAGAGAGAGAGGGGGGGGAGGCAGGAAGGGAGAGAAGGAGGCAGAGTGGGTGTCCAAAGTTATCCAGCCAGGTTACATACAGGTTATATTCACTGTGTCCTAACTTCTAGTCCTGTGCCTTAACCACTAGACCACTCTAATAAGCTAGCTGGATCCATGTAGCAAAACTTAACCGGCCCTGCTTTTTTTCGTTCACAATATTTGTGCAAAAATATGGATTATAACAATTGCTCTCCATAGTTCAGATGGCCTTTAGGTTGAATTCATGTATTTTGAACAAGATAGTGAAGAAAAATACAATAACAGGTATGAACAAATCTAGGTTCTAATGCTATAGATTATGTCTGCATCCAGAATTTGTTGACCTTACTTGCCTGGTTTACAGTTGTTTACCATTCAGATAATAATCATTTTCTCTACTGATTTCTAGCTATGAGTAAATCAACTGTCCCTATAGAGGATATATTTTGTAAATCTTGTACTATAATTCAATACTAATTAAAGATACTTTAAACCAGATAGATACCCACAAGCTATTTTGGGGTGGGTGGGGGGAAGAGATGTGTACAGAAAATAATATGGTGTCAATGAATATGAACTTTAAGGTAATGTAATGTATCTGGATTAGCATATTCAAACAGATTGATTGGAAATGTATTTTTTTATTTATTTGCCACTGAATATAGTTGTTTAGTACCTCTAAACCAGGGGTGAAATCCAGCAGGTTCTGACAGGTTCTGGAGAACTGGTAGCAGAAATTTTGAGCAGTTCAGAAGACTGGCAAATACCACCGCTGGTTGATCCCAGAGTGGGGTGGAAATGGGGATTTTGCAATATTCTTCCCCCAGGAGTGGGAAGGGAATGGAGATTTTGCAGTATCTTTCTCCTGCCACATCCACCAAGCCACACTACGCCACGCCCACCAAGCCACGCCCACAGAACTAGTAGTAAAAAAATGTGGATTTCACCACTGCTCTAAATACCTCATAAATTTGCTTCTGGGATGATTAAACTGACAGCATCCATTCTTTTTTTTTTTTTTAGGAACAGATTGAAAGAATATCATTGACCCACATTTACTGTACCTACAAGCAAGAGTTAAAATGCTAATTAACTATCCAATTTCTCAGTACAATCAGCATATTTTAAGCAGGCCCCTTTATAGAAAATTCATAATCTGAATGAAATGGAATAATATCTTAACGAAGATATATACAGACTTCAAGTTGACTAAAAAACTATATAGAAGTATCTTATTTTACATCATTTGGTGTCTGTTAAGGCAAATGAATGGACAGGACTCTTATACAATAGAAGACAGCAATTAATTATCAAGAGACAAAGATCATCATTTTGGCCAAGCAACCAAAACAATAAAGGAGGCAGTTGGATAAGAAGCTAAAAGAAAAGAAAATTTGGGTCTTGCTTCTCATGCCGTTGGCCCATTCTAAATAGCTGAGATCTTACAGAGGTCCTACTGAAATCCAGAAATTTCATCAAACAATTAATTGGCAATGTATCCCATTAATAATTAAGTTTAATACAAAATTGTGTGGCTCAGCTGTTCTTTGGTATTTCACTACACACATTAAAGATTACAGTTGTCACAAAAAGAAAAGATTCAGTCTAAATTCTTGAGACCTATTATCAGCCCTGTGATGTGTTTCAAATGCATCCTTGTGCTATAATCAAGGCAATGAAAAACTGAGAAATGTTTGAGGCATAGGAATGGCAATGCATGTGTGTATGTATGTATGCATATGTATTTGAAAAATAACATCAATAATTTCTATTAAACTTAGTTCTCAAAAATAAGGGTTCAACCTATCTGGAAAGAACCTGTTAAGCACAGGAAATCAGGAGTCCAAGCAGTTCAAATGAAAACATGGGTTTGTTGTATGCTAACAACATACATGCTCTACAAGAATCTGAACTACCAATGGTCAAAGCAAATTGGTGATAGATGAGAGTCAAGAGAATTCAAGGTGGACTGGACTTAGATCCCATGTGGATGTTAAGGGACTCAAGACTGGTGACACATTTGACAATTTGTTATCTACAAAGGAGTAGAGGCATTTCTCACTATATCTAATTGCCCACCCCTGCTAGTGACTGAGGAGAATGGCTTTGGTGAACAAAACTCAGAGGTGGGCAGTACCTAAATCTGATAAATAAAATAAAATTAAAATTAAATAAAATAAAGCTTTGTACCACTTATTCTTCTTATGAGCAGAGATTATGTACATTGTATTAATAAGCAAAAAATAAGGCAACCACAATATATTTCAACTCTAAGCTTCCTCAAACTTAGTGGCTTTATGATTGGATTCAATCTTATTAAGTGAATCTGATATTCTACTATACTTGCTACAGCTGATAATCACTGCTCCATTGTTAGACTTTACAGGAACTGTCTTAAGAATTCTTACAAATATTTGTACCTATAACTGCTGTAGAATTCTGATACAGAGAAAACATAATCTATTTTTTTTTGACTTGGTGCTCTTTAGATGTACTGGGAATATAATACCAAAAATTAAATAAGGTCTTGTCCTTACAAAAATGGAATGCACAGGTTAGATAAAGTTGATATAATCCATAGCATGATTGATGAAAGTACCTTCTGTCTTTGCCATATTTTAAGTGACTGAAGATTTTTTAAATCCCTACCTAGTTTATGTTTCCTAAGTGTAATGTATGTAGAGTATAACTCCTGCCATAATTATAGTATATAATAAGTAAAAGTGTTCCATTCTTCACTTTCTATCATTTGTAACTTAGAGACATGCACATTTACTTCTTTGGCCAACTTGGTATAGATAACCTTTGTTCCTATCAGTATCTTTAATTAAAATTCACTTTTAGCCAAGCATTCATGACCTTTGAATTTGCTTCTCATGGGCATTTTTGAAAATAAAGTTCCATTGCTCTAGCACTTCAAGAGAGCATTTCAACAAAGGGTGAGAATAGGAATTAAGAATCTTCATTAAAGATTCACATCTCTGAAGATGTGCAATATTGGATAGACTATTGCAAAGACTACCTATTCATTAAAATGTGTGCCATACCAATAATCTTGTCTGAATCTGGGTCATCTGGAAAGTCTGCCTTTGGTATTTATAGGTAGACTAAATTTCTCTCTATACACCTTGATATGGCATAAATCCAAGATAGGTTGAATCTGTTTAAGTAACCTTTGATTTTGATTTTCCATTAATACACTGAATACTGTATTGTTCGATATTCAGTTGATATTGAAAAACAATATAACACCAAATGTTTGCAGACAGAAATGCTAAAATTGAAGGAGGCAGGGAATGCTGTGGGTCCCATCCCCTGTTGTGACCTAGGCTCACTTAGTCATTACAAGACACAGTTAGTCCCAAACAAAACTATTTTATTATAACAGCTGAGAATTACTTCATTCCCAGCCTAGTCCAAATTAATTCCAAAACAAGTCCTTCAGAAAAAGTCCTTCGGGCTTATCACAAACCTTTATCTTCTTTGGCACCCTGCCAAAGGCCTTTCTTGGCAAACCCCCACAAAGTTCAGAAACAAGAGACACCGACTGGAAACAGATTTAGCAATGTTGCTTTCCTGCAAAGAGCCCAAGGGCCTTTGCTGGTCTTTTAAGCCTTATGGGAGGGGCCAATCATCTCCTGGCCTTACTCCTGAGTCATCCCTTTTGCTTTAGCTCCTTTTGCCTTCTGGCAGCTTTGCGCATGCGTGCACTAGGAACATGCTACTCCTGTTCCTCTGCCTCTCTGCTATCTGACTCTGGAGGCTCCAGAGTCCACACATCACTCCTAGATGGCCCTGACTCCATCTCTGCCTCTGACTCAGAGCCCTCATCCGGGCCTTCCCCAGACTCCAGGCCTGGCCCATGGTCCTCCCCAGTCTCCTCACTGTCCTACTCCGCTGCCAGCTCTGCAGGCTGCTGGTGGACCACAACATCCCCAAGGGAGATACACCTGGTGGGACCCAGAAGAAGGGCCTTCTCCGTGGTGACTCCTTCTCTCTGGAACACCATTCCCCCAGAGATTAGAATGGCCCCCACTCTAATTCTCTTCCGGAAGGCGCTGAAGATCTGCCAGCGGGCCTGTGGAAGCCAGTATGGGACGGAGCCCATTAAATGGCTCATGTGATCGGCTGGGGCTGGGGTGGGAGGTGGGGGGTGATTTTATTACATTAATTTATTTGATTTTTTTATTAGTTTTACTATTTTTAAATGTGGTTTTTATATTCTGTAAGCCACCTTGAGTTTTCATGGGCAAATAGGCAGCAATATAAATTTAATAAATAAATAACAATAAATAAAGTTAAGGGATCTAAGGAAACAGTGATTGGGACAGGGGATGCATGTGGATAGAATGAGTAAATAGGAGTAATGGATACAACCAACCATTCAAAATTCTTCACTTAATTTATATGCTAAGGAAATGAGAAATTCTCCAATATTCTCTCAAGCAATAGAAACAAAGGTACTGCTACCTGAAAAACTCAATGATGGGAGTTTTCTCCTGAGGTTTTCTTGGAGAAGTGTGAAAAACCAGAATAGAGAGTGATTGTATAAAGAGAAAGGATGCTTACACACCATCAAAGGTATCTGAGTTTTCATCAGAATGATTCAACTTGTGCCGTATTATTACAATCCAATTTCCACTCCTTACATAACTTGATGCAATATTGCATTTCATGTACACATGGGTGGGATTTGCATTGTGGCTTCATAAGACATATTTCATCACACATACACACACACACACACACACACACACACATATTGTGCTCCCATCTCATCCTCCATAATAGCTCTGTGCAATTCTCCATACTGTAGTAACTAAATAAGTGCAAAGGTCGTTCTTTAGAACAGGGGTATCCAACCTTGGCAACCTCAAGGCTTGTGGACTTCAACTTCCAGAATTCCACTGCCATCCATGCTGGCTGAGGAATTCTCGGAGTTGAAGTCCACACAGGGGTGAAATCCATCAGGTTCTGACAAGTTCTGGAGAATCGGTAATGGAAACTTTGAGCAGTTTGGAGAATTGGTAGCAGAAATTTTGAGTAGTTCGGAGAACCGGCAAATATCACCTCTGGCTGGCCCCAGAGTGGGGTGAGAATGGAGATTTTGCAATAGCCTTCCTCCAGGAGTGGGGAGGGAAGGGGGATTTTTCAGTACCCTTCCCCTGGAGTGAGATGGGAATGGAGATTTTGCAGTATCCTTCCCCTGCCATGCCCACCAAACCACGCCCACAGAACCGATAGTAAAAAAATTTGGATTTCACCACTGAGTCCACAGGTCTTAAAGTTGCTAAGTTTGGACACCCCTGCTATAGGATCTCCCTAAAATTCTCTTTGGAAAGAATTTCCAAGACAAATCTTTTTGGATCAAGTTAAATGAGAGACAGATGTCAAGGATTGCTCTACCTAGCACTAGAAACGATTAACTAAAACATCCCTTGCTAAATTTGAATAGGTAAGTAACATGAGCTTGAATTCAGCCTAGAAATATCATTCAACTGAGTTGCTGCATCTTGCTACGGTAGTCAGGCTTTTCTCTACCTAAACAAAATTACTTTTGTTATCAAATTGCATCTGTTCAACAGATTTAAATACAAGGCAAAAATGTCACAATTATTTTACTCATTTTTCCAATTTAATT
Source organism: Ptyas mucosa (assembly GCA_012654045.1). Taxonomy (NCBI): domain Eukaryota; kingdom Metazoa; phylum Chordata; class Lepidosauria; order Squamata; family Colubridae; genus Ptyas; species Ptyas mucosa. Next base: position 34,444,916 of record WNWU01000004.1, read on the forward strand.
CTGGCACTGGATGTACTAATCAGGCATGAAACAGAGGCTATAGGTTCAGACTGATAATACATTCTGCCATAAAATGTCCTGTAATGCCAATATTCATTGAACAAATGTACCGTTTACTTTAGATAGAGGGATAAATAAGCATAATTTCCATACAGCTCAATAATACCCTTATTATATTATTATATTATTATTTTATTATTATATAATTATTATTATGTCTTATTATGTATTGTTGGAACAACACATGTTCCAACAACATGAAATTTAATGTGGCAAAAAGCAAGATTTTACACCTAGGCAGGAAAAAAAAAATCAAAGGTACAAACACAAATTAGGTGAAACTATGTTTCAGGAACTATGAGAGAGACCTTGAAATCCTAGTGGACAACCACTTAAACATGAACCAGCAGTGTGTGGCAGCAGCCAAAAAAAGTTAATACAATCCTTGGTTGTATAAACAGAGGGATGGAATCAAAATCATGCGCTTTATAAATCTGCTTTATAAATCCTTAGTAAGGATACATCTGGAATACTGCATCCAGTTTTGGTCACCACATTACAAAAAAGATGTTGAGAGTTTGGGAAAAGTGCAAAGAAGAATAACTAAGATGATTAAAGGCCTGGAGACAAAAACATAAGAAGAACAGTTGCAGGAGTTGGGTATGTCTACTTTAATGAAAAGATGGACTAGGGATGATATGATAGCAGAGTTCCAATATCTAAGGGGCTGTCACAACCTATTTTGCAAAGCGCCTGAAGGCAGAACAAGAAGCAATGGGTGGAAACTAATCAAGGAGAGAAGCAACCTAGAACTAGGAAGGAATTTCCTTATGGTGAGAACAATCAACCAGTGGAGCAGCTTGCCTCCAGAAGTTGTGGGTGCTCCATCACTGGAGGTTCTCAAGAAGAGATTGGACAGCCATTTGTTCAAAATTTTATAGAGTTCCCTGCCTGAGCAGGGGGTTCTGAACTAGAAGACTTCCAAGGTCCCTTCCAAATCTGTTATTCTGTTATTTAAAAGGGATTATGAGAATTCAGATCCTATATGAAATGAAATAATTAGGAGCTGGGAAGCTGTATTTTTGCATTTATGCCTTGATGTTCTTAACGACTTTACCCCTGAAATGAAACAAGCCCATATTATCTGTTCAGAAGGTTATAAAAATCATTTCACTTAGGCATGCTTTTAATCAGTACAGACAGCTCATTGTTCATTGGTTACTTTTATGGCTATTTAGATACTGTTGATTTTAAAGGTAAGCTACTTTATATATGATTTTGATTATTTAAAAGTTTTCGTTTTATGTTGTTTTATTGTTGTAAACTGCCTTGAGTATATAGAGCAGGTGGTAGTACGCAATAAACAAACACAGCCTGAGGAAGGAATTGATTTCTGTCTTATGAATTTAAAAAATGTTAGTCAAAGCTTTCTGCATTGAAACTTGGGCTAATGACGGCAGGCACCATTATTCATTGCTACATTTATGGCATTTGGGTTGAAAGACAAGGTTTAAAAGTGGTCATTGTTTGCAATTAAAAGGCAAAATCTTCTTTGAGCTGAGCTTTGTTTCTGATGACTTCATGGATATGAACATACACATGAGGTTTTCTTCATAAAAATATGAAAATGTTTACCTTCTGTAAGACTTTTTTTAAAAAAAACTTCCAACTACTCTAAGAGCTTCTGGTAATCTTTTATCTAAGTTTAACCAGTTTTTAACCCTGTTTGGTTGGATTGGTCAAAATCAGCTAGTTACTAGTAAGTTCAGCCATCTGTAAACTGATTTTTTTCAATTCAGATTCCATGGAACTACATGGATTCAAATTCTTCTCAATCATCCTACTCTTCCCCAGGCATGCCTGTGGATAGATTTCAGTAGTAACAATGCCAGCAGAAGCTAAAAAGTGATTATTATCACAGAGAAGGAATGCACAAAGAAACAAATAACTAATGTAAGTCGTTTTTTAATGGTGTGCACTGCATGATAATAGATGCAGCTTTTTTCTCTGCCACACATGATGTTTTAAACGTTACCAATTTTGGAAGCAGATATTCCTACAGTAATTAATCATTTCTAAAAGAAAACCAAGATAATACCCAAATTCTTCCACAGAGAAAGATTTTGAATACTTCCCTCTGAGAACTTTCAGCTGCTCTATTGTTTTAGTGTTTTGTATATTTCTCCCTTTCCAAGAAATGTATTGTGCAGATAGAACTAATACAAATGACATATTTTAAATCTGTATAACTTCACTACAAAGTAACTACTAGTTTACTTTGTAGTGGTTAGTTTGCATTAGATAGAAGTAATTTCCTACTTTTCTGCTTTAACAGCTCTTTATCGGCATGTTAGTTAAAGGAATAAACTATGTACTTGATTAAATGTAAGGTTTTCAAACCATAAAATGTACTTTTCTTACAATTAATTCTCTCTCTCTCTCTCTCTCTCTCTCTCTCTCTCTCTCTCTCTCTCTCTCTCTCTAAGAATGCATCCTGTGAAAACTATTTTCTAGCAAAAAAGAAATATCTGTTGAAGTGCAGAGATGTTCAACTATTTATTTATTTATTTTTTAAAAAAACTTTTCCAGTCTCAAAAGTAATTTGTGAATTGCAGAACAGCAAACTGCTGGATTAAGAGGAAAATGGATGCAAAGAAGGAGCTGCAATTAATACGTTACAAGAGAGAGAGGAAGAGGCTTTCTTACAAGCAATCAATCTTCTGATTGGATTCACTGTCTCCTCCTCATTGGCTCAAAGGATTAGAGCTCTTAATCTCTTCCTCTCCATCTATCTTTTAACTGCCTATAGTATTGTATACTCTATTGTTCCTGTTGAAAAAGCAGAGTGCACTAAGTGGCATACAAAGTACACAAACCCAGAAAGAATCATTTGGGACAGAGATACCATATCCTTATCCTTTGTGAGCTCTATTGTTGAAGGCCATGGAGGGAGAAACAAAATAGACCACATAGGGCAGAAACCAGAACAGCAGCCACCTGGTGCGCATGCGTGCACTGGAAAGATGATCTTTCAGTTTCCAGAGCACGCATGGGTGCCGGCCACCTGGTCTTCCAGTTTCTGGCATTCCTGCATGCGTGAAGACCAGCTGGCCAGCATGCTGGAATCCAGAGGTGCAACGGGCAACAGCTTGCATGCCCGGAGAGATTGCTCTGCGTGCCACTTCCGGCACACGTGCCATAGGTTCGCCATCACTGACATAGGGTTATTTTTTATAGGAAGAAGTCATTCTTCAAGTGATCTGATGCCAAGTTAAGTTTCGATCAGAAACATTTCGACAACAGCCAGAATGTTTTATTACAGTCAGAAACCAAATGTAGGTGTAATATAAAAATTATGGACAATGACAAATGTGTGCAAATGAAATAAATGATTTTCACCTGCAATTTGAAAATCAATTAACAGTCTTTCTGTCCTTTTCAACAATTTCAAGCTTCTGTATTTATTTCGGGCATTGCATTTATAATTACAATCCTACTCTATTCATTTTTTTGTACAGAGGACAAACTATCATCTGTTAGCAACCTGAAATAGATTGAGGAGACTAAGTAACATATTAGTTTAGAAAAACATTAAAAATGAACGAAATCATACAGAATGACATGTCTCCTTGACATGAAGTATGCTATAATTCAATTAAAATTAACGTTTTCATGCTGATTAGGGAGAGCATTATTCTTTGTTTTCAAGTGATTGTTTTTCCTGGGTGGAATAGTTTAAATTTGGTAATGAGGTTAATTTTTTTTTCATATAAATGTTAATGGAGATGACATTTTGGTGTTCCTGAGCAGCTGCTGTTAAAATTGATCACCAAAGCATATAAACCGGCTTTTAATTCAAAAGGTTCCCTAACCTTACCACCAACAAGATTAGCGTTTAATATGTCTCCTGTTGTTGTTTTTTTAAAGAAGGCATTCTTTCATAAATCTTTTATTCTCTTGAACTACTACTCTGTTTCCCCCAAAATAAGACATCCCCTGATAGTAAGCCCAATCGGGCTTCTGAGCGCATGGCAATAAGACCAAACGCTTATTTCAGGGTTCAAAAAAATATAAGACAGGGTCTTATTTTAAGGAAGCACGGTAGTAAATATATAACTATATAAACCCAGTCATCTTACTTTGATATAAAGCTTCTGACGGATTTATCAATAAGCAAATATTTATCATCATTTATGCTAGCATCACATATAGGTAGTCCCTGATTTACAATGGTTCATTTAGTGACTGTTCTAAGTTACAACAGCACTGAAAAAAGTAAGACTGTTTTTCTCACTTTATGATGGTTGCAGCATCTCCATGGTTATGTGATCAAAATTTGGATGCTTGGCAACTGATTCATATTTATGATGGTTGCAGTGTCCCTAAGTCATATCATCACCTTTCGCGACCCTCTGACAAGCTAAGTCAATGGGGAAATCAAGTTCACTTAACAACCATGTTATTAATTTGTTAGGTGCAGTGCAGTGGTGGGATTCAAATTTTTTTACTACTGGTTCTGTGGGCATGGCTTTGTGGATGTGGCATGGCTTTGTGGGTGTGGCATGGCTTTGTGGGCATGGCTTTGTGGCTGTGGCAGGGGAAGGATACTGTAAAGTCCCCATTCCCTCCCACTCCAGGGGAAGGTTATTGCAAAATCGCCATTCCCTCCCGATCAGCTGGGACTCGGAAGGCAAAGAATAGATGGGGACAGGGCCAGTCAGAGGTGGTATTTACCAGTTTTCCGAACTACTCAAAATTTCCGCTACTGGTTCTCCAGAAGTGGTCAGAATCTGCTGAATACCACCTCTGGTGCAGTGGTTCACCTAACAACTGTGGCAAGAATGGTTGTAAAATGGGACAAAATTCACTTAACAACTGTCTAAATTATTAACAGAAATGTTGGGTTCAATTGTAAGTTGAGAACTACCTGTATTGCCTCATCCTTATGTTCAATGGCCTGGTTGCCAACAAGATGGCTTCAAAAAGAAATGATGGAATAGGCACCTTTGTCAGTCACATGTTCTCCATTGGACATGAATTAGTGACCCTACTGGATGGAAAAACAGCTAGAGGAATCTTAGAATGTGGAACATTTGAAATCAGCTAGACATTGGAAGGAGGTAGGTGGGAGAAAAAGTCAGCTCAGAAATTTAGCTTTTGAGTCATTCAAAGTATGTCAGGAAGATGCTTAGAAAATTCTTCTTTTTCCTCTGTTGAGAGACAGAGCTTCCAATCTTCCCTAGAAAGATACCAATGCCAACAACTGAACCCATTTAGTAGAATCTACTGCAGAAGTCTCCAAAATTGGCAATTTTAAGTCTTGTGGACTTCAACTTCCAGAATTCCTCAAACAGCCTTAGAATAGGTTAACGAGAAGCGCCTTCTAAAGACCAACTTTTGTTGAAGAGATTAAACATCACTCTAGAACCTATCACAGGATTTTCAACAATTCAGGATTATTGAATTGTAAGCTTCAAACTTGACCTAGAAGTCAAGTTGAAGCTTTGACCAAAGATAGCAATTTTGAAAACTATGGTTTTAGCATATAGTCCATCTGCGTCTCTCTGTTTTTACAAGACAGAAGCAAACTCTTACAAAAATATACAACAATAAAATTATCTATGTTGTGATAGCTTTATATTTTGACAGTTCGGTGATTGTATGAAGGAGACAGGGTGCATGTATATTTTGTTCTTTTGTCCAGCAAGCTGCTAAATCAACAAGCAGCTGTCTTGGAAACATGTTGCTCTTTTACCTAACAGCATATATTAATATACCCCTGGCAGTTTATAGGAAAATAAATTTAATAAGCATTCAGGGGATCCAAGATGAGATGTTACCTGACATAAGTATACATTAGAAGCAGAAATGTTGATATTTTTGCCCAGCTGATATAACACGGGCAAAGAAATAGACATCTATTTTGTTCAAATATCCTTTGACTCATTCAGTTATATTTTTATATACATAAAAGACGCACATCAAAACTAATTAGGAGGCATCACTCTGATACATAACAAGAACTCTACAACTGTGAGAGGTACATAATTTGCCCTTGCATGTATATTTGTGTTGCGATTGGTACACTATGAGCAAACACATTTTAGAAGTTGTGATTGGCACAGCTTTATCATTGCAGCTAGGAAAAATATGAATCTAGGAAGTCAGTTTGGTCTACTAGTTAAGGCATCAGATTGAAAACCAGGAGACTGTAAAATAATAAAGATATCTATATCCATCATCTGTCTGTCTGTCTGTCTGTCTGTCTGTCTGTCTGTCTGTCTGTCTATCTGTCTATCTATCATCTATCTAGTTATCCATCCATCCATCCATCCATCTATCTATCTATCTATCTATCTATCTATCTATCTATCTATCTATCTAGATGCTTGATAACTTTTTTAAAAAAACTAGAAGTTTCTCAACTTGTTGAGATTTTTATTCAACTTGTTGAAAGACAATTCTGATTTCAAAATTTCTTTCAAAGGGAAAAGAGAATTTTGGTGAAATTCCCTTAGTGAAACATGGTATACTTCCGCATATTTAGTTGCAATATGGCCATAGCGTGTATATATGAATATTCCATGTTCTATCTGGAGCAGTTCACAGTCCATCTGGCTTCTCCCACTTCACTGAAATCCCAAGAAAAGATGCAAAGACTTCCTCCCAGAATCTTTTTTTAAGCCTTAGAAGTGTAGATAGTCAGGAAAGCTTCAAAGTAATAAGTGTGGAAAACAACAATACTACAGTAAAGAAAACTCTAATATACCACCAAGGAAAATTCAGAATAAATTCTCAAGTGCTGACATGAGGCAGAGACATGGGAGTCTCTTGGCTAGATGGAGTAAACTTCTGAAAAATGCAGAGTCAGAGTTTAGCATAGTTTAGCATTCTTCAAGTATTTCAAAGGATGAAACATCGAAAACAAAACACTAGAGTTATCAGGATATAGGTGCTCCATTCCTGCCATAATTTGAGGCACGGAAAGAAAAGAATGAGAAAATTAGCACTAGAACTAAAGGCAATCCAGTTTCGTTCACTGTTTCTTCCAGGGATGTGGTGATAAGAGCATTGGAGTCAAATATCACTTTGTTCTCATTGTAGATGATACTATCTAATTTACATTTCCCAAATTAATATGTGAATCAAAGCTTATTATTTGTATTTTTATTATTCCTGACACATTAGGATCAGAATCCAATATAGGGATTGGAACACTTCATTCACTTTGGCTGGAGATTTTCTGATCCAGTGTCAGGTTTGAATCCAAATCAAGAAATCCAATTATTGATGCTAATTAATATATTTTAGGGAGAGGGAGTAGACCATGGGTGTCATACTCGCTGCATCACATTGCCATCATGTGACATCTCATGACATTTTCCCCATTCATGGAGCTGGGGTTGGCGTGGCCTGTGTGTGACACATCCGGCCTGCGAGCCTCCAGTTTGAAACTCCTGGAGTAGACAAATGTGTTTATTTATTAAATAACTTACTGCTAGATTACCTTAGATGTTTTCTATCATAATATGCAGAGGTCCTCAGAGTAAGGAAGTTTGTTCTGGAAGTAAGTTCTATTGAAAACAATGATATTTAATTTCTGAAGTCACATATATTTCACTATATATTTTAACAGAACTATTTTCTGAATAAATTAAACGAGAATAATCTACTTCAATGTGAAAAATAACTTCATGTCCCAAAAATAAACCTGACACATAATTGACCTGAGCTCATTTGTGGATTATAATTTTTAAGATGGACATGTACCACATTTGAAATGTTTATCTTTTAATATAAAATCATAGTAGTCTATCTGTACTATGTTAAATCAGAATAAATCTTCAATAGCATGTATACAGTAACTATAAGTGTTAAAATTTATTTTATGATTTATTCTATGTTGACTGTTACCATTGATATTTATATACTGTTTGGATGTTAATAATAACCTATAGTTTTCAAAATGATAATAATTTCAGATATTTAAATCAATGAAATATTGACCATTTTCATTTTATGATACTAGCAAATTTTCTGTTTATTCAATTTATATTTATATTTATTTCTTTTCCTTTTCCTCTTTTCTATTACTATTATTTTTATCTTTGTTTTCTCTTTTTTCCACAAAATGTGTAACAAAAATGTAATTCATTAAACAGATATAATTTTTCTCCCTTCCACTGTACTTTTTAACTTCAGATGCCACAAATGAATTAAAGCCCAACCAGGCCTAGGGCAGGAGATCAAACAAATTTGCTTCCCATTTTGGTGTTTATAACTGAAAAGAATAGAAAGGAATAATTATTTTACTGAAAAAGTGTCACTTCCAACCTCCATGTTGGAGACATGACTGAGGAACAGGAAATTTTCTTCCACACATTTGAAGTATTCTTTTCCAACTCAGAAAAGAAAATCAGGGGGAAAAATTCTAGGTTTCCTAGGAAACCTTGAATCTAATTCATCATAAAAGTGAATTATCTAAGGTGCAATAAAACACAATATATAGTTTTAGCACTGGCTTTTAACCCTAATGTGGAGAGTGAACAACTTAACAATTTTCTATTTTTTTTCCAAATCGTTCTAAATAAATATTTTTTGTGATGCATGGATATGCACACATACAAGCACAACCCCAAATGCATGCACAAAGAATGAGATATTGTTAACAAATTTAGATTAAGAGCAGGGGTGAAATGCTCCCAGTTTGGACCAGATCGCTCTGAACCGGGTGGTTCGGAGAACCAGTAGCAAAAATCCCTGCCCCCCTCCATGCCCAGCTGAGCCGCACAATCATCAGAGGCTTTTTTTTTTACTTTTAAAAACATTTTTTCTACAACCTCTTCAGCCAAAAAATGCTTTTAAAAGTAAAAAAAAAGCCTCTGCTGATTGTGCGACTCAGCTGGGGTTGTCAAAGGCTTTTAAAAGAAAAAAAACCTCTTTTTTTTCTTTTAAATGCCTCTGATGATCCAAGCTGAGTTGCCTGATCAGCAGAGGCTTTTTAGAAAAAGAGAGCCGAACCAGTTGTAGAAAAAATGGTTTTAAAAGTTAAAAAAAAAAAATTGGCCACGTCTACCCAGTCACATTACCCCCACCCCCCACCAAGCCACACCCACAGAACTGGTAGTAACAAATTTTAGATTTCACCACTGATTAAGAGCTATATCCTTTAAGCACAATGTTTCAAGTGACAAAATTTAGAATAAAATTCGGAATGAAATAGATTTAGCATATTATGGTGTTCTCGTTTATATATAGATTTTGGGGGTACATAAGCTGGGTATATTTACATTTAAATATAAACTACTTTTATTATATCTAAAATGAGAAATAAAGAAAGAGTAAAATAAAAACAGTTTCACAAAACCATGTCTTTATTAAGTAATAAACAAAACTAAGCTACATTTAGTCTTGATATATGGTTAAATTATTAACATTTAAATCACTGGATTTCACACTAGGAGGAAAAAAGCAGCATTTCTAGTATATGCAATCCACATTTGAATATAGGTAGTTCTCTGGGACTCTGTCATTAAGTGATGCAGACATAAAGTGCAATGTCATATGATTATGTCAATTTACAACAGCAGTGACAACAGTTCTGGTTGCCATTGATAAATGAACCCTGCACCATTGTTAACAGCAACATCACGTGGCTGCCATTTATGACCTCCTGCCAGCTTTCCCATTGACATTCCTTGTCAAATGTCAGCAGTAACATTTCCAAATGGCAATTACATGACCGTGGGACTCTGTGATAACTGTAACTAGAAGGACCAGTCAGTCTTCTTGTTCAGCATCATTATAACTTTGAACAGTTGTGGAAGAAGAGGTCATTAAACCAGAACCACTTTAGTCCTTCAGACAGGTACTCTGGCAGTAGAATGCCTATTTATTATGAAGCAGGAGGAAATAGTTCTTCAGGTCACTGCAGAATAAGTACTCCTCCATCCCTTCGAAAGATTATTGTCTATAGTCATATAGTCCCTTCAAATAGACTATTGAGTGTTGTTGTATCTTTCCTCCATGAGCTAAGTGTGATATAAATAATATTACTTCTTCACACAGAATGCTCCTTCACATGGAGTAACTTGGCTGAGAGATTGTAAGTTATAAGCTTCCATGGCTGAAGATAAACAACAGTTTCTAGCATCTCAGTCCTGGGTCTCAACCATTAAATCATTACATCACATAGTCCTTCTACTGTAACATTTTTAAAATTGCAGTTCCCTTCCTTAGGGAGAAGAATATTAGAAGAACATATACTTCTGTCAATGAGTCTTCCAGGAACAAATTAGTTTGGGAAATTATGTACTTCTGTTATTTCAACAGAAGTATCAATGAATTAGTGTTGCATTTTGAGCACAATTTTCTCAAAAACAAGCTGACTTTATTATTTTTTCTTAAAGATTATTAGATCTCCAATATCCACCAAAAAAAAAAAAGAACAATAAATCACTCAAAATAACCAAAGGAATTTATTACCAGATAGTCAATTTATCTAATTTGGTATATTTTTACAGCCATTTATTATAGAGTCATGATTTTGTAAAGAACATGTTAAATCTTCTGGAGATAGAAGGGTCTCTGATTCACTTAGGGCAGCCAACCAGATACAGATTTCATCTGAACATAATGCTCCTCTGTGAACTTCACACACTGTTCAAATTTCTTTTCTCAAAAGGACTGCATTATTTTTTCAAGTTTATATTCCCTCATTGACCTAATTCAATGTGGTTCAAATGCAAATGAAACAAATGTACTGTCACAACCTGAAAAGGCAAGCAGCTGCCCACCTAGTTTTGGTCATTTTATTAAATCCTGGAATAAAAGATGGAATACAAACAGGTAGAATTTAGAATGAAGACCCTACACATCAAGAGGTTGAACAATATATAATCCTTGGTTATCTGGTTATTCATCCCACAATTTCAGATAATCTCAACCAGTAGTGGGTTCCACTTACTTTCACTACCGGTTCGGAATGGGGCATACGCAGAAGCATTTTGATGACGTCAGGGTCAGTGGGCGGAGCCTCCCACCGGTTTTACTACCGGTTCTATAGAACCGGTGCAAACCAGGGACAACCCACCACTGTTCTGCGCATGTGCAGAACCTTCTGCGCATGCATAGAGTGTCCATGATGACGTCCGGGTGGGTGGGCGGAGCCTCCCGCCACTACCATTACTGATTCACCTGAACCGGGACGAACCGGTAGAAACCTATCACTGATCTCAACCCAAATGTTACCTTACAGAAGGCTTTTAGATACAGATAATCCAGATAGCTATTTCTAAAGAACTATACCCTTATTTATCTCACAAAGTGAGACTTGGTTCTGCTAAAGTCAGAGGAATAAACAGTCATAGGAGTCAGCCTATATATCCCCTTGATTTTAATATAAGATTTATAACAATATTCTGTAATATTTTGTTGCTGAATATGCTTATCATTGATACAGGCTTTACTGGAGATACAACTTGTTTTTCTGAATCCTATAGGGAAAGGCATAGTTTCACTGACTGATGAAACCAGAGGAACAAGAAACTGAATTTGTTATAAACTAACTTTAAAGAAGCTTTAATACAAAACCCCTTTATACCTTGAACAGCCTCCTCTTTCACTCCTTTTTTGCAAATATCTGATCTCAGTATTTTAATTTCCTCTGGGCTGATTTTGTAGGGAAGAAACTTTAGCTGAAACAGATGGTTGTCAGCAAACCAGTGCCTGCAAAACACAATTGAGAATTAGTGTATGAAAACTAAAACTTGGCACCATCTAGCTTCCCTTGATATAATTGTCAGAAGAAATCTGGTTTTGTTTTTGGGGGTGGGGGAATAGTTTTTTCAACATTTAAATAATTAACACTTTAAATATGCAAAACAAAAGTCGTTCTTGGTGTATGAGGCAACCTGTGTGCATTATGCAGATTGCTATTCAAAATGGATGGTTGAGAGTTTTCTGAAAAGTCAGCTATTAAGTTAGCACCTTGCTGGTTGTTTATTTCAGCCAGCAACCTATCCAGAAACTTCACTATCCTATATGTACCTTCTAAATAATAACTGAAAAATTCCCAAATGACATTCTTAATTTGATCAATAGAATAGAATAGAATAGAATAGAATAGAATAGAATAGAATAGAATAGAATAGAATAGAATAGAATAGAATAGAATAGAATAGAATAGAATAGAATAGAATTCTTTATTGGCCAAGTGTGATTGGACACACAAGGAATTTGTCTTGGTGCATATGCTCTCGGTGTACATAAAATAAAAGATACATTCATCAAAAATAATAAAGTACAACACTTAATTATCAAGTCAAAGGGAAACAATCAATATAAAGCTTAAGGATACCAGCAACAAGGTCACAGTCATACAGTCATAAGTGGGAGGAGATGGGTGATAGGAACGATGAGAAGATTAATAATAATGCAGACTTAGTAAGTAGTTTGACAGTGTTGAGGGAATTATTTGTTTAGCAGAGTGATGGCGTTTGGGGAAAAAACTATTCTTGTGTCTAGTTGTTCTGGTGTGCAGTACTCTATAGGGTTGTTTTGAGGGTAGGAGTTGAAACAGTTTATGTCCAGAATAAAATGTAATGATGCAAATTAAAATACAGATTGACTTCCCAGCCCTGAGCTTCTCTGATGATGCAAATCTTCACCAGGTCTATCCCTACTTAGTTTTCAACACCAGTTGAACTGACACCTTTCATCTAAAATAGTAATATATAGGATAATTTTACTGAAACAATCTACCAGCAAAACCCCACAGAATAGGAAAAGGAAATTATTAGCTTTTTAAAAATGAATTATAATGTAGAGTCCAGATAGCAAGGAATCTTGCCAACAAATACTCTTAAGCTGGCTGTACATGTTCTAACAGCGGAGCCCCGTGTGCTAAACTAACAACAAGCAAATTGTTAGCTTCTTTCTCTTCAATAGAAAGGCTTCCTGTCCTCCCAGTTTTGCTATTTTTAATTGTTTTATTATTAGAAATCTTTATATCGTCTGTTTCTGGAAGCTTAGTGAGGGCAGATGGAAACCAGCTTTGACCCAAGTGCATGCTCTCTCTCTAACAAAGATAATTATTCTATAATCAGGAGAGATTTTTTTTGTCTTTCTTGAAGATTGCCTCAGGGTGTTTTGGATTTTTATTACAATCTAAGATCCAAGGTGGAGGAATATCAAAAAAGACTTCTACTTCTGCTTTGTAGACTACTACTCCAAAGCATTTCACTAAATTGATCATTCAAGATTCTGGAAGTCTCTCAAAGCAATGGGTATTCATAAGCATCTGATTTTTCTGACAAACTCTACAATAATCAGAAAGCACCGGGGAAAACTGAATTTAGTAACACCAAATCATTTTTATCAGAAAACGATAGGCAGGCAGGGCTGCTTTCTGTCACAGTATCTATCAATCTATACTCCAAATATATTATAGATCTGGAACAAATGACTGCTGGTGTCAAAATCAGCAGATGGAATGTCCATAATCTGAGATATGTAGATTATACTACCTTGGTTGCAGGAACTATGAACAATTGCTCTAAAAGTAAAGCAGGACAATGAGAAGGTTGGGTTTTCTTTTGTGTCTACTTGAAAACTAAAGGAATTTAAGATAAACAATGAAATGGAAGAAAGAGTTGACAGTTTCAACTTTTTAGGCTCCAAAATTGATAAAGGTATTGTTGTGCACGAAAGATTCAGAGAAGAACAATATGGGGCAAAAAGCATTGGGATATGTTTTGGGGGCCTATACAGTAATCATAAAAGATTGTCTCATTTTAATTAAGACAAAATTTACAATGGTCCACTCAGTACATTTCCCTGTTATGATATATGGATGCAAGCCAAGGGATGGACTCTGCATAAGAGTGAAAAGAAAGCAATTGATTCTTTTGAACTATGCTGTGTTAGTTGTTTTGCATTTTTGGGGCAGCCAAAAGGACACACCATTCAATATTAGAAAAACAATTCAAAACAATTATATATTGGACCTATCACATCGACTGTTGAATCTATGGGAAATATAACACTTGACATAATGAATGGAAGTTGAAGAAGTCAATAGCACATGAACAAACAGATGGAGTACTTGGAAGCTAAAGAAATATGCCTGCAAGAACATGTAATATGATGAGAGATAGGACAGCTTTGAAAGCTTTTATCCATAAAATCATCAAGCGTTCACTACAACCTGATGGCACATAACAACTAACCACAAGGATTGTTTAAATAAGAGTTACTGCTAGGTTCTGACTCCAGAATTCTAAACCTCTCTGTGGGCAACCTAGGTTCACTACTTATCTAAGAGTTCAATATTATAGCAGTGCCAAGCTTTGAAGGGTGTTTCAGTTCAATGAAGCTTCCGTTGAATTATTCCATCAAAGCAATGCTTCCACTTCATTGCTCTGATGTAGTGAATCAGGTACATGCAACTTGGCAAGTGGAGGCACTACACAGGTTGGATGGCTTTTGTGCTGCTTCTATGATCGCTACAGACAATACTCAATGTTGGAATTTCATTTCTATGTATGGAGAACATGAATGGATGCGGAGTAGCTGACCAGTGTTATGGCCTTTCTGATTGCTGAGAATAGTCAGTCAATGAAATGAGATTGGACTCTCCTTCCCTGAATGGGGACAGAATTGCTACTCAACCTCTTCATACTTCAGTGATCAGAGAAAAGTCATTGATAGTGGGGCTATATCACACGAGAAAATCCATTGTTAAGGCAGAAAACTATACCACAAGGTAATTCAGTAGGTGATATTGAAGGTTATGGTATCCCCCAAAATAAGAACGTAATTTTTGTAGTTTTTGAGATGTTTGTTTTACCATTAGGGTATTATTATTATTATTTTTGCTTTGATTCAGTGGCACAAGTTGGTGTTTTGGGACATTGCTGTGCTGCATTTTTGCCATCTCTACTTAAAAGAAGTCTAGGGGGAATACTTTAAAATCTTTGAAAGTATCTGATTGAAGCTTGACAGAGCTAATTGTCCTCTGAAATGTCTGCCATCTCTGTGGTTTTCATCACATTCTGCCCCAGAGTGAAACACCTGAATTTGTTTTCATAGTTCTCGTTTTATAGTGGTTAGTGTGTGTGTGTGTGTGTGTGTGTGTGTGTGTGTGTCCCCTCCCCTCCCCCCCACACACACCCTCTGTACTGAATCTCAAAACTCAAAGTGTAACCTCAAATTAAATCATGTCAGCTTTGGATCTGAATCAAATTTTAATCAAATTAAGGCTGATTCACACAAGTCTATTCAATAGCACAGCGTATTAAAAGAATAGGAGATTTGGTACCTGGGTAGTTAATTAATATTAGGATATTGCATATAGAACCTGTACATGAGCTAATCCAACAAGGGAGATTTGAGAAGCAATTTATATTGAAAAATGTTATCTCCTGCACTTTTATTTTATACACAGATTGCTGGATGGTTTATCTTACTTCACAAACGTGTACACATTCACAGAAAGAATATGATCCATTGCTTCAGCAGAGAAGTATTTTTCCTTACCTAGTAAAAAGGATTTTCATATGGTAGTATTTGTCAATAACAGAAGTTACTTATTTTAGATTTAAGATCTGATCATGGATACCTTTGGGACTGCATATATAGACACTTTTGCTTAATTTGGCTGGGGTATCAACTTAATCTTAAGCAGAGAAATATATTCAATAAATAAATGGCAAGAGCTATTTTTGTCCATTCTCATCCTGTGGGAGTACTTTGTAGTAATTGTCACTGAATAGCACTCAAATTGAATCATATTTACTTTCTTTTTGTTTTCTGATTAGGAATACATTGAGAATATAAAGGCATGTTCTAAGTTTCTTTCTAAGCCTCTCAATACTTCAAAACATTACTAGATATTTATGACACTTAAAAATTGGACCTTGTATGGTGTTGTGATATATTATGAACACAAATGCAACCAATTGTAATTACCCACCCAATTCATCAGGAGAGATAGATAGATAGATAGATAGATAGATAGATAGATAGATAGATAGA
>WNWU01000004.1:34460960-34476727 GCA_012654045.1 Ptyas mucosa
AGATAGATAGATAGATAGATAGATAGATAGATAGATAGATAGATAGATAGATAGATAGATAGATAATAAAAGCATGCTTAACCACTCCTTCATTTCCTTTGAATTAATTTTTTTCTAGTTTTGGCTTTCCCAGACAATAGAAATTCTAAAACCAGACAAATGCACAGGATCGTATCTAGAAATGTGCTTTAGCCTCTCCCATAGTAAAAAAAAAAAAAACTTTGGATCTTGCTATTTGAATATGTGAGTTGAAAAACAGAGGAATCTTTTCAGCCTGAACCTGCATCAGAGCAGTTCAACAGGTGCAACAATTCTCAATGTGGAAAAGATATGACTAACCATCTGACTTTGTATGTCCAAGAAATATACTTACTTCTGCTTTGTGGAAAAATTATTTTCTCTGTTGAATTAAGGGTGAAAAAGAAAGAAAGGTCATCAAGCGTGTTTGTGTTTCAGATCAGACTTTTGCATATTTTCTTAGTCTAATAAAAGTGAATACTGTATGTTATCTATGGGGTTAAACAGCAAAACAATGCAAGTTATGACAAGCCTCAGAGACTTTACTTTTTTACCTGCCTGCGTCATAAGGCTGCTGTAAAGCTGGATTCATATAGTGACATCACCGCACATGCGGAGATGCTCTGAGAGTTTGTTCTGTTCCTTGCTTGCCAACAAAAAACAGGCCATAAGCTGGTTTAGTTTCTGCTGGTAATTACCAATTACAGCAGAGATCAGCTCAGCTCTAGCCTGCTGTTAGCAGTCCAGTTTTTGCTAGCGAAGACTAATTAAAATGTGTTTCCCCAACCCCAATTTTGATTTTGATTTATTTTTTCCTTGGGAATTATGCTATATCAAGTAACTTTGCCAGCTTTTAATATGAATGTTCTTGATACCGTCACAGCTGGTTTCGGGTGCTAGTACCTCAATTTCTATGAGCTCCAGATAGCATAGCAAGTAACAAGGGATTGTGTAATTATAGTCCAAAACTGTCTTCAGGGTACTTTATCATCTAAACTGGGGGTGTCAAACTCGCATCGTCACGGCAGCTTTACGTGATGTATTATGACTTTTTTTCACCTTTGCTAAACCGGCCATAGGCGTGGCCAGCATGTGACGCATCCGGCTCATGGGCCGTGAGTTTGACAGCCCTGGTCAAAACTTAAGCTATCACAATAGAGGAAGCAAGGGTGTCTTTCTTTCATTTCCTATACAAATTAAAATATGAAAAAACTACATTGGCATGCATACAAAATATGACATAATATATAGAAATAGATGGTAGAGCTTGTAATTTGGATGCTTCCAAAATAGTAGGAATTTTAGAGGTACTGATGAATCCATAATTTGGAGGTACTACCGTGTATTTGTTATCTTCTTTAAAGAATTAGATCTGCCTATTGGGTGTGACTTTATGTACAAATAAAAGTTACCTTAGTATTCCAGAAGCTTATATATGAGTTCCTGCCTTTCTATGCAGCTTCTCAGGATGTATTTGACGTACATTACTGCATCCTTTTAAAGTGATGGGTTTTTATTGGTTGATGGGTCTGGTGAAAAAAAAAACCCTCAGTGGAAAGAAGTTAGATGACCCCCATCAAAGATTTATAAATCCCATCTTATGAAGCTGCCACTGACATTACAATGAAATAAAGAAGTAGAAATGCAGCCCTTAATTGTCAGCAATGTCAGTCTACCTGACCATCTCCATAATCAGATACTCATGAGAAAATGAAAACCTTGCACTGCCCCCTTTACTTGATTCCAAGACAAAGAGCCATTCATCATCTTTTGACTGAGGGTATATGATGGGATGGAAGTAATCCATCAATATCCCTGCTTTTCAGTATCCTGCTTCCAGTTGACAATCTGCATTCTTTAACAAGGTGATCAAACCTGCTGAGGCATTTGAACAGTTCCATTGTGCATTGTGTTTGGAGATGTTAAGTTTGCTGGCATAATAACTTCTTCTTTGAGTGTGATGATAGTATGAAAAAAAACCCCACCCTCTCAGATTTATAACAATGAAAAGAGCCTTGGTGGCGCATCAGACTAATGTACTGTTAAGTAACACCAGCTGCCTGCAATTACTGCAAGTTCGAATCTCACCAGGCTCAAGGTTGACTCAGCCTTCCATCCTTTTGAGGTAGGTAAAATGAGGAGCCGGATTGTGGGGGCAATAAGCTGACTTTGTATAAAAAAAGAACACCGCTTAGGGGGGCCCGAAAGCCCTACTAAGCAGGTATATACAAAAGTATGAAGGCTATTGCTTAACACATTATAAACCACCCTGAGTCTCCGGAGAAGGGCGGCATATAAATCGAACCAATAAATAAACAATAAATAAATATCCTGGACATGGATCACTGCCATTTCTCTGTCCCTCTCTCTCCCTCCATCCCTCTCTTTCTCCCTCTGCCTCTCCCTCTCTCGCTCCTCCTCTCCCTCTCTCTCTCCTCAAATGTTCACAATCATGAGAATTTCCTTTTGCTATTATATCTTTGAGTACATTTCAATGTCAGCGGGCATCTAATTCTGAGTAACGAGGACTACACTGCAAAAGCTTAGCAGGCCAGGTTTAGTTGTCTCCATGGAGTTAAAAATCTGGTGAAATCTTTTACTTGTCATCATCTATTCATAATTTAGAACTTCCCATCTGCACTGTGTTAGTACTGCTTACTTGTAGGTTTTATCTCCTCATGCTTTGGGGCGAAAAGTAAGCTTGGCTTGAGGACACATCAATCAAGTGTGTTATGTAATCCTTTTCTGTACCATTTTTTAAAAAAATAATGCCATGATATTCAGGGAGTAGGAATTTTTTTAATCATCCTTTTTTTTTAAATACTGAAAGAAAATGAAGTATGGATGTAAGGAAGATGACTCACTAAGTTGAATACAACCCTTCAGCCAACTAATTTTGGTTCGAAGGCACTCAATATGTCCTTCAGATTTATTTGGAACCAGCTTGGCATTTCTTGGCTATCCATATTGATTTGATTAAATGTGAAATGTGCAGTTTTGTGACTGCTTTGTGAGAAAAATAGCTTTAAAAATAAGTCCAATCCAGATCAGGAATGTAATACTCTGCAAAGAACCAAAGTTTACTTGTTTGACTGAAATCTAACCAAGTTAAGATTAACCAAGTGATTAGCAAAGACTAATTTTTGCATCAATAAAAGCTTCTCTCCCCCAAGCCAAATGCACACTTACAAAGTCCCACCCTTTTCATCTTCTGGGAAGAGGAAAGCCTAAACCCTACATTGCATTCCTGAACTTGGTTAGGACTGCACAAATTCTGAAGTAAGGTGTGAGAGTGCATGTCAACCTTCATGATCAACATTTAAAATGTGTCTTGAATAGTTCTATCATCAGTGAACAGGGAGCTATATTAGAGCCATACTTTACCTTCAAGCAGATCTAATCAATACTCTAAACTTTTAGTTGCAGCCCTAGAGAGGCATGTGAAATTGGAGAAAAATCTTATGTCTCTAAGAATAAACGTAGTAAATTCCTATTTTAGAAGAACTCAGTGACAGAGGTTTGATTTAATGGACCAAGTCGGGTGGATCTGAGTTTGATCTGAATGTCAGACAATAACAGATGTTACCTAAACAAAATGGTTAAAGTTGAGTACTAAGTAGCAGGACAATTGGGAGTGCTGGGCTGGCATCACATGGCTACTATTGCTTAGCAAAGCAGACTACTTTTCTGACAGTTCCAGCATCATCAAAAGTTGCTGCCTGCTTTCCTTGTCCATCTCTTTTCATGATTGCCACTGGAATACTGGGAAGTACAAACTCTACTGTTCAATGATTAATCTCCATTTGCCATTTGATAAACATCTGGCTTTAACAGACAGTCCGTCCTTCCTTATGCAACTCTTCTTGCAATTGCAAAAGACAACATTCACAGCACCAGAAAGCATATGAGTTCATAACATTGGCTGATGGACTGTAACTGATCACCATTCCCCTGTCTTCTTCTCTCCCTCCTAAACAATGAAATAAGGGTTTAAACAGTGGTGAAATCCCCCCTGGTTCTATCCAGCTCGCCAAACCAGTAGCGCCGGCAGTGGGAAGCTCTGCCCACCTGCCAGGATGTCATTACGTCCTGATTTTTTACCATCTACACATGCACAGAAGAGGAGCACACACTCCCATGCGCTCCTGTTCCTGAACTGGTAGCGAAGGTAAGTGGATTTCACCGCTGGTCTAAGCCAGTAAATGTCTTCACAGAATCCAATGGTTTTTTGATATCACTGTACTATGTTATTTAATTTTGGTTTTCCACTGGTTTTATGTTATTTCATTTTATATTTATCTAATTTTGATTGGTTCTTTATTGGAATCATTAACTGTGGGTTGACTGGCCTTGTTGGAGGGGCTGTGATATATCAACAAGTTTAATAAATGATGATCTTGAATCAATTCATTTCTAACCTCTGGGCAAAGGAAATGACACCTAAAGAGCAAATAAAGTAGTGGCATCTCAACTGCTGGAATATAATATGTCCAATTTTGCTAGTGAGTTCTTCTTTGCCACCGGTACAATCTGTTTCAAAACTACGAGATATGCAACCAGGCTTGAAGCTCCAATTAAACTGAGTGAAAAGGCTGCTTCTTTGGTAAATCCTGAGAAAGAAGGAATGTGATGCTATATCTCAGGATCTATAGGTCTCAGGATCTATTCGGTAGATCCTGAGACATCAGGATTGTGTAACCATGTGGCCTTTCCCTTTCCTCTCAAGGGTAGCCTACTGCTATCCAATGTGACAATTGGTAAAATCCAGCTGCCTGTATGGTCAGCCCCTGTACCTGGAATGGAGGAGGACATCTTGTTTTTTCACCCAGGTGCTAAACTATCTTCAAAGCCATACTTTCAATGCTTCTGCTGCCTAATGACACCCTTCCACCAAAATGTATTAAATCATCAGGCATCATAATGTCTGGACTTTATATATTCAATATGAACCTTTACCATCTCAGCAGATGAATGCAGTGCTGAATTTGAGGGATGAATGTGCCTGTATTCAGTTCATAAAACTGATCCTGATTCTGAACAGCCTCACTTCTGTTCAGAACTGGGTAAAACGTCAGACATTTTACAAAGATTCAAGGAACCATTGTCTTCCCTCTCCCTGTGTCAATCATAAGACAGCATTTCTGCAACATCTTCCCAAATATTCACATCCCTTTGTCATCCAAGCATCGCCTCCTTTTGTCGTCCACATTCATTTTTCAGCAGAGAATTAAAAAAAGACAGTGTAATATTCAGGGAATGGAGCTTATGCAAGATTAGGCTGCTCGAATCCCTCAGTGCTCTCAAAGGCTCATAAGCAGCTCTGAAGATATAATCATAGTAATTCTAAGCAAATCACTCTGAGCTCCTGATATAGTTTTAGATCATGTCAGTTTTCTGAGGCTAGCACAGTCTGTCCTGAGACACATTGATCATGAGGATGAATGTAGTCCCCTCATTGCCCTTTTCTAAAATGTTGCAAAAAAGAGGTAGGGTAAGGGGATATATAGGAAGCTTAGATGGCAATACCTTTAATAACTGCTTGATTCGTGTCTTGGGTATTTATTTATGAAGGAGTATTTTGCAAATGCATAGTTAAGTCTTAAGGATATTTTATAGTTGCAGATGCCTATAAAGTCCCAAACACAGTTGCAAATAAATTTTCAATGAGAATCAGCTTTAAAAGGAAAAAAAAGAAGACATTGATAAATTACTGGAGTTCCCAAAAAAAATATCCCAAGGGAAAAAAGATCCCAGTTGTTTATGATCTATTTGTTTTGGCTAAAAGAATCAAGTTAAAGTTGACCTTTATTTAACAAACGATCACACTTTTTCAGCCTTAATATTCAAAGTATTCCCTACTATATCAGTGGAAAGGGCAGAATGGACTCTCACAAAAGAGACCACCCAACTGGCACAGCCACAGAGTAGGAGTGGTGGTCGTTTCACTCTCTTATCCTCGAGATGGGGTCCGTTTCTTGCAGAATTAAAAACAGCTTTCAAAAGTCACACACACACAAAAACAGCTTTCAAAAGTCACTTTCTTCTCCTGCTGAGAAGGCAGAAATAAATGGCTCCTGGTTTCTTTTTTTAAAAAAAACCCTTATAGCCAAGGAAGGTAAAGTCACATCCTTGACTGCTTTCAGTCTTGTGGCTTTTAAAGTTTGGCAGAGAAGAAAGCCCAATCACTTATTTGAACTGCTGTTGTTGCTGCAAGGACTTTTCTAAAAAACATTAACAATGATCCTCAGTCCAAGAAGATAGCGAGGAACGGGACATAAGAGAAAAATCCCCAAGTTGATGATTAGACTAATGAAAAGAACACACAAACAATCAGCACCAAATAATAATTAGAATAATTGAAAGTATTTCTTTCGTGAGACGGTTTTCTGAACCCTTTATATGTTCATTTTCAAGCTCTATAAAAATAGGAAGGAAAACTAAGGTGTGATTATGTAATTTTTTTATTAGTCTGAAAAAAAATGGGTTAGTTATTTGTTTCTATGGACAATGATGCCTAGTTGAAAAAGAGGGTTGCTATGTATCCTGCTGGCAGATTTATTTTATCTCTCTTATTTTATCTCTCTTAGAAGATCCACAGTGGGATGAATAAAGTCCATCTAGTGTCCACATAAACATCTAATCTGAAAATATATCAATTGGTCAGGATGCCAACCGATTTCTCACATGGTCATTGCAGGAAATACTACAAGATTAAATCAGCTTTTGCTGCAAGCTCCATACTGCTGTAAAAGGCATTTTAGGCTGAACAAAGAACAAGGAAGAAAAAAGAAGGAAAAAACACTCAAGAGCCTAAACCAAATCATACATTTCAAAGTAAATAACCACCTTCTTCCTTTGAACAGATAATTTATGACTGGATGGTTAACTTTAAAAATCCAGACATAACTCTGACAACAGAACTCTACTTTGCAAAGCAGAACTAAAATAAATAAGATTTACACTGATCTGCATCAAACACTGGCATCCTTTCATTTCCACAGGTGAGAAATCCGATGATATTTCCAGAATGAATGTTTGTGCCTTTAATTATTATATCTGATTGTCAAACTTCTCATTTAATAGGCACTGACATGGGCTACTTACCTTTATTTCATATTATATAAATAAGGGCAATTCTTTGAATTAACAAGAGTCATGTGGCACTAACATATTTAATAAATATGTTTTCTGGACTTCTAGATTTTTGTTATTATTGCTGTGATTGTTTAGTTTGAACAAACTGTTCAAACTCTAGATGATTGGCTCCATTCATGCTAAATAGGCACATACGGTTTATCACTTTATATCTCGGAAGACACTCACCAGAGAAATTTTTTTAGTGTTTACTTATTAATTCTAGAGGTCCAAGGAAAGATATTAATTCTTTCCTCTTAATTTTTTTTCCATTTACAGAATAACAAAGTTGGAAAGGATCCTGGAGGTCTTTGAATTCAACTTCCTGTTCAGGCAGGAAACCCTATACATTTCAGACCAATGAAATATTGGTTGTCCAATCATTTCTTTAAAACCTCTAGTGTTGGAGCACCCAACGACTTCTGGAGGCAAGTCATTCCACTGATTAATTGTTCTGTCAGGAAATTTCTCCTTAGTTGGACCTCTTCTTGATTGGTTTACATCCATTGCTTCTTGTTTTGCCTTCAGTGCTTTGGAGAATAGATTATCCCCTTCTTCTCTTCTCCTTTAGCCACACATTGAACTCCTCTATATGTTGGCCTTTTCCTTCTTTGCTCTTTATATACAAACTCTGAAAAAGTAAGACTATACCCTATCCTAGGTTCCTGCCCCAAGCTCTGGAAATACTTCTGCACAGAAAGTATATCTTTTTCGAGCAGGTCATTAGTGCCAAGATGCAGAATATCAAATAAATCAGCATTTATTAACATCAACATTACAGTTCTGACTAATATTCTTTACTACTTAACAATGAACCTCTTTTCTCTGTTGGTAGTAGCATCAGGCAGATACCTCACCACTTTCAAAACCTCCACATCCTTTCCTAAATTAACACTTCTTACAACTGAATCACCAACCATCTCTTTTTAGATTTAAATTAATGGATTTATTGAGATTTATATATATTTATTTAGATTTCAATGCTTTTAATCATTTTATTAGGTCAAGCACCTGTTTTGCTAGTTTTAAGTAACTATGTAAAATATAGTTTTACTAGCTTCTAATAATACCTTTTCTCATTTCTAGGTGCTTGCAAATCTGCTGCTTGATTATCTTTTCCAAGATTTTCCCAGGTATTGATGTCAGGCTGATTGGTCTATAGTTTTATTTTTATTTTATTCCCCTTTTTGAAGGTTGGAACTACATCAGTTCTTTTCCAGTCCTCAGGTATTTCCTCAGGGCTATGGGGGCATTGAAAATTTTGTTCAGTGATCAGATGTGATTTTGGAACCACTTGTAATCTCAGAACCACTGAACAAAATGTTTCAATGCTGCCAGAGCAATAAGGAAATACCTCAGTGCCAGTTCTTTCAGTACTCTGGATGTAATCCATCTGATCCTGATGATTTGAACTCATTTAGAGTGGATAGATAGGTACTTTCTTGCCACTTTCTTGCCTATTTTGACTTGTATTCCTATTCTGCCTTCTATGGTACTGCTTTTGATAGGTTGAGCTATCCAAAAGGAAAAAAGCTTTTCCTTTTGCATAAATACAGATGCAAAAAAATGAATTAATCAGTTCTGCTTTCTCCCTGCTACCTGTCAACTCATTGTCATCTTCTCCCATTAGTGGACCAATCGTTTCCTTGACTTTTTTTTTTTCTTGTATTTCACATGTTGAAAGAAACTCTTTTATTATTTTTGGCATTTGTTCATTCTGAGCCTTAGCTTTCCTGACTTCATCCTTCCAGATATTTGCTGGCATTCTGTTTTAGTTATGTCCCTCTTTCCATTTTTTATACTTGTCCTTTTTGTCTCTTAGTTTATCAGAGAGGTCTTTATGCAACCATGCTGGTTTTATCTGAGATCTCTTGCTTTTCTTTCTCAGTGGTATTGTGTTAGCTGGACTTTTATAATCTAATTTTTCAGAATTTCCCAAGCGTCTTGAGAATTTTGAAGAGCTCTACTAGACATGCCATTATTCAGCAGTTCTTTAGTTATAGTATTTATATATCGTTTTAAAAAATGTTTGTAAGGCATCTTGGGGAAAACTTTTCTTTTGAACTATGGCAATATATTTTGAAACACACACACAAACATGAAAGAAAGGTGGATGAATATAGCTGAGATGCTAGCTTAAGTATTCCTTGATCTAAACCACTACAAAGATTTTTAGTTTGGGACAGAGCACCTTATTAGCATAGGGCAATGTGTTGTTTTCTTGATACATGCCAGAAAATTAAAATGCTGATGGCAAGTAGCACCTCATAGAATTATAATAAGATACCTTGAAAAGATGTCTACTATTAAAAGTCTGATCTTTTGGAACAAGAGCTATTAAAGATGACTCTCTAATCTTAAATGTTTTGCCTCAGGTAAAAACATATTCTCTCGTTTCTTTGTTGTTTGCAAGGTTGGTACTTTAGGATTAAAAAGTTGTAATAATTTTATTATTTCTATGCAACAAAACTGTGGTTAATGAAAAAGAGTTCTTTTAAATGGGGCATTCTTGACTAACCTTGCAATAGTAAGGAATGTAAATTCCAGCACTACCTAAAATTATTCCTTTAGTTTATAATTTTGCATCCTATAATCCACAGCTTGTGAAGTGCTGATCAGAGGTGGTATTCAACAGGTTCTGACCAGTTCGGCAGAACCAGTAGTGGAAATTTTGAGTAGTTCAGAGAACCGGTAAATACCACCTCTGACTGGCCCCGCCCCCATCTATTCTCTGCTTCCCGAGTCCCAGCTGATTGGGAAGAAATGGGGATTTTGCAGTAACCTTCCCCTGGAGTGGGGAGGGAATGGAGATTTTACAGTATCCTTCCCCTGCCACGCCCACCAAGCCATGCCATGCCCACCAAACCACACCCACAAGTGGTAGTAAAAAATTTTGAATCCCACTGCTGGCGTTGATTTATATATTGTTTTTAAAAAATACCATAATTTCACCAGCAATTCAATCCAGCCTCAGCCTGTTATTTTCCAAAAGGTTATCTGGCATTACAATCATATGACATACAAACAAAGCAGGACCAGTTTTAAAATGTGGACGCCAATAAAACACCAGGTTGGAAACTCCTCCAAACTTAAATGAGAACCTCAGATGTATGCCTTCGAAGTCATTATTGATTCTTAGTAACTGCCTGAGTTAGTGCCTGAAGTGTTTGGTAAAATTTCAGAAGTGGTTTGTCATTGCTCGCTTCCTAGAGTCGAGAGATAGATTGGACTAAGATTGTTTCCTAGGGTTCAGATTGGCCCAGGTCACCTAACTAGCATTGTCCCTAAAGCAGAACTAAAACTCAGAGTCTTCCGATTTCTGGCCCAGCGCCTTAATCAATACACCAACCTGGTTGTTGACTTGAGATGGACTGCTATGAAATTAGCTGTTGAAATTATTTATAAAATAATGTATAAAAGTAGCCCTAAAAACTGAACTAAAAATTAAAAAAATATGTATCTAGAACAGTAATTCTGTTTGACTTAATTACTCCCTTTCCTGATCCCAAATAATGTTATTAACCTGACAAAAAAACTGAAGCAAAACCAAACCAAAACTTGATTGTTTTGCAGCAGCAGTGCTTCTAAACTCAATCCTCAACTCACAAACAAGAAATTATAAATGCTCAGCTAGATCCAGGATATGCCCAAATTACCCCCCTTGAGGTAATCTCCCCATTAAGAACCACTGAATTATAAAACTATTAAAAAAACTATAGGTTGGATATCAGGGGTGAAATTCACTTACCTTCCCTACCGGTTTGCAACTGTGCACACGCATGTGCAAGGCCTTCTGCGCATGCGCAGAGGCTGAAAATCATCGCAAAAAAGGGATGTCATGACATCCGCATGGGTGGGCGGGGCTTCGCGCAGTTGGCCCTACCGTATCACGTGATACAGATAGAATCGGCTGAATTTCACGCCTGTTGGATATATAATCTAAATACTTTTCTCTTTAAAACATTAACATTTCTCTTAGAAAAAAAGAAAAACTTTAATTTTATAAAGCTGTTCCATTGCTCTGTGTCCTTGTACAAAATGATTGCAACCCCTTCCTTCATTTTGTCTACAACAAAAGAAAAGCAAATAGTGATAAGTGCTATCCTACTTTGGAATTAATATTGAATCTCATTATCCATTTACTCCTACACAGTCTTTTCTATCCTTTATTGAATTATTTATCCATGAGAAGACTTGTCCACTTCATCACAATTAGTAAACATACCAAAGACGTTTTAGTGAGGGACTGTCAAAAGCTTTTTTGAAAGCTTAAACATAACATTACCAGTTGAATCAACTCTATGTTCTTGTTCGTTCACACACATAATAGATAATTCCCGCTTCCCTTTTTCTCTCCAGAAAGCAGTTGGATAATATAGAATTGGATAATATAGAATTGGATAATATATACAATTGGATAATATAGGATGGGAAGCATCAATGTCTGGCAACTTATTGCTGGACTTGCTAACATATAGATGCCTCTTCCAATCCAAGTTCCCCAACAATGGTAGTGACAGAAGACACAAGATGGCAGGGAGGCACCCTTCTCCATACCTCATAGTCCTAACAAAACTGGGGATGGGTCAGTACCAGTAACAAAGCTACCTATTGGCCAAGAACTAGTCAGTCAACAAAAGAGTATGAAGACTCTAAAAAACCAAAAGGCATATAGCTAAAGAAAGGAGAACAGTGATGACTTTTAAATAATAAACCTATTTAGCTTAAAAATAAAATGTAACAACAAAGTGCAATGTTACGGTAAGTGTAATTTTTACAGACTAATATTGGTATATATCAGTGATGGCTAACCTTTTTGCCATTGCATGCCAAAAGTGAGGGGAGCGCGGTGGGATCACATATCAAGCGTGCCCACATCCATAATTCTATGCGCCCCCCCCCCCATTTTTGGCACATGATGGCACAGTGGGCCCAGTAGGCCTGGTTTTTTTGCTCTCCCCAGGCTCCAGAGCCTTTCTAGGAGCCTGGGGAGGGCAAAAACAGCCTTCCCCATCCCCCCAGAGGCCCTCCAGAGGCCGGAAAGAGTGTGTTTCCTGACTTCTGGTGGGCCAAGAAGGCCCGAAAATCGGCTGGTGCACGCATGTGTGTCGGACCTGAGCTCGCGTGCCCACCGATATGGCTCCGCATGCCACCTGTGGCACCCGTGCCATAGATTCGCCATCATGGGTATATATGCTAAAATGTCTGGAGTGGCTGATTTATTTTTTTCAAGAGATAGTGGCAATCTCTGAGCAGCCTGGCAGCTTTTACATTTCCTCCAACCTTCTCTCCATCTTTGCCCCTTTTTATTGCTCTCCCATTCTTCAATTCCTCCTCTTGGCTCTCCACCATTCTCTTTTCTCCCATACTCTACTGCCTCTCTTTCCATTTTCTCACTTTTCTCTATGGTTTTTCTTTTCCATCCTTTCAATGCACCTCTGTCGTCAACCTGTACTTATCATATTCTTCACCAAACCTGTCACCTTTCTTTGATCTAAGCTAGATTCTGGAATGGACAGCAGAAAGCCTAATCTTCCCTGTTCCCCACACACCTATCCATTATTTGCACATCCATGTCAAGAATATAAACCTCTATACACCTCCAATAATGCATACAAATTTTCTATGCTTTTTCAATTAAAAAAAAAGATTTTAAAAAGTTGTTATGTTAGCTACAGTAGTCAAAGCAACAAGCATGTGTACCTGCTATTTACCTATTTGTGATTTGCTAACCACCACAATTCGAATGGCTAACTCAAAACAGAGTGTTCTTACATGCAATACCTTTACTTCGTTTTTGGTGTTAGAAGAGGGAAAATCAGGTTTTCTGTTGTCCATGCCAGAATCTAGCTTGGATCACAGTTACTTTTAAGAGAATAAATTTTAAAAAAAGGTAATTGTAAATTTTCTCTTCAAAGCAATCTCCTTTGACTGTGTCTCTATCTAACTAGGTTAAAAAAAATCAAATGTGTATTGTTGTTTTGCTATTCCAGTTGAGACCAATTTAAAGATGACGATTCCCTCAGACAGTGGATATGGATCAAGATAGTGATAGCAAGGTTAGATAGCACCAGAATAGTCAATGATCAGATAACTGTTTCTCTTCAAGCCAACAGAACTGTACTGCTGTACTGCTATTGTAGAGATAAGAAATAACTAACGGAGGGTTAAATGAAATGTAATGTTAATTGCATGAATGTAATAGAGCCAGCTTTAGTCATGCTTAGAGCAAACTCCTTGGAATCAAAAGGATTTAAATAAATTTCATTTAATTAAGATTCCTGGATTTCAATGGGCTCAGATAAAAACAACAAACTATGACTACAGAACAGATGCACAGAGACAACACTCATCTTACAAATAGGATTTTTCATGGGACAGAGCCTTAAATTCTTTCTTACTATCCAGTGGTGAAATCCAATTTTTTTTTACTACCGGTTCTATGGGTGTGCCTTGGTGGGCGTGACAGGGGAAGGATATTGCAAAATCTCCATTTCCACACCACTCTGGGGCCAGCCAGAAATGGTATTTGCTGATTCTCCGAACTGCTCAAAATTTTCGCTACCAGTTCTCTAGAACCTATCAGAACCTGCTGGATTTCACCCTTGCTACCATCCCTGTAATCCTATTGCTAGTCTATATAGCGGTAGAAATTGAGATATATGGGGATGTTAATTTCTTAAAATAACTTCATTGAGCTCTGTTACTTTATTTTATTTTTATTTATTTTTAGCCTAAGGTCCTACTTTTCCTGATACAATAATTGCACTTAACCTCTCTGAATTCCACTGAGAGATTATGGTAGTGACTTGTGTTTATGAGTGTAAATAAATATATTATATTCCTAACCAAGTTGATACTGGGGGAACAGGCTGAAGGGAAGGGGTCTTTCTCATAACATCTCAGCTCTCAATAATCCAAAAGGAACTGTCTTTCTGTGTGTCCACATCCTGAAACAATTCCCAACATTATACTTCCCTATTGATATAAAAGCAAGCTGTTGGTCTCCTGCCTCAACCTTGAAATGTTAACGTTTCCATAATGGTTATTATGGGTAAAGTTAAGCTGGCCTACCAAGCAAATAAAGGAAAGTGTTAAGCTCAGCAGGACTTGTGCTTAAATTTGCCAGAAGGCAGAAAGCAAATGAATGATGTAGATTTTCAAAACTGGAATTCATTTATATACAGCCCACCTCTTCAGCTGAGAATTTTCAGTTTGACCTGACATTGAAAGGCTTTATGTTGCCAGAACTTTGCAAAAACCTCCATGCTGTAAGGAGTACGTGAAGATAATTTACCATACAGGGTGTTCTTTGATATATTTGTACCCATTTCAGCTGAAATAATCTCTCCCCCCCTTTTCTCATGCTTCTGTTTATTCTGAGTGGTCCTGTTTTTCAGCACTCAGATATCACTTCTTGTAGCTGCTGTATTTGAACCAAAGATGCGAGGAATTTATTAAATAATGAATCAGTCAAATCCAGATAGCAACATTGTAGAAGGACAGAAGGCAGAGAGAGAGAGAATGAATCAATGAGAGACAACTGACAATTATCCATCAAATAAGGAAACACTGAACCCCAACAGCACTACCATAAAGAATCCAGCTCATTCTCCTGAGCCCTATTAGTTATTGAATAAAAATGGGAGTTAAAAATTATGTTCCCACAAGCATCAATTATGTTTTGTTTATATGGGTTTTGCTACTTAGAGGCTAGCCCTAAGAGCCATTGCAATTTTTCATGAATATGTTTTCATTTTCAAACGTTTTTTGGGGGAAAAATTGTAATCCAGACTCTAGTTATCTAAATGATCAAACCTATTAGTCCTAGGTAAAAAAAAGAATCATGTCCAAACTAATGTTTCCATGCCTGTTCTTTGCAGTCTGGAGAACATTTCCCCCCCATGGTGATGCCAAGGTGGATACCTATTTGGTAGGCTCACTTTGCTGGTAATGTTGAGGGTGATGTGAATAGTGTGTGGAGGTATTTGATGGTGCTGGTTGGCATGGTGGGGGGCCAGCAATATTAATACCAGTTACCTGGGAAAACAGGAAGAACAGCAGCAGCAGAGGCAGCTGGTCTGGTGCAATAGACGAAGGGGCTTGCAACAGAATACCTTATGCCACCAGGCTTGAAATTTTGGTCTTAAGACAACTTAGTACTATGCCGCCTTCAGTCTGACCTAAGCGTAGTACATAAAATTATCTGCTACAATGTCCTACCTGTCAATGCCTACTTCAGCTTCAACCACAACAATGCACAAGCACACAATAGATACGTAAGGTAAACCGCTCCAAACTCAATTGGAGAAAATAGAACTTCAGCAACAGAGTGGTCAATGCCTAGAATGCATTACCTGACTCTGAGGTTTCATCCCCAAACCCCCAAAATTTTAACCTTAGACTGTCTACTGTTGACCTCACCCCATTCCTAAGAGGTCTGTAAGGGGCATACATAAGTGCACCAGAGTGCCTACCATCCCTGTCCTAATATTCCTTTTTACTTACTCTTTTCATATATTCAAATTATGTTTATACTTTTACCTGTTATCTTATATATGCTTGACAAAAATAAAATAAAATAAAATAAAATAAAATAAAATAAAATAAAATAA
>WNWU01000004.1:34476737-34488396 GCA_012654045.1 Ptyas mucosa
AATAAAATAAAATAAAATAAAATAAAATAAAATAAAATAAAATAAATCAAATCAAATCAAATCAAATCAAATCAAATCAAATCACAAAACAAAAGCCAGTGGAACTCTATCAACATCTCCCTAGCAATGTTGGATTGGACTGATGGCTTCTCAACAAATGGATGGCAAGCAGCTGAACTGAAATCCTGCGACCTAGTAGGTCCTCTTTTAACAGAATGCCTTTCCCACAGCTCCTCTTATCTTTTGAAACATCCTCCTTCTGATGATTAAGCAAGTCCCTTCTCTTTTAGCATTTTTGGAAGGCCATCAAGACCTGGTTTTTTACCAAGGCACTGGGACAGGACAAGACAGAATAGGGGTAACGAGAACTGGCTATGTGGCATCCTGAGGGATGATTAAGGTGCTGGGTTTTTGTTTTTGTTCGATTGATTTAATGTTTTACTACATTTTATATTTTGTTTTATATTATTTTATTTTTTAAAATGTTATAAAATAAAACATTATATTTTATTAAATATATATAAATGTTATTTAATATATTGTATTAAAATGTAAAATATTTTTTCTTTTCGGCTTATATGCCACCCTATCTCACAATGGACTCAGGGCGGCTCACAACAATAAAACAAAGCCACAATATAAAATAAAGTCTAAAAATTTAAAATTTAAAATTAACCCTTAAAACCCCATTATCAGTCCAGGCCATATTATATTTTATAGTTTGTTTATAGTTTATAGTTACTAGTTTTAGGTGGTTCACAGCAACGGAAAAAGCAAGTAACTGTAAATCAATTATTAAATAATAAAACATTGTTGTTTAAGTTGTTTAAAATAGGCAGCCGCATAAATCCTTTAAATAAATGAAATATTTCCAGGATCATCATTATCTATTTTAGAGAAAAGGGAGAAGTTTCACTTCCAAATTGATCATAGACATAAAGATATTACTGAGATATGCTAATCTAGTTTCTAATTGTTAATTCAGAGAAGCTTTAACCCCCCATAAACAAGCTTGAATATTAGATACTTAGTAGAGAAATCAATGCTCTACCCATATATGATCCATCCCAGGGGTGCTATTCAACAGGTTCTGACAGGTTCTGGAGAACCGGTAGCGGAAATTTTGAGTAGTTCGGAGAACTGGCAAATACCACCTCTGGCTAGCCCCAGAGTGGGGTGGGAATGGAGATTTTGCAATATCCTTCCCCCAGGAATGGGGAGGGAATGGATATTTTGTAGTATCCTTCCTCTGCCACGCTTACCAAGCCACGCCCACAGAACCGGTAGTAAAAGAAAAATGAATTCCACCACTGATGCACCCTGAGTTGTCTGAATGAGGCAGAAGAGACCAAATAAAAATGTTGTTATTATGGTTTTTGGAACCAAAATAGCTTGGAATAAGCATACTTTTACATGTATGTTTATGTAGTTGGGCACACTTGATAACTGCTTTCTTCCAGTGCTCTAAATTCCTTGTTGTCCTATACGCTAGCCTAGCCTGGTGACCTATTTCATAGGAAACAATGCTTTAATCAATGGATGCTTTTATCTATGGTTCAATTTTTCTCTCTGGGATGAAAAAAACAAATGACATATTAAAGTAGGTCATGAATAAGAAGCTGTTTTCTGGGCCTGGAAATATGGAATAAGTATCAGAGTAGCACCTACCACTAGCAAGGAATCACAAGGAATGAACTTTGTACCCAAAAGCATTCCCAAATGTAGTTTTAATATTTGGGAATTAAACTCTCAGCTGATTAGTCAATAGCATCACTGGATATTTTCTATCCCAAAAGGTTCCAGCTTCCCCCTCTGCTGATGATGAGCTTTTTGTACAAAAGTACTTTTATTTATTTGTGCCCCTAGTCAATGACCCACTATTTTAAAAAATGCAGCTAACATCGAATGAGTTACATGTACATCAGATCATATAAAAAATATCTAATGCTTTTTTGAAAGTAAAGGTTTTCAACAAAACATGTGATTTGTTAATTACATTCAAATAAGATCAGAATTACAAGCAGTACAATTTCTCTTCAGAATCAATATCTTGGCTGTTGCAAATTATAACAACTGCTGTACGGCGTAATACTGAAGTTCCCAGTCACATTTGGCTTTTGCTTGTACGTCAGATTTTTTAAAAATTTAGTCTGACTTTTCATAGAAGACACAGTTACTATGGGATAGCTAAGTTAGGTGTTCCCATTCTAAAACTTAAAGACACCCAGCAAATAGAAAGTACAGACAACAATTTTGCACAATCATGGGCAACTTTTCCTATGAGGAAGCATAATCATAGGATAAAAGGGAGTTTATGCTATTGATCATATTTTTAAAAAATGTTATTTCCACCAAATATGGCTTCCATAAATGCATTGACAAAGGTGTGTGATCAGTGATTTGACTTGTGCTTTCGTGTTAAAAAGGTACTTACAAAGGCTGAAAAATCTAAAAGCATTCAGCGATGGCGTGGTGCTAACAAGTTTAATAATTATGTTTCAGATAGAAAAATAGTCTGAAAAGTATCTTTGAGGAGACGCTTTTACTACTAAAATGTTTATTAAATAATTTTTTCTCTCTTCCTCTCTTTTTTCTCCTGTAACTTTTTTTTCTTTTCGTGTATTAAAATAGCAGCAGACAAGGAAAAGTAACTTTTCTCTGAATAATACTTGGCTGGACTATTATTGAAATGACAGCAATAGTAATAATCATATTTTAAACTTACAATCAGTTTAAAGCATTAAATTTAGACGTGTTTAATGAGATAAGAAACCAAACTATTTTCTTTCATTATAAATACTTATTTTGTTCGGTCCCAAATCAATAAATCAGTTTTCAGATTTACAAGTCTTACTCTTTAGAAAGCACTGTTATTTCTTTTACATCTTTTAATCAAGAGATATCTCAAGGCATCAATCAGCGAGCATCCTCTCCTGCTCTCGTTTACATTTTACGGAAATAATTTCAGCAAGACAGTCTCACATAACTGTGCAGCTATTAGGGAAATTCAGCTAGGAAATTTACAGTAGAGAGCAAAGCTTAAAAGCTAGTTAATGGGAAACATCTCTTTTTCCCACCCTCCATGATTTATTCATAATTCAACATAAACATCTTTGGGATTTTTATGGCTTTCATTAATTATTTGTGCTCCATGCTAGGTACATCAGAGTATTAAAACTTTGCAATGAAAAACACGGGAGAAAATCCTGCACAGCCATTAGTTCCTCTAATTAGGATCCTCTAAGATGGCGCAGTGGTAAGGATGCAGTATTGCAGGCTAACTCAACTCACTGCCAGCAGTTCGATCTTCACAGGCTCAGGGTTGACTCAGCCTTCCAACCTTCCAAGGTCAGTAAAATGAGGACCCAGATTGTTGGGGGCAATATGCTGACTCTGTAAACTGCGTAGAGAAGGCTGTAAAGCACTGTAAAATAGTATATAAGTCTAAGTGCTACTGCTATTGCTAACTGCACTTGGCCTCCAATTGTAGTACCTCTATATTTATAAGCAAAAGTATTTGAGTTTCAGTTTCAGCATCTGTCCTACCAAACAATATCAGAGTTGTTTTCCTTTAGGAAGCCGTATGTTACAATGAACCAATTGAAAAGCTCCAAATTGGTCACTGGACCCTTAAATAATGACAGAGGACCAGTGGTGGGATTCAGCCAGTTGGCACCTATTCGAGAGAACCAGTTGTTAACTTTCTAAGCAGTTCGGAGAACCAGTTGCTGGAAGAAATCTTATTTTCTTTTTTTCCACTTTACAGGGCTAATCCTGTAAGGAAGGCAGAAAGGAAACATTCTGGTGTTGTTTCTAGCCTAATCTTTATTGCTATCCTTACAGACACTGCCTCTCTGGTTAACCCTTATAACATTGTAATAGCTAAGGTGAAGCGCTCATCGACATGAATGATGTTGAGTTGGCCACACCCACCCGGTCACATGACCACCGAGCCACGCCTACCCAGCTGGTCATTAGGGCAGAGAACCGGTTGTTAAATTATTTGAATCCTACCACTGCAGAAGACTCTTATATAAGCATGACGGAGAGCTGAATAAAATCTTTTAACACTTGGCAATACTTCTGAACTTTTTAAATTAGTTCTTAGAACAATATTACCATGTATATGGTTGCTCTAAGAACTAATTTTAAAAGTTCAGAAGTATTGCCAAATGATAAAAGATCGATTCAGCTCTCTGTCATGCTTATATAAGGGTCCAATGACCAATTTGGAGCCTTTCAGTTGGTTCATTGTAACATATGGCTTCCTAAAAGAAAAAACCACCCTGACTGTCCTTTGGTAGGACAGATGCTGAAACCGAAGCTCAAATAATTTGGCCACCAAATAAGAAGAGAGGACTCAATGGAAAAGACCCTCATGCTGGAAAAGATTGAAGGCAAAAGGAGAAAGGAACAGCAGAGGATGAGATGGATAGATAGTGTCATTGATACAGTGAATGTGAATTTGGGCAACCTCTGGGAGACATGGAGGATGGGGGCCTGGCATACTGTAGTCCATGGGGTCGAAAGAGTCAAGCATGCAGAAATGGACAGGCAGACTCTGGAACTTAAAGACAAGGGTGAAACAGAATATCATGAAATCTGGAATAAAATGTATCAATGGTTGGAGAGGAGGAGAAATGTCGGGATAAAGAAATATTGATAAATCAAGAGCTGGAGAATTATTATGTTAGTATGATGTGATAGGTAGGAATTGTATTGGTATTGAATGAAATTTCCACAGACGAAGAGAGTTACATATCTGAATTTTGATAGATTGTACAAAGTTATATATTGACTATGAATTGTAGTTGTTGTAAGGAAAAATTTGATGGAAATGTTGGAACCAGAAAAGTCGCACTATGTCCAATGTTTTTAACTGTATATTTAATAAAAAAAACTTTTTAAATTTAAAAAAAACGAGTCAAGCACGACTTAGTTTGACTTAAACAACAATAGCAAAAACATACAGCTAAAATAAAATATATTGGATTTAGGAAATTTTCTTCTTTGTAAAACTCTTGGCCCATCTGGTTCTCCTTGTTGTTAGTGGCTTTCCAGGGATTCCTGCTAAAATGTTTCTCATTTTTCAACTGGAAAAAACCAGGGACTGAATATAATTTCTCTACACATGGGTTATGCTTTATCATAATCTTGTCAGTTGTATCCAATAGAGAAACTCTTAATTCAGTTTGATTGGATGATACCTTCAAAACAACTTCTCCTTTGTTCTCCTGTCCATTTACTTCCAACTTCTCCATGGCATCTAAGAGATTATGCATTTCAAAATACAGTACAAATCCACATGGGGCATTTATGCAGGGGGAAAAAAAACCAGTCAGGAATTACCTGCATGTGAGATACTTCTCCTAACATGAATTCATGTCTTCTCATTACTTCAACTTGTATCCTACATGGAGAGATAAAATAGATTATATCAGTAGGAATTCTTGCCAAGGGAGGAAAATAGAAAGAGCTTTGGCTCCTAGCCTGTGGCAGCTGTTTTGGTTTCTTTTACATTCATGGCTAGGGGATCCATACCCACCTGTTGAGCTTAATAAAAGAAGCCTGAGACACAATGAGATACACACAGCTGTGAGTATGAAAGATGAGAATGCAGCTAAATGTATCAAAATAAGGAATTCTCCAAGTTGATGTCAACACTGATTTACATCCTTACTTCTGACTCCATTTTTGCTAGGTTGTAGGTTTTGTTCAACAAAGTAGTTTCTCTTTGTCTCCATGTCTGTGTATAAATACACACACAGAGCTCAATTTAGAAGAGAGTCAGCAAATTAAGCTATTTTCCCAAAGAATCAGACATTAATGGTTATACTTCCATTCACTTTGCAGATTGGCTCCCACTATTTCTCTAGTGAAGTCACTGTGAATATAATGAGGCCTAAACATATTGTAGGTAAGAAGCGAAAACATTTTGCCTAGCAACTGTTAAGCAAACTGGGGAATATTTTCTATGCAAGTATCAGTGGTGAAATGTAAAATTTGTTCCTACCGGTTCTGAGCGTGGCTTGGTGGGGGATAATGTGACTGGGTGGGCGTGGCCAATTTTTTTTTTTTTACTTTTAAAAGCATCTTTTCTACAACCTCTTTGGCCGAAGAGATTGTTTAAAAAATGCTTTTAAAAGCCTCTGATGATCCCAGCTGAGTTGCCTGATTGTCAGAGGCTTTTTTTTTCTTTTAAAAGCATTTTTTCTACAACCTCTTCAGCCAAAGAGGTTGTTAAAAAAATGCTTTTAAAAGCCTCTGACGATCAGGCAACTCAGCTGGGATTGTCAGAGGCTTTTAAAAGCATTTTTTTGGCCGAAGAGGTTGTAGAAAAAATGCTTTTAAAAGTAAAAAAAAAAAAAGCCTCTGATGATCGTGCTGCTCAGGTGGGCATGGTGGTGGGGGGCAGGGATTTTTGCTACTGGTTCTCTGAACCACCCGCCGCTACTACCGGATCAGACAATCCAGTCTGAACTGGGAGCATTTCACCCCTGGCAAGTATGTGTTTATGTATGTGTACCTATACCTGTATGTACCTGTATGTCTGGTTATGTGCACTCAGAAATATAGGTACGTTGATTTCAAACAATAAATAAAAACATTATTTTAAATGAATAGAGTACAAATATCTTTCTAACTATGTGATATGTAAGTAGGAAGGCCAACCGAACACTTTAAAGTTAAACTTTATGATCAAACTCTAGAATTTTAAGACATCCATTTTAGACCAAATATTTTACGAGACGCTTTGTAGAAAAAAGCAACTCTTACAAAAGAAGCAGCTTAGTACCATTCAACACTTAAACTGTGACTAAGAAATGATGAAATAATTATTTTCAGTTTAGAAACATAAAAAAAAGTCTTAGTGGATCAATGTACCTGTCAAAATGAAACTCAAATTTACATGTTCTATATTCAGTTATAAGATACTGCACCACATTTTCTTTTTTTTTCCTTTGTAATTATTATTTTAATATATTTTAAACCTTTTAGCATTGAAATGCTGTCATTTTTCACAATTTAATGTATCTTTTTAAATACCTGTATTAGGAAGTATGCAGGTTGTACAAACTATGATGAAAAAAAAGTCTTTTTAGATCCTAGAAACACACTGTGGGTATTGATATGTCCTATGTTTCTCAGAACATCACTCAAAACTGTTTACTTTTTCACATGTTAAAAATAAATTTTGCAACAATTCTGTATACTGTTAAAAATGCATTAGGTAGTCCTAGTTACCCATTAAAATATCATAGCAAATAGTCACAACATACAAATATTTACAGATTTATACAGTTCAACAATTTAATAGTCTATAAAATACAGTACAATAAAAAATAGCAGTAATATATTCTAACAGTAAGAATCACTAATGTACTTTCTTCAACATCCAAGTAAGGGAAATGGCAGTGGGATGCTAATCAAGTAAGATGTATAGTTTATAGTTTAGTTTATAGTAATATTGGCAGGCAAACTCTGTCAAATAACAATGTTACTAGAAGGACAAAAAACAAAAAAAAACCCTCTCCTGTTCAAAAGATCAAGGGAGAAAAGTATCTAAGTTTAATATTGAATAACATCATCTTTTTTCAGTTGGAAGATATTAGTATAATGTGTGTATGCAATCAAAAGATTTTGTGACTCTGTTATTTAAAGTTGACATTCTTTATTAATGACAGGCTTCCAAAGGAAGAAATTAAATACAAATACTATATATATGAGGACCTAAATGAGGACTTTTAAAAATGAGGAATTATGTAGTGATGAATCAACCACTCTCTTCATATGAATTGTTCCTGTATTTGGAGTTCTGCATTTTAACCATTTGTGTCCAATACATTGCAAATCTATTTTATTTGTTTTTTTGTTTCCAAATTTTGTGCATCAATGCAATTTGATAAAGCTTTGCATTCTCCCAATTTACTTATATTCTTTGCACTTTCATGTTACTGACATCCATGTATCCATTAATTATTTTTTTATTTAATTAGATAAATGATTAGGTCTATCATTATCTATCTATCTATCTATCTATCTAATCTTTGTACATAATTTCATTTTTATATAGAACATATTGATAATATATATCCAAAAATTTTATGAGTATATCAGGAAAATGAATGATTACCTGATTTGATTGATTACCTTATCTGATTAATTGAATATCTGATCAATTAAATATATGCCAGAATAAAAATAAATGATACATGCAGACTCCTTATTTCACTTGCTACAAACTATTGCAGATAAAAGATATGCACATGGTATTTAAAGGAGACAAATTCTGACTAACACTAGGCTGCTTATAGACTCATCAAAAATATATCCCGCCAACAGCACATGATCGTAACACATGTTCTTATAAATGAACATATGTGTGGCAATCTCCTCCCACTATCTCAAATAAACATGATGTGTATGACCTCTTAAAAAATAATTAGCACCAAACATTTAAAATTTATTCTTTTATACGAAGAAGAGAACCAGTTGAATTTGTGTCCAATATGAAGTTAACGAAAGGATGCACTTTTCTACCTGGATAATTTTCAACTTTGTGTAAAAAAGAGGGGGGGGGAAAGAATCCCAAGTATATTCTAATGGTACAGTTTCTTGGAAATAATTAAGACTGAAAAGAGATACTGTATATACTCGTGTATAAGCCGACCCGCATATAAGCTGACCCCCCCAATTTTGCCCCCAAAAACTGGGAAAACTTGTTGACTCGTATAAGCCGGGGGGTGGAAAATGCAGCGGCTACTGGTAAATTTCAAAATAAAAAAAGACTGGTCAAATGTGCGAGGACCTGTCAGAAATCACTTTTTTCAGTCCTCTGGGTAGTCCTTTTGTGCACATGGACTACTCAGAGGGCTGAAAAAGTAATTTTTGACTGGTCCTCGCACTTGTGACCAGTCCTCAAACTTATGACTGTCCTCACATTTTACGTTTTTGCCCTATCTTGTCACCATAGTGAAGAGAAGCAGTTGTGAAATGAGTGACATGGTTTTAAGAATGCTGCACGGGCATAAATGTGAGGATGGTCATAAGTGTGAGGAGCAGTCAGAAGTGTGAGGACTGGTCACAAGTGTGAGGACCAGTCAAAAATAACTTTTTCAGCCCTCTGAGTAGTCCATGTGCACAAAAGGACTACTCAAAGGGCTGAAAAAAGTGATTTCTGACAGGTCCTCGCACTTTTGACTGGTCTTCGCACTTATGACTGGTCATCATTTATGCCCATTGTAGCATTCTTAAAAACGGTGTCACTCATTTCACAACTGCTTCTCTTCACCATGGTGACAAGATAGGGCCAAAACGTAAAATGTGAGGACAGTCGTAAGTTCAAGGACTGGTCACAAGTGCGAGGACCAGTCAAAAATAACTTTTTCAGCCCTCTGAGTAGTCCATGTGCATAAAAGGAGTCCATGTGCATAAAAGGAGAGGGAGGAAGAGAGGAGGAGAAGAAGAAAGGAAGAGGAAGTAGGGAGGAGAAGAAGGGGGGGGAAAGAAAGTAAGTAAGAAAGAAAAGAGGTGGTAGGTTTGAGGAGAAAGATTGCTATAAAATAAAAAAGATGAAAGGGAAGAAAACCAACCCCAAACACATATAAAGATATTAAGATAAAGAATGAATTGTTAAACTTTAAAGAATAAAAGAGAACAAATATGAATAAATAGCAATAATTAGAAACACACATACAAACATACAATGTATTTTCTTTGAACAGAATATGTGGCCGGTTCACAAATTTAAACAGTGTTTAGTCATTTCACTTAAATTTACACTTTCTATATTTCCTTTTTGCCATATTTATTCCTCATCTATTTTTTAAAAAACCAATATTACCCTTCATCCTCATCTCTAATCTTAATCAAATTCAATTTTTCACTTCTATTCTATATTATACCCCTTCCCATTGTCATCTATTTTTATATCAATCCTCACATTGCTTAATTATGTAATATTATA
This sequence comes from Ptyas mucosa, assembly GCA_012654045.1. Taxonomy (NCBI): domain Eukaryota; kingdom Metazoa; phylum Chordata; class Lepidosauria; order Squamata; family Colubridae; genus Ptyas; species Ptyas mucosa. The sequence goes on from WNWU01000004.1 coordinate 34,486,705, forward strand.
GTTGTTTAACACAAATTCAACATTTTAATATAAATCAATTAGTTATATAACTATCTTTTTTGTATATTAATCAATATGAACATGAATATTCCAATTATTTCCATGCAATCCAATTTCTTACAAATCAATTAATTATATTTACCAATAATAATAAACCAAATAATTTCCCCCAATATTCTTCCAAACCACAACTTAACCATTTCTGCTTTCAACACAATATACAATTAATAATATCTCAATTATTACAATTCCCTATTTAAATAGAGCTTTTTTTTCTTTTGTGTTTTAAAATCTTGAACTCCCCTCTTTTGCCATTTGCCATAAATTTCCCATTGTTTGCACCAACCTTTTTTGATGAGGAAAAAGAAAAGAAATTTGCCTTAGCAAACAGCAAAGCCAACAAGCTGTTTTAGTTTCACTTTTGGTTTCAGCATAAGGAGAAAAAAAAATGTGCTCTTTGCAGCAGGTACCTTTTTGCAGCCAGCACCGATCTTCTCATTTGTTTTCTTTTAACCCTGATCAGCTGTAGGGGGGGCCTTTGAAGCCCCCCGGCAAGAATTTAAAGTTTTTTTTTTCCTCTAGCCATCAGCTGGAACTCAGGAGGCAGTCCCAATAGATTGGGAGTGGGCGAGGTAAGCAAACCCCATTCTCCCGCTGTTTCCTAGCTTGCAGGGAAAAAGTCATTTTTTTCATGACCCGCGTATAAGCCTAGGGGGCGTTTTTCAGGCTGAAAAACGGGCTGAAAAACTCAGCTTATACACGAGTATATACGGTAATCAATACAAGTTTGAAAGTATATTTCACTGTATAAAATACACTATATCTAAGCTTGCCAACTTTTGTTAAAACTCATGCAGAATTAAAAGTTCAGCTTTAATGGGAAAGTGGAGATTAGAGTCTGGAAGAAATGCAGTGGCAAAGTTGGCACCCAAGCACAATCAAAAATTGGCACTCAGGCACAAATTACCCTGTCACTAGTATGGGTCAGCAACCATTTTTGGATGGTGGGATTGGACATAATTTTGTATTCATCCTTCACCTACCATTTCAACCACTGGAAATGATTTCCAGACACAGCTTCCTGCTCTGCTTTCAAAGTAGTGTTTTCCTATTTTGATCACATCAAGTGTTGCCATCAGTTTTGCCTGCAGCACATTATTTTCTTCTAGGTCATCTCCAGAACTTTGATTGCTTAGTTCACAGAGGCATAAAACTCCCTCAGCTGATTTAATAGTTGCCATATTTTCTAATATCTTCTAGGGCTCCCTATACATCAGAAGTCTAATAGCATTGTAATTATAACACTTGCCTTGCATATAGAATGTTTCATCAAGATACACCAATCAATATATTAAGAAAAAACCCAGTGGAAAACAAGATAGCTTAGATAAAAAAGATAGTTATTTAAAAACAATGTATGTCATGCTATACTCTGCATATTTGCACTTTTTGACACTTCAGAGTTAGATAGATAGATAGATAGATAGATAGATAGATAGATAGATAGATAGATAAAAAGATAGATGATAGATAGAAGATAGTGATAGTGATAGATAGATACACAGATAGACAGACATAGAATGTATCTATCTATATATCATCTATCTATATATATCTATGTCATATCTATCTATCTATCTATCTATCTATCTATCTATCTATCTATCTATCTATCTATCTATCTATCTATCT
>WNWU01000004.1:34488406-34512386 GCA_012654045.1 Ptyas mucosa
TCTATCTATCTATCTATCTATCTATCTATCTATCTATCTATCTATCTCTTTCTCTCTCTGTGTGTGTAGACAGACCAATAGATAGAATAGAGATAAATACCATATTTTTCAGAGTCATAAGATGCACTTCCCCCCAAAAAAGAGGCTGAAAATTTGGGTGCATCTTATACTCCGAATGTAGCCCCGCCCACCCACCTGCCCCCATCTTTCAGCCTTCGCGCATCCTCTTCCTGGCTGCAGAGATTGTCACAGACAATGAGTTGCATTTTTTGACTCCACGCCTCGCGCTTTCAGCACGCATGCTCACAACTAGCGAACCAATGTGCTGAAGCTGACCAGGCTAAGGCTAAGGATGCTAGCTAGATGACTATCTGGTAGGCAGAGGCAGAATTTTTTTCCCACTATTTTCCTCCCCAAAAACTAAGGTGTGTCTTATACTCCGAAGTGTCTTATACTCTGAAAAAGTTAGAAAGATAGATAGATAGATAGATAGATAGATAGATAGATAGATAGATAATAGGCAGACAGACAGACATAGATGATATAGAGCTAGAGCTAGATAGATATACATGATATTTATTTATCTATCATATATCTGTCTATTTCTATCTTCACCATCATCTCTATCTATCTATGTCTATCTATTCTATCTACTGATCTGTCTACACACACACACACACATCCACACATCATACATCTACAGTATATGTCTAGGTTGTAGAAGCCACAGAATTGTCTAATTGTAGGCCATGATCCAGATTATTTTATCTAATGGTAGCCTGCAATCCAGATAACTTCACATGTTTTTGTCAAAATGTCTCAATCCAGGTGATATTTTCTTAGGTTGCCTTAGAATCAAGCCAGCCTGGGTGTAGGACAAAAGCAATTTAAGGACACAGCATGAAAACACCACTTGCTGAAGAAGTAGCGTTCTCCAGAAAAACCTGTAGGCATTAACTCTGTTGAGTGTTTATTTTAAGCATCAGGACTATGATTTAAAAACCACAGAGGGCAAAAGATAAATCTTTTAAAGATCTTTATATCAAACTACTCCCCCAAGAAGAACATAATGAGAACATAAACATATATGCACAAGACCTCAAAGAACCAAAGATCAGGAGGCATAAAAATAAAACCCCCCAAAAAAGAAAAACCAGAGAACAAAAGACCAAGAGGTAGAGAAACAAAGAACTAATGGTCACAAAGGAAAACAGGCACTGAGGCATTTAAATAGAAATAATTGGTATTAAATTTAATTAGGAGACAAACACAAATAAGGGTCATAGAGCTACAACAATTTGGCCTTCCAGAAAGTCACAAGAGATTGAGTGGATATACTGTACATTCAGAAGATGAAACCACAATAAAGGCAAACAAATGAAAATAGCCTTGCTCACTAGAAAGTAAAGCATAAATCAGGTACCAAAATCCTGAACTTTCCAACACTACCAATGCAGCACCATAAAGTGCCTGAAAATGTACCTTAGGACGAAAATGTTACTATGGATATTATTCTGTAAATAATATAAAAAGGGGGCAATTCTTATCATATCCTATTCATGCTATCATTTTCAACTTGAAAAATCTTTTTTAGCCTTCAAATTGTCATTAATATAATTATCCATAAAAAGTAATCATGTTAAAATGGAGCTCGTGTAAGATAACCCAGTGGTAAATAAATTGCAAGCTAACTGATGGAGAAGTTCACATTTCCGTGAAAATCCATCTCTGTCCTTTATTTTCCATATCTGAATGGAGCTGGATCCAGAGCATCAAATTCAATAGCAACAAACTGAAAGCATAGTGAATTCATACTAAACGAATGATCAGAAACCAGAGATCCATTTAAAATTTGATGCAATTTTACACATTTCAAATGCACAGCACAGATAGGTGCAGCCAATCCAGAAATCATCTCAATGAATCTATGTAACTTTCTTTCCTAATCAGAAATCTCTTCCTGTCTGAAATCACAAAGGTTATTAAGCATGGGGAGGGGATGAATTTTGTTCAGTTTGGAGAAGGGGTCACAAGCTGTACAGATCTTCTCTACAGCCATGACCTAATGGGAATCCAATTATATATCTGTATTGTATCAGCGATTCACTAGAATCTCAGTTTGTAGCACATCATCCATGCAGGTAATTGCTAGGAATGTAAGTTAGGGCAAGATTGCACAGCATTTGTTTGTGGCCAGTAAGCCGGTGCCATGGTGTGATTGGTTTCTCGCTGAGCTAAATTCCAGAGCTATCACTTTGAAAAGTTCAGATTGTCAATTAAGGTGTATATAGGTGGTATATGGGTAATGAACCCCCTGCTGGGACTAGATTAGTTGTGTAGACATGGCTGACTTGTGCATAAATATGGGAGTCATTTCTCAGAGCAGGTAAAGTATCCATGAAAGACAAGCTACAACCGTATTGTGCTGCATTGCATCTTATCAACCCTGCTCGCAATAGATTCACAGAAAGCATTTATTGAACAGGCTCAAAAGGAGTTTTGAAATAATAAGAACCCAATAACATGTTGTAGAGGTTTTCAGTTATATGAGAACGGATGTGTGAGATTAATGAGTTCATTCTTTACAACTTTTCGTTTGAAAAATATTTACTTCTGTGACCTTCGTATGAAAACTATTTAGTTTTGATTGTGTTCTCATGTTGATCTGAAACAAAAGATCAGCGTGTTCTGTTTTATCCTGTTTCTTCCTTAATCTGGTTTTTAATCTGCACAAACAATGATTCCATTTATTTGCATTTTATACCAGAACATACATTTAACATGTCTTTTATTTTAAAATATTCGTGTTAATAAGAATGTTATGATCAAATATACATGTTTGTATGTTAATTGTGTATTTAAAAAAAAAAAAATAAACTAAGCTATGTCATCAAATGCATTCAGAATTCAAAAAATGCATAATCAGATGGCAACCTTTGTTTGCTTTGAAATATAGATCTGGCAGAATTCATAAGCACTGGGGCTGCAAAAACCTGCTTCTAATAAGAGATACACTTTTACAAAGCTTTGATTGAAGCAGATTTGTAAATTGAAGTGGAGACCTGCTTTGAAGTAATAAATCAATAAAGTTGGGTGACACCAACTCTCTTTAGAGCTTCCAGAAGCACATCAAAGCTTCATTGGTTTCTGTTGTTTCGGGGGTTGACTACATAATTGAGATTTAGTTTGGTCTAGTGGTTAAGGCACCAAGCTAAAAACTGGGAAACCACGAGTTCTAGTCCCATCTTAGTCAGGAAAGCCATCTGCGTGGCCTTAGGCCGGTCATTCGCTCTTACCGCAACCTACTTCACAAGACTGTTATTGTAGGGAAAATAGGAGGAGGAAGGTGTGTTGGAAATGTTCATTATCTTGAGTTATTTGTATAAATAATAAAGGTGGGATACAAATATAAAATAATAAAAAAATAAAATAAAATAATAAAATAAAATAAAATAATAAAATAAAATAAAATAAAATAAAATAAAATAAAATAAATAAAATAAAATACTATCAGGACTAAATATTGTGACACCTCACTCAATATTCTCCCTAATGTGATAAAGAACCACTAACACTTTTTGAATCAATTGTATCTCATAATTATCATGCTATCCAGCCCATATGTAACTAGTTTGCTAATCAGAATATTATTTTCTTGAAATAAGAATATATTGTATCTGTAGCATTCATACAATCTACTAAGGAAATTACCTGGTTAATAAAAAGTGGTAAGGTTAGTCTTCCAAGATTTGTTCTTGGTAAATATTGCTGCATTATTTTCAGGATGCTTATGTTTGTGTTTTATATCTATTTATTTATGAATGAACTTTCTCCATTGACACTTTGATCTGTTCTACTGTTGTCAATCTGGCTGGTCTATAGTTCTCTGGATCCTCCTCCCCACTCACTTTTTTTCCCTTTGAGCAAAGGAGTTATTTTCTCCCTTCTTCAGTTTTCTGGCATTTTACCAGATTTTTCAAGAATAATACATAAGTCTGGGCCAGAACTTTGGCAGCATTGCCAAAGATCACAGCAATCTTTTGCTAATGACTTTGACAATTAATTGCCCTGCCCAACTGGCATCTGTACTACCAAATTGATGCTCAGAATATCTTACACTTTCTTGATCTCACCATGCTCCCAAGGTTACAATAAGGGTTAGCAATGGTTGGTTGATCACAAATTTCAGTCTTTATGAAGACAGACTGCTGAATACAACGTTCCTTTTTTACTCCTACCTATTAAAGGTATTTATGTAAGTAATGGTGAAAAAGTTATTGGTTTATGAAATGAAGTTGGGAGATTTCACCGAAGTTACGGACAATTTAGATCTAGAGCCACTTTGGTCTAGTGGTTCAGGCACTAGGCTAGAAAGCAGGAGAGTATGAGTTCAAGTTCTGTCTCAGCCATGAAGGTCAATTGGGTGACTTTGGTCAGCGCAACTCATCTCATCTGTTTTGGGGGAAATAGGAGGAAGATGGTATGTTGGAGACATGTTCACCACCCAAATAATGGTGAGACACAACTAAAATAATATTAATAATAATCCTGAACACCTAACAAGTGCTGAGGGGGTACTGGTTGGGATGGAGGTGGATGTGTGACTCCCACCGAACTAGCCCAAAGTCACTTGAGTCAACCAATACTGTTTCATCAAAATCTGATCACTTCCTTGTCCTGAATGGCTTCATCAAAACAAATTGATATGGTGTAGAGAGGCCAAGATATTTTGTCAGTCATTATAAACTATTTCTTTCCCTTGTAGTGAATCTAGATTCAAGTCATACAAGGACTTAAACGTAAGAAGTATGTTGAAAGCATTGGGATTTGAGTTAGTCATGATTAAGTCACATTTTTTACTTGGTCTACTGTACACATGGTCAAATCTTGAGCTATCATTTCATTAATTTCATTTTTCATTGAGGAACAGTCACAACTCAGTAAGACACAGTGTGCTATGTGATGTATAAATATCTCTTTTATACATAGTCAAATAAGCCAAATGAAGAATTATATTTGAAGTAAAGCTTTCTTGAAATAGCTGTAACTAGAACAAACCCATTCATACCCACATAAATATTCTCTCCTACCTCTACCATGTGTATGTATAGAGAAAGACTGTGGATAGTTTAGGCAATTATACTACTGAAACTGGACAGGACATCCTTTAATTTAGTTTCTATCTATTTTACTGAGTGAAGAGTTATTCACAGCAAATTGTTCATTTTTATTAATTAGTATGGTCGTGAACCCATATTACATTCTTTGAAATCTTTCCTCTTATGATACACAAATTAACAAATCACTTGTGAAACAAGAGGAACTTGTTCCTTCTTTCACACTGCCAGGTGGTTGGAGACTGTAGAGTGAAAAAATGTGTGGTGTGTAATCAGCGAAATCAAAAGGAATAACAAAAGTGACCTTTCAACATATTCTCAAAACATTTCCTTATTTTTAAAGGACAAGCAAACCTGAAAATTGAATAACTTTGCTGATTTTTGCACTTTTTTTTTACTTTTGGATCAGAGATTCCATTGCGTAAAGAGGTAAAAGACATCTGCTTGGAGAACAGTTGAGAAGATGAAAGACAAATTATGACAATATTTTTCATCCAGATATAGTATAATATTAAGATTAGCAGTAGAAGAAAGTTACATCAAATTTAATGAACATTTTGTGTTTGTTACAAATCATAACACATTATAATAGTTCTGGGTATTTGAACCATTTCAAGATCTGACCACACATAAACTTTTGCTAATTTTATTACAGTATTTTTCTTCCTAACACTCCCCACCCAAAAAAAATAAATAATCTCCTTAGCAAGAGTTTGGATTAATAAGAATCGCTGAAGGGAAATACAAAACCAAGGGTCAGTAATGCATGTATATTTTTTTTAACCATGTGTGCATTTGAAAGGCAGACTAAAAGTTAGAAGACAGTATTCAACAATGTTGACTTTTCCATATATATATATATATATATATTTTTCCTATAGTGCCTTCAGGTTTTGACTCCTGGCAACTGCCTGGATAAGTCCCTGCAGCTTTTTTGGCAAGATTTTTCATAAATGGTTAGCTGTTGCTTGCTTCTTAGGGCTGACAGAAAATGACTGGCCCAAGGTCATTCATCTAACTTTATGTCTAAGGCAGGACTAGAACTCATGGTCTCCCAAACTCCCTACACCAAACTGACTCTTTTCCACATAGTTGCCACTATATAATTTTTAAGACCTGAGACTTATATGGCCTTTTTGCCAGTCAGACCTGGTCTATTCAATGTTTTTCTATTAGTTCATAAATCTTTGGAATTTTTTTTAAAAAATAATGGTAGCAATACATCTGCCTATCCCAGGTCCTTGAGAAGGACTTAGTAGGTGCATAAAAATACCAAATCCAGTTTAAACACCTGGATGACTGTGTGACCAACCATAATAATTCATATTCTTGATAGCAGTGCTCACACTGCAATATAATAGCATGTATCATAATGGAACAAACTTTTGAAGAGCTACTGCATTTGGTTTTCTTCAGGTGTTTAGTGTTGGACACTGAGGAATCTAACTGTTGTGGCCCACCAGTGACCACTGGATCTGGCAGCAGATTTGGACAGTGAGGAGGTTGTGGAGGAACATGGGCCTATCCTGGAGTCTGGGGAAGGCTCTGATGAAGGCTCTGCTTTGGAGGCAGAGAGCAGGCCAGGGCCGTATGTCAGTTATCAGCTGCCTTTGGAGTCAGGCATCAGTGAGGCAGACGAACAGCTGGAGCCTGTTCCCAATGTGCACAAGTGCAGAGTTGCCAGATGAAGGGAACAGCTAAAGAATAAGGGTCATCTTAGGAGTAAAGCCACAGGTGGGCGATAAATGGCCCCTCCCAGAAGGAATAAAAGAGGAGCAAAAGGGCAGTGGAGTTTGCAGGAGACAATTAGTTCATTACTACATTCTTGCCAAGTATTGCATCTTCTAAAAGATATCGGCCTGGCCACTCCAAGCCTGATAAAGGTTGGTAATTGTGAATTATCTTGAAAGACTGTGGGAGAGGAAAGACTTTTCTGGAGAAGAATTCACTGTAAATTAAATAAAAGGGGTTTATCGGGACGAGGACTTGGCTGCTGCTGGGGAAGCCTAGGTCAGAACACTAACTCCTCTCATGTTGGTGAGAAATCTGTCATCAAAAATTATATCTAGTAGGCAATGAAAATTGTGTGTGAGGGAGAGAAGGGAGAGGGAGAGGGAGAAGGAGAGATACGTAGTGAGAAAGAGACTGATGCATCATAGGATTCTTCTATCTAAATGTCAACTTGAACCTTCCATAAATGCCAAACATTTTGTCTTGAAGCTAAGATTATCCACACACTCCCAAGCTCTGTGACCTGTGGCAGTTTTCTTTGCAAAATTTGTATTGGTTCATCTTTCTTGAGATTTTTAATATTTATTTAGGTTATATATTTAACATTAGCATCAAAACAAAATGATTATATAAGCTAAGGCTCTTTCAAAGGAGTTATTGGAAAGTGAAAAAAAACAAGATTATGACTATTATTATTTTTTTCAACTTGTACTGAACAGCTGTGATTTGAGGAAGGAAAAGGAGGCTAACCCAATCTAGAGGTTCCAGATTTAGTTTAGGTTTTTATCCTGTGCCAGTGATTTATGCTCAGTCTCCTCAATATGAAATCAAATGACAAAGCTACCTCATGGCAACACTACAAAATTGGAGCAATTTTGTTTACTATTTCTGCCCTTGGTCTTATATTCCCTCAAATGGCAGCTCTTCTGTCAATACAAGATCACAGCTATGACCCACAAGAAATGAATTTGTCGGAAGGGTACAATAAAAAATAGGGAAAGGGATAGATATACAAGGACAGGAAAAAAAGGACCAAGAGGGGGCATATCATGTTTACTTTTTTAAAAAATGGAATGAACAACTAGCTTCAGCAGAATGCGTATATCCAGTCCTATATGCACAATTCATTTATTGGTTTATTGTAATGGGGAAAGCTAACCAATATAGGAAGGATGATAACAGATGGGTGTCTGTTTAGGAAAACATTTTGGATTTAGGTGTGAACCAGATCTTTTATTTCAATCCTTGTTCAGCCTCTGCTATTGCATAAAAATATTTCTCTTTCAGTTTTATTTTTCATATGACATATGAAGTAATTATATATATCATATTATTCTCGCCTCACAATCAGGAGGCTGCAAGTTTGATCCTAGGTAGAGGCAGGTCTTTCTCTCTCTCTCGCACAATGAGAATATATATACTGAACAAAACTCCATATTGGTGACAAGAAGGGCATCCATCAAGTAAACACTCAGCTCCATTCAGTTACCCAGACTCCACCCTGCAAGGGATTATGGGGTCATTAAAAGAAGATGATATATATCATATTATTCAGTTTCATAGTTAAGAATCTACTAAAAGGAAAAGCATCAGCATCTCCAACACAATGTTCTTACATTATCCTTAGTGCTATCAAACTAAAATAGAAGAACTACAGAAGAAGTATGAACGTACATACTTCTGTACATAAATATGAAATACATATGTACATAAGTATGAAATACAAATCTTTGTATAATTAGTGATCTGAGGATAATATTCTTTATTCCCATGTCAGTTTGTGTAAATGTTGAAATTAGAATGAGCAAGAAGGAAATGAAGAGTTTGGATGAGAATATTGACTTTTCCCCCATTTGCTAAACTGGGGGTGGGCATGGCCAGCGGGCCGCGAGTTTGACATCCCTGCTGTAAGGGCAAGGAAAGCTGAGACAAAATCTAAGCGCAGTTGCAATGACATCAGTTCTCACTTATCAACTGGTTTGCTTAACAACCAAGCTGCTAGTCCCAACTGCAGACATTAAATGAGGACTACCTATGTAGTAGAATTGTTTTGCTTTAGCAGACAATATGAAGGGGGTTGGAGGTGTTGACGTTAGTCCCTTCAGCATGAAGAGGAAACGGTATTTTTAGGTAATTGTTTGGAGTGGATTATGATTTTCAATTATTCTTAGTGTAAGGGCCTCGTGGCTATATTTGATTCTGTCGATGCATTAATTTCAATCTAATAGCATTTGTATTACTTTATAATACCATGTAAGAGCTTTGTAACAATAAGATTGTTCATCAAATCCTTTTCCCCACAAATCAGTAGATCAGTTATAACTTAATGATAATACTGACATTTGTAATGATCAAGCCTGGCACATTAGTTTGAACAGCTCCCAATGCTTACTCATTTCCAATTGCACTTTCTTCTCAACATATAAAATGAAACTCTAGACACAGGTATCCAGCATTCAGCAAAGCTGGAGCTAAAAGCATCTGCTTTTATGAATCTATCTATCTATCTATCTATCTATCTATCTATCTATCTATCTATCTATCTATCTTTGTAGATTTTCACGGGTAGAAGTATGCAAGTTTTGGTGTATTTGGGTCTTTTCCCGTGTAAGATTGAGAGTATCTTGGCGATGTTTCAACAAGGTCCCACTCGTCATCTTCAGGCTGGTGTCTTTGGCTTTGTGCTGTGCAAGGAAATTTCCTCGTACAGGTACAAAGCCGAAGATACCAGCCTGAAGATGACGAGTGGGACCTCATCAAAATGTCACCAAGGTACTCTCAATCTTACATGGGAAAAGACCCAAATACACCAAAACTTTCATATATATATGTAGGTCTTTGGTTATTCAGGTTTTCTCCCGTGTAAAATTGGAAGTGTCTTGGCGACATTTCGACGAAGTCCATTCGTCATCTTCAGGTTGGTGTTTTCGGCTTCATGCTTCTAGGAGCAATGTGTGATCGCAGCTGTTTCTTCCTTTTAACTGCTAGTGGGGGTATGAACTGATTGGGTGGGAGCTTGGCTGTGCTCTGATTGGATGGGGGGTTGGCTGTGCTCTGATTGGATGGGGGTGTGTTCTGTTTGGGTGGGGGCTTGGTTGTGCTCAGGTTAGTTTGAGTTGCAGGGGGATTTGAGCTGGTGAGCTGCGTTGCTGTGGTTTGGCTTCGCGTTCATCTCTGAATAATCAGAGAAGTCATCGAGATAAAAAAATACCCACACAGCATGAATAAACGAGATGATACCTCCTGCCTACCAGCCATTTGGAAACCCACCCTTATTGACAAACAAGTCCCTAACATGAGGAATGACACCAGACCCACACTCACGAGGGCCACACAAGATGTCACCACCACACATCCATGCAGAAAGCAGACTCAAACCCACACCAATGATGAGGCACAACCACGGACCAGAAGCCAGACCGCAGCTGCATCATTAGCCACTTTAAACCCCTCCAATCCATACATGAAGCAGACTGACACCCACCATGAAGATGTGGCATGACCACAAACGCAAAGCCAAACAACAGCAATACAGCTCACCAGCTCAAATCCCCCTGCAACTCAGACTAACCTGAGCACAACCAAGCCCCCACCGAAATAGAACAAACCCCCATCCAATCAGAGCACAGCCAAGCCCCCATCCAATCAGAGCACAGCCAAGCCCCCAACCAATCAGAACACACCTCCACCCAATCAGAACACAGCCAAGCTCCCACCCAAACAGTTCACACCTCACTAGCAGTTAAAAGGAAGAAACAGCTGCGATCACACATTGCTCCTAGAAGCACGAAGCTGAAAACACCAGCCTGAACATGACAAATGAGACTTCATCGAAACGTCGCCAAGACATTTCCAATTTTACGCAGGAGAAAATCCGAATAACCAAAGACCTACATACAAACACCCACGAAAACCTCAGAAAACACACACACACATATATATGTATGTATGTATATGTGTGTGTGTGTGTATAATAACTATTTTATATAGGAAAATAAACATTTACTGATTTCAGTGAACCTCATGAGATCAGCTAAATCTGACTAGTTTCCTTGAATGTCCCTCCAAAAGATTTACAGTTCTCCTATAGTTCTTCCACCACTACATACCGACAAAAAAGCAACCTTGTAGATTTTGACCTAATTTTGAATTGTATTGATTGAAATTTAATTTTGACTATACATATAAGAGGACCCAGATCTAAATAAATATGAATGAAAGAGTCTGCAACTCTCTGTTTGCTCTATTTTCAAAACTAACTTTATTTTAAAACTGTCAATATATTTTATATTAATCAGCATCCAATACACTAACCTGGAACAATGAATGATCAATTTCTCAATGAAGCTCATGTTTTCTGAGCTGCCGGCCACATTTTTATCCTATTGGACTTGTACTTCTGTAGCCGATAAAGTCATTATTATGGACTTTTCATGTAAACTCGAGTTGTGAGTTAATAATTAATATTTTATCAATTTCAGATTGGAACCCATTGTATGAGACTATTGTTCCAACATTGGAAATTCTGACAAGAAGAAAAACAAAAAACAAGGGTGGAAGGATGAGAAGATGCTTTGAATTTAAAAGATCTTAGTTCCTCTAGTGTTTATTCATTAGGTTAAATGATACAAAAAATTATAAGATTAAAAAAAAAACCCAAGGAAATAGATAAATGCTAATACCTTTATGTGTATCCTGCCATTTGATGCTGAAAAGATTTTTAAAAAAATTATTGTAATTTATTTATTATTTGTCAAACACGTAAGATAAGAGATATAAATACAGACATGATTATGAATACAGGATAAGGATACGAATACATGGGGACAGCCTCAAGCAGGGGTGAAATCCAACATTTTTCCCTACTGGTTCTGTGGGCGTGGCTTGGTGGGCATGGCAGGGGAAGGATACTGCAAAATGTCCATTCCCACCCCACTCCAGGGGAAGGATACGGCAAATCCCCATTCCTTCCCTACTACCGGGAGAAGGATATTTCAAAATCTCCATTTCCACCCCACTCTGGGGCCAGCCAGAGGCGGTATTTGCTGGTTCTCCAAACTACTCAAAATTTCCGCTACCGGTTCTGCAGAACCTGTCAGAACCTGCTGGATTTCACCCCTGGCCTCAAGCATTAGAAAATTCTATGAGTCTTCTTAACTTAGGTCACTGCTCAGATCTTCAATAAATGAGGAAACAGAAATACAGAAACAGAAATATAAGAAATAAGAACATAAGAAAATGGAAGGAAGGAAGGAAGGAAGGAAGGAAGGAAGGAAGGAAGGAAGGAAGGAAGGAAGGAAGGAAGGAAGGAAGGAAGTCTAGACGTATTTTCCTAGTATAATAGAATACAGATAGTCCTCAATTTATGACCACTCACTTGTGGTGCTAAGTGAGAAATTTGTTAACTGAGTTTTGCCCCATTTTATGACTTTTCTTGCCACATTTGTTAAGTGAACCACTTCAGTTGTTAAGTTAGTAACATGGTTATTAAGTGAATCTGGCTTCCATACTGACCTACCACAGGATACTGCAACCATCATAAATATGAGTCAGTTGCCAAGCATCTAAATTTTGATTGCATGACCATGGGGATGCTCCAACAGTCGTAAGTGTGAAAAACGGTCTTAAATCACTTTTTTCAGTGCTGTTGTTAACTTCAAATGGTCACTAAATGAACTGTTGTAAGTCGAGGGCTACCTATCCAGTAATCAAAGTTGGCTTAATTTAAGCAAACAATTTATATTGGGTGTTTCAACTAATTTCAGTACTGAACAGTTAAGTAATTTAACTACAAAGTAGAATTTTGAAATGAACTTTCATTTCAAATAGGATGCAGTAGGATGAAGATTCAGTGAAAACAATAGCTTGAAAACAATTTTATAGCGGATTTAAAAAAAAAAACCCTATGGCAAAGCAGTTCCATGATAGTGATGAACAAAAAGCAAAATGATTAGACTGCTGTCCTTCTCCAGGAAGGCAGCAGAGTCACAACGGGAGATGGAAAAACATGATTCATTGAATTGGTTGGAGAAAGGCTGCCTCAGGCACTCTTTCTTTCCACTGCATGCTGTGTATGTGTGTGTTGAGAGACACATACAGAGAGAGCATGTGTGTAAGTATAGAAAGGATGGGCTCTGCCAATGCACATCCAGTATGCACAAGGAGTGTGTTCTTTTTACAAAAGTATATGATAATATACTATTGTTAGTATGTTAGTGAGATATGAGTACGTAGAGAGAGAGGGAGGGAGGGAAGGGGGGAGAGAGAGAGAGAGAGAGAGGGAGAGAGGGAGGGAGGGAGGGAGAGGGAGAGGGAGAGGGAGAGAGGGAGGGAGAGAGAGAGAGAGAGAGAGAGAGAGAGAATCCTCTCAGCTTTGAAGAATGGTATGCCATAGGTGCATTCAAGTAATCTTTGACTTATGGCCACATTTGGGACCAAAACATCTGTTGCTAAGTAATGCTATTATTAAATAAGTCACATCCAATTTTACAACTTTTTCGCTGTGGCTGTTAAGTGATTCACTGTGTTTGTTAAATGAATCATGCAGGTTGTTAAGCAAATCTAGGTTTTCTCATTGATTTTGCTTGTTGGAAGCCACCTTGGAAGATAACTCATAATCATAAGTTTATTTGTCAAGCATATATAAGATAACAGGTAAAAGTATAAATATAATTTGAATACATGAAAAGAGTAAGTAAAAAGGAATGTTAAGACAGGGATGGTAGGCACGCTGGTGCACTTATGCACACCCCTTACAGACTTCTTAGGAATAGGGTGAGGTCAACAATAGACAGGTTAAGGTTAAGGTTTTGGGGGGTTGAGGAAGAAACTACAGAGTCAATGACAATCATGTGATCCGAGGGTGCTGTAGTCATCATAAATATGTGCCAGTTGTCAATCTTCAAAGTTCCTGACTACAGAGATACTGTAATGACCCTAAGTGCCAGAACCAGTTGTAAAAAAATTTTCTAATGCCATTGTAACATTGAATGGTTGTTAAACAAACACTTTTGTAAGTTGAGGACTATCTGGATCTACCCACTGGTGTACTTACTATTGAACAAATTTTAATCTTTGCTGTTGACTTGATTATAATGAAACCAAGATGTTGGTACTTTTTATACATTCAATTCTGCCTCTCAACTCAACTGATTTTAAAATTCTATTATCTTGATGTTTAGGACATTTTATACATTTATTCTTGCAATGAAGCAATATTACAGCAGGAATGTTAACAGTCATGTGGGATCCATACAATGCTGCAAAACATACTGAAATAATATTATGATCAAACCAAAATGATCCTACTGGGTTTTATGGACAAGGAGTTAGAAAAGAAATATGGGAAATTAGTATTGTTTATGGTAACTGTGACAAGATTATTGTATGCAAAAAGTTGGAAAAGCAATGAAATATTTACAGTGGAAGGTTGGATTATAAAATTAAGCAAATTTACAGAAATGGTGACCAGGCTAATTAGAGGGGGGGAAATGGAGACTTTTTTGGAAAGTGACCTGCGCGATGTGGATTTGATAGAGACCAATACATTTTTTGGTTTACTGCTCTATACATCAATTTTTAGATCCAACCATGAAAACATCAAATGTCTTTTTGCTGCTGAGGTCATTATGACCTCATGTCTGTAATAGCGTAGCCAAAATAGTATGTCTGTGGTTAAGGGTTAAACTGGCTCCACTGAGACATCCATGAGGATGGAACACAAGGACTTAAGGAATCATAAGGACTTTAAGGTCAGGAATAAAGTTGAGATTTTCCATCCTCTTCCACGAGAGTGTAAAGATCATTAAACTTAGAATCCTAGATTCAGTAATTCATTAAACAAATGCCTCAAAACTGCCTGTGGCATCCTTTCCACCCAAAGAAATGAAGATTTTTAGCTATCTTTTAGCAACTCAATATTATGCAATTTCATTTTTAAAAAAATAGTGAATGAAGGTGAATATACATGTCCCAAGATAATATTGCAGGATCCAATCTGGGTTGGTCACTGGGACAGAGATTTTGTCTTCTGAGCTTTCAGGCTTGTCAGAGTTTCTTGCAAAAATCAGACCCAGAAGCACACACAGATAAACTGATTCAGCAGGATTCATTAACTACTTTATATACATGAAGATAAATGCACAATACCAATATAGGAGATTCTTCCAACGTAGCAGTTACAAGCAAAACACAAGGCAGGAGAGAACAGTTAGTTTCATTTTAGCAGAGCAAACAAGTTCACACAGTGGTTTCAGTTTCAATTCTCTGCACAGACTCAGAAGCTGCGGACTAATACACGCCCTGGCTCTGGTCTGTCTCCGCTCCCAATTGGCTGACTTAGTTGCGATCCCTATTCATTGACTGATCTATTCCAGTTTATGAATATTCATACTCTGGCAAGACTCGTGCTGGAACCCATCTTCAGGGAACCTCTCTCTATTTAGAGGGTAGAGGGATAGAGAGAAGTTCCCTGAAGATGGGCTTCAGCATGAGTCTGAAAGCTCAGAAGACAAAACCTCTGGTCCCAGTGACCAACCCAGATTGGAACCTGCAAAGAAAATAGTGTAGTTTTAGTAGTCACTATTCTCTGGTAAGGCTTGCATAACATTACAGTTTGTAGACCTGCTGGAGCTGGCTTGAATACATGCCAGTGGTGGGCTTTGCATGATATAACCCACGCAATATTGCAATTTTACAGCGGCACGTTGTGATGATTTTATTATGTTTTTATCCTAATTCAATATTTTGTCTCATCTGTTGTATTGTCCACATACTTTATATACAGTACATGTATTTGTTGATGCTTTATTTAAACTTATATTTATGCTTGTATGTATATATTGTTGTTTATCAGTGTTATTGTTTATTTTATTATTTTTATTTATTATTTATTAGTCATATTTCTATGCCGCTCACTCTCCGAGGACTCTGGACGGCTTACACCAAAGACAGTATACTAAATAGCATATTGCCCCCCAAAATCTGGGTCCTCATTTTACCCACCTCGGAAGGATGGAAGGCTGAGTCAACCTTGAGCCGGTGAGATTTGATCCGCTGATCTGCTGAATTAGCAATCAGCTGAAGTAGCTGCAGTACTGCACTCTAACCACTGCACCACCTCGGCTCTTTTTGCTGTATATCAGTGGTTGCTGGCCTCTGTAGATGCCACATGCTAAATAATAAATAACTTCCCCAGCACAGCTTCTTCTGGTACTTGCAACAACATCAAGAGGCTTCTGAACAGGTTCAGTCCTAAGTACAAGCCAGAGGACATTGAGGAGCAATGTAGAAATGGGTACAAGCCAGAGGATATTGAAGAGCTGGTCCTTTCCAGCAGAGCAGAAGAAATGAAGCTTTGCTTATCTGTTCAAAGCAGGAAAGGACTTACTTGCTTAAGTCTTTTTTTGCATGAATCAGTCTCATTGAAAAAAAAATCTATAGGCTCACATTCCAATGCAAGTTGGTAGGCTAAAACTCATAGCTTTAAAACCATTTGGTAAATTTGAGGCTCAGGCATCCAATGTATTCAGGTAGCTAAACAAAGTGTTTCTGCCACTAATTGATTTGAAGAGAGACTCTTTCTTTCCATCTAGTGAGTCAGACAGTTGGTCTGTCTAGCCCCATCTTGTCTTCTCTATCTGTTAGCAGCTTTTCAAGGTTCCACAGGAATATTTCTAGCCTGCTTAGAAAAGCTGGGAACTGAACTGAGACCTTTTTCATGTAAAGCATCTGTTGTAACACTGAGCTACAGCTCTTCCTCAAAGAAAGAGCCATCTGTGCCATTAGAGAAGACGTTGAGATGAAGTCATTTTTTTTAAAAAAAGGAATAATTGGTTAATAAGCCAAGCTTTATTGACAATTTAATAGATGCCAAAGCAAAGGTTCATCTATTGGTATGTCATCAGGAGCTCATTGATCTGGCATATGGGTGTCAGAATTTTTGGTCTCAAAATTAATAAGTAATACTTTGAAACAAAATGTGTTAAAATAGTAAAGATAATTCATAATTTAATAAAGCATTTTTCTGTCTGAATTTGTGAGGAGAAAAAAAATATTCTTGTTAAAACATCTCTCATCAGCACCTTAAGAAGAGAGAACATATAGGTGTTGATGGACAAACTTTCTTTTAAAAATGAGATTAATAAAAAATAGTTAAACAACACAAATTTTAGCTTGCATTGCTTAAATTGCTAACTGCAGCAGACAGGGGCAAGTGTCTATAATGATAGCTTTTTTTAAAAAAAGGAACAGCTGTCATCACTCTTTCAGAAAACAGTTTCAAAAGTATTCTTTGTGTTTTCAAAAAGAAAAGAAAGAAAGAAAGAGTAACATTTGTACTTTATCTAGAATTGTATTTGCCTTATTAGGTTTAACATTATTTCAGAAAAAAACAGTTAAAGGCAATGTATGTTAAATAATTCCACAACTGGATTATTTGGATCTACTGGACTTTTCTAAGATCTCACATTCTAAGATCTCATATGCAAATGACAATAAATATGGTACAAAATATACCAATAAAAGAGCATACATTAGGAAAACTAATTTCCTATCCTTTCATTATGGGAAAGTTTATTTATTAGATTTTTTTTTATCCATCCTTTACTACTTTACAAGTAACTCAAACAGCAAACACCTAATATTTTCCCCTCCTCCTGATTCCCCATAACAACCTTTAAAATAAGCTGGGTTGAGAGAAAGTGACTGGCTCAAAGTCACCCATAGGGCTTTCAGGCCTAAAGCAAGACTAGAACTCATTGTTTCTGGTTTCTAGCCTACCCCCAACTTATTTTGAGGAAAAAAGAGACAAGGCTATATGAGATCAGTGCCCACATAAATTTGAATTTAAATACTTTATTTGGGCAAAT
Organism: Ptyas mucosa; assembly: GCA_012654045.1. Taxonomy (NCBI): domain Eukaryota; kingdom Metazoa; phylum Chordata; class Lepidosauria; order Squamata; family Colubridae; genus Ptyas; species Ptyas mucosa. The sequence continues at coordinate 34,506,123 of WNWU01000004.1, forward strand.
GTGGTAACAGACAAGGGATTTGTCTCTGGTGCAGAAGCCTTCAGTGTACATGGAAAGCAAAATAATAATAATAATAATAATAATAATAATAATAATAATAATAATAACAACAACAACAACCACCACCACCACCACCACCACCACCACCACCGAAACATACAATTTATTGACATTGCGGTACCAGGAGACGCAAGAGTTAAAGAAAAAGAACTGGAAAAAATCATGGAATATCATGACCTGGCCATAGAAACTACACGGCTATGGATGAAACATGTCACAGTGATACCCATTGTCATCAGGGCACTTGGTACCATGTCCAAGAATTTCACAAAACACTTCAAGAAATTGCAACTTCCTGCAATAACACCAGCGGAACTGCAAAAAACTGTGCTACTCGGAACATCATATATTTTAAGAAGGTACTTGGTTGATACCTAGGACCCTGGCAGCAACCATATCAACCATTAGCACCAGTCAATGGTATTTGTGAGACATTTTTAAATGTCCAGTTGACTGAGTTTCATTTTAATGAATAAAAGAGAATAATAATAATATCAATAAGAGGAGGAAATAAGAAAGATAATGCATAATACTATAGCCATACTACATGGGAAAATACACATAGACATTAGGCAGCACTTTGAAAATTAGGTGTTCAGCAGAGTAATGGCCCACAGTAAAAAAAATCTGTCCCTGTGTCCAGTTGTTTTGGCCTGCAATGTTCTGCAGTGCCATCCTGATTACCATTCTTGTTACCATTCTTCCATGAGGCAAACTCTGATGAATCCTGGTTTGTTCTGGGAATGAAGAAATTCAGCAACATATTTCTATAAGAGTTTTTAAGGCAAAGTGGAAAAGCTTTTCAGTAGAAGTAGGAGTTCATGTGACATCAGTAGATTTAAGCCCCACATATGGACTTATTTCTCAACAAATATGTGTGGAATGCCTCCGCAAGTCAATTTCCTTAATATGATAAAAAGATAAAAACAGCCTAGCCATGATCTTTAAGAGATTGGCTGTTGAAGATCAGACAGTAAAAGTCAAGATCAAATTATACTTTGCATTGATTGTATAACAAGGAGCTCCCTTCGTGATGAGGTCAAGCATCAGTTTACACTTGTGAATTTCTGAATCTTTTTAGTAGGTTGAATATGAGTTTTAATAAACTCAGACAGCCAATTTGGTAACAATTGCTAACAAGGCTAAAGAGGATCAAAAGAAAGGTGAAAATGAGTGTTTTATTAAGCATTTAATAAGAAGGCGTGGGAAGTCCTGAGAAGGAGGTTGGATATCAGATTGCTGAGGGAAGTGGTTTGGGTTACGCTCTGTTCTGGCATCAGCATACTAACAACTCTCTTTGGACTTTCTAAGTTTCTGCCTGGCACTGCTGAAGACCTTCAGTTTGACGTAAACCTGTGAGGTGGGAAGTACTGTATAAGACGCTCCAGACTATAAGACACACCTACCTTTTTTGGGGAGGAAAACAAGAAAAAAAAATCTGCCTCTGCCTCCCAGCAATTTACCTCCTTGCAGCAAACAGCCTGTTTCAGTTTCAGTTTCAGCACAGCCTGATTAGCACAAGAAAAAAAATCTGCCTCTGCCTCCTAGCAATTTGCCTCCTTGCAGCAAACAGCCCGTTTCAATTTCAGCTTCAGCACAACCTGATTAGCATAAGCAGCTAATTGTCGGTTGGATTGGCCTCCCGAAGATCAGCTGTTTCAGGCTGCAGGGATTGCCTTAGTCTATTGCCGCCTCCCATGCCCCATTTTCTGGGGGACCAGTGGGTGGGCGAGGCTACATTCGGTGTTTAAGATACATCCAAATTTTCACCCTCTTTTATGAGGGGAAAAAAGTGTGTCTTATACTCCGAAAAATACGGTTAGATTCAGCAAATTAAGTTCACTGGCTAAGAGAGACTGCAGATGTTTTCTACAAAAAGATCCTAAAACTTTGTGCATCCGTTGTTTGTTTCTTCTTTCGTTATTGCTGCTTATCTTTCACATTTCTGTTTGTTAGCTAGATGACTAAAAACTACAAGGAACTGGTTGAATTTCTACACAAGCCTTGATCCTGATGTTTTTAGTGCACAGAATGTAGTTAAAAACCTATTGCAATAGTGTTGCTCTCCAGATTGCTTCATGAGAATTTTGGCACTTACAAGCTTCTCACCAACTTTCATTTTAGATACTTTAATGAAAAGCACTTTTCCTTTTAAAAATTGCTTCTCATGGTATTTACAAAAAGAGAAAGACATTGAGGAGGAGATGACTAAGCCACCCTTCTAATCCAAAACTGGGCTTCTTTTTAAAAAAAATTTTTTTTAGAGGAGATAAAAAGTAGAGGAAAATCTCACATAATTAATATTATAGATAGTTTAATCATACAGGAAGCCCAATTCCAGAGTATCTACAGCAGTGAGTTATCTATTGCATGAATGAAAGGGTGATGAAAAATGGAAATCAACTAAATAGCAGTTGATTTTCTAGGTTCTGTTATACTGAATTTCTCAGTTTTTCAAATGCAAGTTCTCTACAACTACTTTCCTTATCCAGAGAAAGTTTGTTTCAATAGAAGAGGCCACTGTGTATGTACATCTAAGACATCTAAACTTTCAATTTGTACTTTTTTGGTAAAGTGTGTGGTGTTTTTTAGTCATTTTTTAAAAAGTCACATTTCTCTCTAAAGCAGCTTTCTCCAGCATGTTATCCTGATGCTAAATTGAAATCTTGGGCATTGTTGTTCCAACACAACTAAAAGTTGGAACTGACCAAACAAAAAAATATTTGTGGATAAAATGCTCATGTTTGCATAAATCCCCAACCCCCTTTAGCCATATGGATGGCTACTGATTGAACAGTTCTTGAGCACAAAGACATTTCCGTGAAGAACTGAATCTAGGCTTAGCTATGGCCTTTCAAGAAGTAAGGCCAAACAAATTTCCAGCTGGTAAAGTGTGACTATTCCTAACTTCTCTTATGAAATGAAGAAATGGAATTTCAAACACGGAAGCTGTCACTAAAAAACTGCTCACCTTATTTCAGATCTCACTCCATGTCACTGAAATGATAGCAATTTCTGTCAAACCTGGAAGTGAAGTGCCTCTCTTATTGTGTTAGCACTGATATCTACCCACTAGGAGAGCAATTATATTCAAGCAACCCTTCAAAGCATCATATAACCGTAAGGTGCAATGTATAAGCCTTTGACCAAACATTTCCTAATATAACTGTAATACAATTGTAATCAGAGAGAATATCATACTTTATAATAGAGAAACTATTGTTCACAGCTTGCCAACTTTGCTCAAGAAAGTTCTTTGACATAAGAAATTACTTTAGACTACTTTAGAACATCATTTCCTAAGAATTGAAATGGAGGGGACTAATCTCCATAAAAACAAGGAGATCCTCTATAGTAGAATGAGTAATCTCCATAGAAACTAGATGAATCACATACACACCATCATATGCTCATTATTACTGTTTATTCTGATACTAAACATCAGCAGTGAAAAGGCAACAGAATGGATGTATTTATTACAAGCATAGCATCCTGGCATCCAGATGTTATCTGGATTCTTAACATGTACATAATCTCAAATAGAGGAGCTCTGTCATTGACAAGCTCAACACTATAGACAGATTTGCTTGGTGACAGGGAAGTGTGTTTACAGCTATGTGTAAACTACCAAATTTCCTGCATACAGATGAGTCCCACACAGGCAGAAGTGATCTTACGAGTACAAAGATGGATCGTGGTTTGTGAGAAGAGTATATATAGTAAGCTAGTAGTGAGTTGGAATCCAAAGTACAAAAAGACTTTGTCAGAACCATTCATGTTATACTTTTCTTTTCACATGCCCATATACCCATAATCCTCAGCTTTAATGTTAACCCTTTCATCCAACAGTCATTTTCACCCTCCTCCATTTTTTCCTTCCTCCTTTTTTTCTTGGTAACATTGGAGAGTATTTGAATTTTAGGTTTTTTTGTAGCAGATGATCTTTTTGTCCAATTTTTCCATTCTTAAATTCATTTTGTGCATCCACCTATGTTTTTTTCTCCCAAACTGGAAACTTTTAAGTATACTCTACACATATCTGCCAGTATACACATTTCTTTATTTTTGCCAGTAAGATCATTTTTACAAGCAACTGTTTCCTCAATATAATTATTTTTGTGCTCATGTATCCTATTGTACCCATTTTTATGCATCCATTTTGAGTTAAGAACTGCATCACAAAATTTCAAAAACTTTCAATTTTGGGGCCACAAGTCCTTAAAATTTGCAAATAGGTTTGTGAAGTGCAAGTTGTAAGTTGTAAATGTTCACTGAAATACAAACTGAGGGAATTCCTCACCCATTTCTATGCTTAGGAGATAAGAATAGGGGAAGTGCTATTGCCTCTTTAGCAGTAAGTTCTGTTCTATTAACCATAGCCCGGGTATCAATTCAGCTTTTAAAGGCCTCCCTTGGGCCCAACTGTAGATTTTGAGAAACCTGATTACTCTATAGGGACGTAGTTGGGGAAAGAATCCAATGCCACCGAGTCTTAATCAGTAGCAATGGAGGTTTTACTAACGCCTATATAAAGTTCTCTAAAGTCTAATTACTATGCAAAGCTCTTGTGGAGTGGGAGATAATTACAATACCCCAAAGACAACCTCCCTTTCTCCAAAGAGACCACCTAGAACAAATATGCCTTCCATTAACTTATACCAACACTAAAGTTTCATGGCTGTTTAATATGTAGTTCCAAAAGGAAGCTACAGACTAGAAAAGGAAGTTCTATGGATGGCAGTTGATTCAAGTAATGGATATTCCTCATATTTTGTACTTGAAGGTTCTGAATTGTCCTTAAGAAAGCAGTATGGGTTAATGTTGATTCTCCACATTGATAAGTAATGTCTATTTCCCAACCTGATATAATTCCTATTAAGCGACATCCTGGCTGGCTGGCAGAGAGATCCAACTTTGAGAGCACTTTTCACGGTCCACTCAGATGAATCCTGTTTTGGGGACAAAAGTGGAACTGGTTGAGGATAAAGAGTAGCAAGACTAGCTCTGTAAAGCCAGGGTTTAGCTCTGAAGTCTTGGCAGAATGGCCTCCCCCACCCACCCCCCAAAAAACTTGCAATCTGGACTTCAGATTCTGAGAAAAGCATACAACAATGAAGTGAACAATGTTAGGAATAGTGAATTGTGAATTGTCTGGAAGTAGTTGGATATTAGTAATTAGCTCAACTATTGCAGTTGTTCTAAACAGCACTAATTGTATTTCTAGCTTCTATATTTTCTAGGATAAAAGTCATTCCATGAACTCATTCAAACAGAACAGACTATTTTTATTTATTTTATTTAATTACCAAATTTCTATACTGTCCCGATGTAAACCTGGGTGGTTTATGAGTACAATGTATGTGTATCAGTACTATGTATATGAAAGCCTGACTGAAACTATTCTAGGCCTTGAAACCAATTTTTGATTTACCTGGCTGGATAGCTTGATCTTTGACTACATAGAACTCTTTGCCTTAAATCTCAGACAAAATCTTGCTCCCACACTCACCTTTTTTCTGTTGTTTTCTATTCAGGTATCTCATGAGGAGATTCAAAGGCCAATTTCTTTGTCTTCCAGAATAGCTCCATTTTACAGCTTTCATCTATGGTTGTCAATGATTTGTAATTAAAACAAAAACTCCCCCCCCCCCCACACACACACACAAACACTAAGCAACACAGTCAAAACTTCTAGAATGTGCAAAACTGTGTAATGGATGAAAAACACAAAAGAATACTGTGAGCATAACAAAAAGGGGAAGCAATGAACTGTCAAGTTTCATACTGTAAGGCACAGTCAAAGAATCAACAGTCAAACTGCTTTCAATAAGGAGAGTCAGTGTAAGGATAAGTTATGAGGGAACTCATTAAGTGAACCTGTTCTTCCTGGGCTTGCTTGTTTTATGTATGTATGTATGTATGTATTTGCAGTGTATGTTGCCATTTATTAGATAAATTCAGTGTTTCTCAACCTTGATAACTTTAAGACATATGGACTTCAATTTCCAGAATTCCACATCAAGCCATTGGAGTTAAAGTCCATACATCTTAAATTTGCCAAAGTTGAGAAATACTGGATTAAGCTAATTACTAGTAATTACTAGTTTATAGTCTAGAGCTCTTCCTAGTACATTCTTAGATTCGTCACAATGGGAAAGAAGGAAGGAAGGAAGGAAGGAAGGAAGGAAGGAAGGAAGGAAGGAA
>WNWU01000004.1:34525020-34575160 GCA_012654045.1 Ptyas mucosa
GAAGAAGAAGAAGAAGAAGAAGAAGAAGAAGAAGAAGAAGAAGAAGAAGAAGAAGAAGAAGAAGAAGAAGAAGAAGAAGGTGATGTCCCAGCATTTAGTTCTTCTTATCGCAGCCTGCAGTTATACAATTTGTAACCAATTTGGTGTTTAATCTCTCTCACACATCAATACACGCACATCTAGCAGGAAAACCCATTACAACAAGCTGTTTGGAGATGAGATTGATATGTTTTCAAATGAAAAATAATAATCTAAATGTGTGGCAGGAAAAAAAACCAATTTATCCCTGATAGTTTTAAATCTCATTTGTCATATTGTAAAGAGGAAAATCCACCATCTGTAACAGTCTAAATTTTCTTTTCAGTACAAATACTTGTTCCATAAGAATGATAATAATAATAATAATGTATGCAACCTTACGAATAAATGCATATAAAGCCAGAATTGAGAAGACAGCAACAGCCAGCAAATGGCATCTCTGCAAAGAGGTTGAAGGAACAGTGGATCCAGCTAGTTAACTGTTGGAAGGAGATCGCATAAACTGACTATAAACAACGGCATGATAAAGTAGCAACAATGGTGCATTGGAATATCTGCAAGGAATACCACTTCCTTGCAAGAAAGAACTGAGAGGTCCATAAAATAGAGAAAGTAATAGAAAATGAAGATGCTAAAATGCTTTGGACTTTAAAATTCAAACAGACTATCCCCCAACACCTCATACGTAACATAAGAAAGGCAAAAAAAAGTCTGGAGAATATAGATTGCAGTGCCTGGAGACAGCAGAATAGAAGAAAAAGAAATGGAGAAAATCAGACAATACAAAGACCTAAAAAAAAAAAGAAACTAGAATGACTGTGGAAAAAGAAAGCAAAGATAGCACTAATAGAAATAGGAGCCTTGGGTGCAATCTTAAAACAAATTATGGAGCAACACTTGAACACTATTGGCATTCAATCTGAAACACAGCGTTTTGTGAATATTCCAATAGTAATTCAGTCCTGCTTGATCAAATATTTGCAAAGAAATTCTGGAATGGCTGGGGAATTGAATTTGTGGTTTTTGAACTGAACCACAACACATACAGTGCTATTGAAACAATTGTATATTTATAGATAAAGATAATTATGTACTCTGTAATATTTTGCCTGGCTTTTGAAATCTAGAGAAAAGATAGACATTTATTGTTCATAATGGACATAATGGACTATGAATAATAGAATAATAGACTTGGAAGGGTCTTGGAGGTCTTCAAGTCCAACCTCCTACTCAAGCAGGAAACCCTATACCCATGATGGCGAACCTATGGCACCAGGGGTGGATTCTAATTTTTTTTACTACCGGTTCTGTGGGCGTGGCTTATTTTGTGGGTGTAGCTTGATGATCATGTGACAATTCTTTAGGATTTAGCAGAGGTACTGGTCTACCAGGCTTTTAACTGCTTGCAGAGCTGTACCAGTCTACTCATTTGTTTTTGGAGGCACCGGTCTACTCATTTGTTTTCTTTTAACACTGATAAGCTGTAGGGCGGCCCTTTGAAGCCCCGTTGCAAGAGTTTAAACAGTTTTTTTTCCCCTCTAGCCAATAGCTGGGACTCAGGAGGCAGCAATAGATTGAGTGTGGGGGCCAAATAAAAGGTAAGAATAATACAGGGGGAGTGGTGGGATGGGGTGGGGGTGGGGGAGAAGAACCAGTTTGGTGACATCATATCGTCACCCCTACTGGCTCAGTGGAACCAGGAGGAACCAGGAGGAACCCACCACTGTATGGCATACATGCCAGAGGTGGCATGCAGAGCCCTTTCTGTGGGCACGTATGCCATTGCCAGCTGCTATTGTGGTTTCGTAAACCCAAAAACCAGCTGGCTGGTGTATATGCACGCACTGGTCACCTGGTCTTTGGGTTTATGCTGTGCATGAAGACCAACTGGCCGGCGCGCAGCCCCACTGGCGCTGTTACAGCCAGTGACTAATCCAACCAGCCAGTTGGTCTCTGGGTTTACAGAGCTCCAATGCGCGCATGTGCATGTGAGCGTGCACATTCCAGTTTGGGCACTTGGTGCCGAAAAGGCTCACCATCAATACCCTATACCATTTCAGACAAATGGTTGTCCAATCTCTTCTAGAAAACCTCCAGTGTTGGAATACTCACAACTTCTGAAGGCAAGCTGATTAATTGTTCTAACTATCAGGAAATTTCTCCTTATTTCTGCATTGGTCCTCTCCTTGATTACTTTCCATCCATTGTTTCTTGTTCTGTGTTTGTCCGAGTGGTGGGTTTCTACAGGTTCGCTCCAGTTCGGGCGAACTGGTAGCAGCGGCAGTGGGAGGCTCCACCTGCCCGCCTGAATGTCATCAAAGATGCTCTGCGCATGCGCAGAAGGTTTTGCCCATGCACAGAAGAACCACACGTAAGCAAAGCAAGCACGCACACGCACGCTCACAGTTACAAACTGGTAGTGAAGGTAAGTGAAAGTCACTACTGGTTTGTCCCCTTTAGGTGTGTCTTTATGTCTAAAGATTGCATGAAAGAAAGACTGAAAATCTATAACAAAATAAAACGTTGAATAACATTCCAAAGTAGAATCAGGTTTGAACTGATAGTTTGGGATCACAACTGACTTTTATTGCACTGGGTAAGTGGATTTGCACTCATTTTCTTTATCTTAAATCATCCTCTTTACATTATTTCAACGCACTTTGATATTAAATTATCTAAAAGCTAAGCCAACAATTCTCATTTCAGAAGTTCTTTTCTATAAATATTCACATAAGTACTGTAAGTATTTCAAATTAGAGATTTCCTCAAAATCTGTTTTGTCAATGACATTTGTTTACATCTAATATTGTATAGACACAATGTAGAGTAATATATATTTCCCACTTTAAATTATTAAATAGATAGTTTTAATTCATTCTGTTTTCTACAGGATCTCCTTCTTATCTTTAGAATTAAGAATATTCTTGTTCTCCTGAATTTATCCCCCAATAAGCATTGGAAATAAGTTGGATTTTTAAAAAATGTTCTTTATGTATGTATCCCATCATACTTTATCCATGTTCATAATGTTAAACTATTATCCACAAGAAGAACCTCTTTGGCAGCCTTTTCTTTTTATTATATCTATGATTTTGGATATATTATTATACAGTAAATGACTGCTACAAATGATAGAAATAGTCCGTTTGATTTCCCCCCCCCTCATTCTTGGGTAATATTTAGCTATTTAAGTAAAGTTAATGTATATAAGTCTTGAGATAAATAGTTAAGTTAGAGATGTTCAAAATCTTGTTTAGAAATAAAGTCAGTAATAATCCATGTTTGCCTAATATTGGTCAACACCACTGATCAATTTATTCCTGTTCAGAACTCATGTTTTGCAGCATAAGAATAGGATTCTAGGGACATCGGTTTTTTAGTTCTTCAAGATTTGTAGTCTATGTCTTCAACCAAGCACATGCCCTATTATAGAAAGTATGCAATTATAGAGTTCTTAATTGTGCCGTCTTTTTAATCTTTTTTTTTCTTCATTACATGCCTATATTATCAACACAGCCATATGAAAAGCAAAATGTTTATATGCTCTGAAGAGAAACTAAAGCCATACTGTCAATGCCAATTAATAATAATAATAATAATAATAATAATAATAATAATAATAATTTAATTTGTATCCCGCCCTTCTCCCAGAAGGGACTCAGGGCGGTGGACAGCCAGAATTAAAATACATACAATACAAAAATTAAGATAAATTAAAAGATATTAAATCGATCGGCCTCCCAATTTAAAACCCCAAGTCTATAAAATTCAAAATCCCAATTTAAAACCATTTAAGCTAGGCCGGCTTGCTGGAATAAGTAAGTCTTCAAGGCTTTGCGGAAGGTACGAAGGTCCGGGATCAGTCTTATTCCAGGAGGTAGCTCATTCCATAGGGCAGGTGCCCCCACAGAGAAGACTCTCCCCCTGGGGGCCGCCAGCTGACATTGCTTGACTGATGGCACCCTGAGGAGGCCCTCTCTGTGAGAGTGTATTGGCCGGTGGGAGGTTATCGGTAGCAGCAGGCAGTCTCGTAAGTACCCTGGCCCTTTTGACTGTGTGAGAGCACCAAAGGAATATTGGTATCATTCTACAGCCTTTAAAAATAAACAAAATGAATAAGATCATACTTCCCAATATTGTAATGAGCATAGTGCTGGACAGAGGCTTGATCGTACCTAAAGTAGATTTGGACTTCATTTAATATATTAAATACAGACAAATATATTAAATAAAGGACCATTGATATGCTACTCACTCTTGGATGACTTGCAAAGATAAAAGAAAATGTTAAAAATGCAAATAGAAAATAGAAAAAAATCACTATTAAGCTACTAAATTAACTAATTATGGTTTAATGAGATTGTGCAGTGGATATACAGTAAGTGTAAGGATTTTTTTAAAAAAAAATCTGAAAAAGTATAACAAAGAGCAATACAATATGCAATGAAATGCAATGCAGAAGACAGAACAGCATTTAAAAACTAAGCTAGATCAATTTCTTCCAGTGAATTTGCTGTACAATAACCATAAGTAAGATGCTTACCTATGTACTAGGCAATGTTCAGTATTTGGTTGTGGCCAGATGACTAAAATATAGATTCACAAAATTCCCCATCACGTTTGGTCCAGTGGTTAAGGCACCAGGCAAGAAATTGGGTAGCCATGAGTTCAAATCCCACCTTAGCCATGAAAGGCAGATGAATGACCTTGGGCCAGACACTCTCTCTGAGCCAACCTCACAGGATTTTTATTGTGATGAAAATAAGAGAAAGAGTAATTAAGAGTAATTAAGTTGGTTTACCACCTTGACTTTATTGTAAAAGAAATAAAGGCAGGATACATATAATTTTTTTTTTATTTTTTTAATTCTTATTTATATGCTGCCCTTCTCCGGAGACTCAGGGCGGCTTACAATGCGTTAAGCAATAGCCTTCATACTTTTGTATATTTTATACAAAGTCAGCTTATTGCCCCCACAAACTGGGTCCTCATTTTAGCTACCTTAGAAAGGATGGAAGGCTGAGTCAACCTTGAGCCTGGTGAGAATTGAACTCTCAGTAATTGCAGGCAGCTGGAAGCTAAATACTACTTTTAACAGTAGCATTAGTCTGCATTAGTCTGCTGATTGATTGAAGGAGCCTGAGTGGCGTAGGAGGCTAATGCCTCCTACAAGGCAACATTTAACATCCAGCTGCCTGCAATTACTGTAAGTTCGAATCTCACCAGACTCAAGGTTGACTCAGCCTTCCATCCTTTCTAAGGTGGGTAAAATGAGGACCCAGTTTGTGGGGGCAATAAGCTGACTTTGTATAAAATATACAAAAGTATGAAGGCTATTGCTTAACGCATTGTAAGGCGCCCTGAGTCTCCGGAGAAGGGCGGCATATAAATCAAAATAATAATAAAAAAATAATAATAATCTATCCATCCCAGGGCAAATGGGAAATACTCCCATCCTTTGTTTCTCATATTTTGATCCAACAGAAGCTCAACTAAATTCTACTGCTGAAAGAAGGAAGGGAATCAGCTATGAAAATTAGGCCCAGTTTTTTTTATGTTTTATTGGGTTGTTGCCTGTCTCTGTGTGGAAAGGAGGAAGCTTTATTTTGTTAACTGGTAAGGGTGGGGTTCTCTAGGGTAGGCACTTCTCTAGAGAATTAATCACTAAACTTGCCAAATGCGTTAGATGTGAATGTTTATATCAACCAAACCTTGTGGATCTTATGGATATGCTTTCTAGCAGTGATGGCTAACCTTTTCCGGACCGAGTGCCCAAAGTGCGTGAGTGCGCAAATGTGCACGCAAACCACCAAAATGCAATGTAGCTGTGCCCCGTGCATGTTTCCGGCCCCCGTGCATACACATGTACTTCCTGTGTGTGCCCCACACATGCGCTGCAGAGACCTGACAACCAGCTGGCCGGTGGAAGGCATGTGCGCATGTGTGGTAGAGCTGAACTAGAGCAACGACTTGCGTGCCCACAGAGAGGGCACTGCGTGCCACCTGTGGCATGTGTTCCATGGGTTCGCCATCACAGCTCTATAGCTTTGAAGGGGAACATCTTGGGCAATCACTAAGTGAGTGAATTATGCATGTCCGGTAGATTTTGAACAATTTTTATCCCATAGTGTTTTTAAATTTTCTAAAGTGAATTTTTAATTTGTTTTAAATTTTTGGGATTTTTTGTGATGGGCTAAATTGTTTAATTTGGTTTTAATCATGTTTTAACTTTTGTATTTATGTATTTTATCTTGTGCCTGTTCACCGCCCTGAGTCCTTCGGGAGTAGGGAGGTATATAAATCTAATTAAACTAAACTAAACTAAAGGAACCTTTCTAATTTTCTGACAGTGGAAACACTCAACTGCAATTTTGAAACTGATCAATGTCATTGTATTCTTCCCTTTTTCTTCCCAGCATGCTTTGTTTCTATTATTGTAAAATAAAAACAATACCAAGGGTGTGAGGGGCGAGGAATTTCTAGTAAAGACAAATGCACTAAATGTCATGAAAGCCAGCATCACAAGATTGATTGACATACACTGTGCTACTTTAACAATAGCCATTGGTGATGATGAAAATGTATCAGTTATCAGACATACAGTATATTACAGAGTCTGCACAGCATAATCAATATTTTTTTTTTGCTAAGTGACATCCAGTTTGTGTATGAATTTAAGGAACTCTCATTCAGTTTCAAAGCTCAATTTAACCAAAGATTACAATTAATAGATCTATTAAAATGTACTTGTATAAGCTTTCCATAAGCTTGTAGACCTAATTAAATGTATATGTTTAACATGATACAAAATTATTCCAAAATATTCAGAATTCTAATCTGTACTTAATAACTACTGTAATTTACAGTGGTTATTACAAAATAACTTTATAGAAACTTGGCACATAAAGATGAAATTAGTCCGTGTTGATTAAAGAAAGACAGACAGTAACATTATCAGCATTATTAATACAGATAATCTCTTATTGTTCTACTCATTGCTGAATATTAAAGAATGTATGTATAGTTTATCTTTCCACTTCAATATTGGGAGGTATCCTTATAAAATCCATTTGTATTATATGTTTCATAATTAGCTGCAGTTCACCAAAAAATTATTTTATTTCAATATTTTTATCTCTCCTTTCAGTACACATACAATAAAAGATTCATAGTTTCTTCTGGTTATCCTCAAACCTGATCTTTGCTACATAAGGTAGCAATCTTTGCTAAAAAATAAATTAGACTGTGACAAAGGATTTGAAACCAGATTTAAACTGTCTTAGATCCACCTAATCACTCCGTTGCATTGCCTCTCAGTATACAGGAACACCTATTGGGCCAAATTCATTATACCTAAATGATTTGTTTTTAACTTAATTTAAAAAAATATGTCTACATATTTTACATGTCCATTATAAAAGTGATCTGAATCTATACACTTTTGGCATATGTCCTTGGATGATATAGATATATAGTAGGCCTCACTGTAATTGGATGTATTTTAGGGTCAAGGTGAGTAAACATGTTTTATAATTGGCTTCAAAAGTTAAATAAGTGTTTCATTCCCCAAACCATCATGGTTATTTTCTTTTTCTCTGTGTGCATATTAGATAGACAGCTCTATGTTTGGCTTTGATTTCATAAAATTGTAGGGGTGTGTGTGTTGTGTATGTTAAGCCCTGGATCCACTTACAAAGTACCACTGATTTGGTACTTTGTAAGTGGGAAAGACAAAGATAGTTAACACAAATAAATGAGGAAGTCCTTGAAAATTTCTTGACAATTTCATAACCATTTATTCACTTTCTTGGCAGTTTCTAAGAGTTCCAAAATCTGACTTGGCATCTACTTGTGTAGTTAAACCTCTCACAGAAATCCTTTGCTTAAGTTAATAGATGCACGTTGCACTCTAGCTGATAGGTTGTATCAGAAAGGATGCTAAATCCTTGGTAGAACCTCATATGTTATTCCACATCTCCCTGTAGGAGCATTTTCATGATGGGAAAGCAACATTGTCTGCCAAAAATCATAGTCCGGTTGAAGGAATAATAGCTACAGGACCAATTGCTATGCAAATGTAATGAAATAAATATTGGGACATGCAAGTGAACTTAAAAAAAAAAGAATGAAAGAGTTCTACTTGTTTCAAAGAATTTCGACTGGTGGGATCAAGGAAGAGGGTTTCCACTGCATTATGCAACATCCTACCCTCAGAGGTATGAAAAGCCCCCAATCTCCTGGCCTTCCACAAAGGGGTCAAAACTTGGTTGTGCAGCCTTGTATGGGAGACACAGAGACCTGTGTCTGGCTGGCCCTTAAGAATCACTCTCCTTTCTGTGTTAACAACCGCTAACCCCCCATCTTGGGATTTTTCATCTTTTGAAATGTTAGGTTATTTTTATAATTTAAAAACTTTTTAATCTTAAATTAATTCTGATTTTAATCTTAAATTGATTTATATTGTGCACCACTCAAAGGCGGATGAGTGGTTAAGAAATATGATGACTCCTTTGGACACTTTCCCAGATGCCTCTCTGGATGTTAGTTTGGAAGAGATTGAGCCAGTCCCTGGGACTTCAGGAAGGGAGGTGGCCAATGGCTCCAAGTAAGGGGCTGCAAGTCCAAGAGAGGTGGAGCAGCTGCAGGAAGACTGACCAGATGAGCAGCCAGCTAAGAGTGGAACAGTTGAGTCACAATTGCAGCATGATAGACCTGAGACTTAGGTGGGTGGAGCTTGTAGCTGTACCCTGTCAGCAATGATGAAGCGGAACTGCCTTCCCCACCTGATCCGAGATCACATAGGGTGGAGAAAAGGCAGGAGCAACAGAGATCAGCCTGATGACTATTCACAAGACAGCACTAGAAGTTGGCTATTTAGCACAACGGAAGGAGGGGAACTATGCTCGGAACAATGTGTCAGTTTCCTGGCTATGTGTGCGCTTGTTTTCATAATTCTTGTCTTGGACTTCGGATCATATTTCATGGATTCTGGAATTGTCTCTGCCCCGTTGATTTACTTTGACTTTGTGGACTTGGCCCAGCAGACTTGCCTTGCCTTGAAATCGTTCAGAGTGTTCTGTTTGAGGGCAAAAGGAATTTCTGGGGAATATTAATTCAGAGTTGTGTGTGAGAGGGGGCCCCACAGCATATATGAAAAATAAATAAATAAACAAACAAACAAACAAACAAACAAATAAATAATGTTTCGGATGATGTCGCCTGGCACTAATTGCTCTCAAAGCATCCAGTGTTGTTTTATTACTCCTCCTCCAAAATTTTCAGAACTTTTAGCCAGTCATAAATAAAAAGCCTTTTGAATCTTCATGTTAATTCTATAAAAACCTCTATTGCTTATTAAGCCACGAGAGATAGCTCCCCATTGTTTCTTACCAAAGGTAATTTAGGTTTGCTGCGCCTGCATTTCTTTATGTATTGAAAGTGTCACCCATCACGCTGGATAGGCAGGCGCTGTTAATTGCTTTGTTACGGAAAGACGGAGGTAAAAATAAAAATCCAACAAATTTATATCTGCTTTAACGCATTTAATTTTCTTTCAAGTTTTCTTTATAAAAATAAGCCACAGCATTCCAGCATCAAATAAATTAGGGGGGAGAGGAGAAACGGAGACAGTATTTTGTTCCACCAGCAGTAAAAACGAAAGCCCTCTAGGCATTCTTACTAGCAAGATGAAGTGTACAGAAAATATGTACACATCGGGAAAATAAAAAGTGTGAGGTAGCATTTAAATAAAAGAGAAAAGAGGAAAAGGCATTATTACTTGTATTTCTCAAAGCCATCCTCTGTCAACCGAGTTGCCTGATTCTACAGGTTGAGAATATCAAAGTATTAAAATTTTAGCTTGAAACATTGGTAAAGACAGACAAGATTATGCTGTAATCACCCTTTGCTTTCTATCACTATCTTTAAAGAGCCCATAATATTAGGTGTGGGATTTGAATGTTTTAAAAACACATGAAATCTTTCAGACGCCTACAGTAATAGTCCTCCCTCCCTCCCTCCCTCCCTCCCTCTCTCTCTCTCTCTCTCTCTCTCTCTCTTTTCATTTTCTTTACTTACTAGGAAGCAGGGCAAGGCAATTATTAACAATATTGGCAGATACAGGCTGCAAAAAGCAGATAATGAATATGGCATTCCCAACAAAAAGGTAGGCAGAGAAATGCTGTAAAAATATGTTTATAGAAGCTTGACGTTAGAACAATCTGTTTTCTTTCAGGCATAAAATTCTGCCTCCAAATACCTCTTCTTCTTTTTTTTCTTCTTTTGGTAGATGAAAGTGATGGCAATTTTAGCAATGCTGAAGCTGTATGCAATAGAATCTGTGAGACCTCGCCTGTCCATAGCTTTCAGGTCCATTCTATGGAGCAAATCTATTCAAGGACTTCCTAATAAGTATAATAAGCTTTTTTTTATTCTAGAAAAGAAAAGCATAACTGCCCTGTTAGCTGCAGTTATAATCTCCTCATCCCTATGCAGGGTTTGTTTTTTTATATATTATGAGAAAAATGGGCAATTTTTATTCTTTTTTTTCAGATGGAAAGGGGAGAATGGAATAATGTCCATTCTAAGTCAAACACACACATAAACAAGGGATAGGAATAAGCAAGAGGGATCATCATTTGATTTTTTTTTATCTGCACCGTATAGATGTCCCTGCTTTATCCCAATCCTAGATGTGATTTTTACCTCAGCAAAATTTTAAAAAATGTATATGTACAATCAAGGACCCTGTTAATTCATGCTCAAAAACTGTGCAAGAGAGGTAATTTCATCAATGCACTGATGATGTTAGCTAGTTGGGTAATGAAAAGTTTGTAAGAAAGCAAGCATGCTCTAAGAGCGCCAAGGACCCCACGGTTCAAATCTGAGCTACAAATATTCTCTTCTAGAGGTAATCTACAAATATTGCTATTTGTGTTGATGATGCCTGTGTAATTTGGCTTGCTAGTCTATGAATGTTGAGGAATACACTTTTTAAGGAAAATTGGAATGTAACCATGGTTCAGTATTAGGCAAATTATTTTGACAATATGGTACCTGCAAAAACCCAATGCTATCCATTAAATATCAGTTAGATCAGTTAGACAGAAGTAGATAAGACTTGGCTTCTCTGTACTACCTTTTTCTTAAGATCCTGGAAAACAATCATATTTCTCATACCTGATAGAAGTTCAAAAACAGCATTTCGTCTACCAGAAAGGATCAGCAAAAATGACAGGGCTGTAGTAAGTCTACTTCCTCCTCTGAAGGGGAAAAAAAAAAACCGCCAAGAGTTGGCCCAGAATAAAGCAATCAGAACCTGACTAGTGGCACAAAGTCATGAGTCTGTATTTTTCCAACCTGCCAACATAATGGCCAGTGTAATTTGTTGTAGCTTCCAGTAACACGCAACCTTGGCCAAATGACAGTTAGCTGAATCCAGTTGACAGTGATGGCTAATTAGTGGGTTTACCATTCAGTGACAGTATCATTTTTAAGTGCATTGCTGTCCAAAATAATGAGTTGCCATAGGACCACTGAAGGAAGAGTCTAAACAAGGACAGTAAGTAGTCAAACAAGTATCAGTTTGACAGCCCACTTGATGGCATCTTCTTCTTGGGAAAAACCTAGGTTATTTGCCCCTTCTTCTAGTTAATGCATTGCTTGCACTCCTAATAAACCTCTCAAAAGTGCTTAGATTTAGCTATCATGCCCATCTGAAGGTGTTCGCAACAGACTTTATTTTTGAGGGTACCAGATTGTAATAGTATACAGTGCTTATGTGTTTCTGCACAGCAAACACACTGGATTATTAGGTCTGTAAGGCGGGGCTACATGAATCAAAAGTTGAATTAAGATTGCCGGGAGAAATATCAACAACCTCAGATATGCAGATGATACCACTTTAATGGCAGAAAGTGAAGAGGAACTAAAGAGCCTCTTGATGCGGGTGAAGAAGGAGAGTGCAAAAGTTGACTTGAAGCTCAACATTAAGAAAACTAAGATCATGGCATCTGGCCCTCTCAATTCTTGGCAAATAGATGGAGAAGAAATGGAGGTAGTTACAGATTTTATTTTCCTGGGCTCCAATATCACCGCAGATGGGGACTGCAGCCAAGAAATTAAAAGACGCTTGTTCCTGGGGAGGAAAGCTATGGCAAATCTAGATAGCATACTAAAAAGCAGAGACATCACCCTGCCAACAAAAGTGCGTATAATCAAGGCTATGGTTTTCCCAGTTGCAATGTATGGCTGTGAAAGTTGGACTATGAGAAAGGCTGAGAACCAAAGAATTGAGGCCTTTGAACTATGGTGCTGGAGAAGACTCCTGCGAGTCCCTTGGACTGCAAGGCAATCAAATCGGTCAGTCCTAGAGGAGATTAACTCTGACTATTCTTTAGAAGGCCAGATCCTGAAGATGAAACTCAAATACTTTGGCCACCTAATGAGAAGGACGGACTCACTGGAGAAGAGCCTAATGCTGGGAAAGATTGAGGGAAAAAGAAGAAGGAGATGACAGAGAATGAGGTGGATGGATGGAGTCACTGAAGCAGTCGGCGTGAGCTTAAATGGACTCCAGAGGATGGTAGAGGACAGGAAGGCCTGGAGGTACGTTGTCCATGGGATCGCGATGGGTTGGACACGACTTCACAACTAACAACAACATCTTAACACTGTGCAATCCTAAAGATATGATTTCAAGATCTGAGGGCAAGAACAAAGCACCTGGCAGTAACTCTTAAAAGAAGTCACATCTTCTCCAGTCATTATACAAGTCCTGCAGATGAGTAGATGTGATTTTTTTAAACTTGAATTCAAAATTAGTTGGCTGTTTAAAGTCTTAAATAAAACTATGATCTGTTCCCGAACGCCATCACTCTACTAAACAAATAATTCCCTCAACACTGTCAAACTAGTTATTAAGTATTTATTACTATTAATCTTATCATTCCTATCATTCATCTCCCACCACTTATGACTGTAACTTTGTTGCTGCTATCCTTAAGATTTATATTGATTGTTTCCTATTTTTATATATATAGACAAGTTTTACTGAAAAAATTTTCTTTTCATCATACATATTTTATGAACAGAATGCTGACCAGGTCACCTCATAAAAATCTTATGTATAATCGAAATCATCATTATAATATATCTTAATCTTCTCATTTTTTCCCATTATTTACCTCTTTTATACCTCCTTTATCACAAATTTATCATTTTTTCTCCATTTCTACTTATTTCAACTTCTGCCATATTATTTTCTTTCCATCATTTTTTATCCTGTTCAATTTTATTTTTAAATAACATCACTTTACGCCATATGCTTCTTCTCTATTACAATCATTCCAGTTGTTTACATTCTTCCTTCATTTCCAGAAATATCTTTCTAATTCCCTGCCCAATCATGAACAATAAAATAAAATATTCATCTTAATTTACATTATTATCAAAATTAATAATATTCTTATATTACTTATTTCCACTTTTCCATCTGCTGTGATTTGTTACAAACATGTTCTATTCCTTCTTTTTTGCATATAGTCACTTTTATGATTTCAACCTTGTTTTTCTCTTTACAATTAACATTTTTGCATTGATATCAAAATTAATAATATTGTCAAATTACTTATTTTTACATTTCTATCTATTGAGATTTAATGTAGACAAACTCCATTCATTTTTAACATATATTCACTTATAATCCTTTTCTATCATATCTTATTTTTTCCACTGCTACCATATTATTCTTGCCTTTTTGCTAATATCACAGTGTATCCTAAAGTTTTTCTGTCTTACAATTACTATGACAATTAAAATTCCATTCTGATTTTAAAAACTTATATATTTCTTTATCATTTCATCTAGCTTTCATCTAGCCAATATCACAGTGTATCCTGAAATTCTTCTCTTTTACCACTACTGTAACAATTAAAATTCCATTTTAATTTTAAAAACTAACAAAAATACTATTATTATTATATTGTCTACTTTCCCCTTACCATCTATTAATCTACTTCATTTATTTGCCTATTTTTACCCCATCATTCTTCATCTTTAACCAACATCTCTAAATCTTTTTAGCATCTTCTTTTCTAATAATTTTTGCACAATCCTTTATCTTGCTCTAACTTCTCAATTGTCTTTTTTATTTTTTTTATATATCTTACAATTCAACTTCTGACTTCCATTTCTCTTTTTTTGTTGTGTTGTTTGAACCTCCCTCCCCAAAGTTTTCTCTTGTCTCTTCCGGATTTTTCCCTTCTTTTCTTTTGCCTGTTTCTTTTTTAGGAGGAGTTTTCCTCCTTTCCTCTTTCCTCTTTTTACATTCCCAAATATTTCTATAATGCTCTCAATCTATTTTTATTTTTTAATATTTTCTCTTCACCATTATTAGTTTCTTATTTTTCATTCAAATTTCCCTCTTCCAGCTTCTCTTTATTTTCTTTTTCTATATATTTAAATGGATTTTGTGTTTCTTTTTTGCCTATTAGAGAGTCACTCACGCTTTTGAGCATTGAAAGTAACTCTTCATACATATGCATTTTATGACAATTTAAAAGATTAGTAATACCTGCTGTTTTCCAGTCTGTTCCAGTCCTGCAATGTCAACCGGAAGTCCCTATTGACAGTTTCCTAATATGATTTGATTGCTTATTTGTTCCCTATGACTACCATTAAGTGTTGTACCTTATGATTCTTGACGAATGTATCTTTTCTTTTATGTACACTGAGAGCGTATGCACCAAGACAAATTCCTTATGTGTCCAATCACACTTGGCCAATAAAGAATTCTGTTCTGTTCTGTTCTGTTCTGTTCTATTCTGTTCTGTTCTGTTCTGTTCTGTTCTGTTCTGTTCTGTTCTGTTCTGTTCTGTTCTGTTCTGTTCTATTCTATTCTATTCTATTCTATTCTTGATCCAATGATCTGCGGTTAGTTGATTGTCTCATTTCAACACTGATTTGCCATCTGAATTGTATTATTTTCTCCCTTGTCTACCTTTAGATAAAGGGCATTCTTTATATTGTATTTATAATGTTTTGATGCTTTTGGGTAAAGTTGTTATTGTTTGAAGCATATTATTTCCTTTAATGCCACCTCAAATTAGTATGCATCCATATTAAATCTGTATAACTGCTGTAGCAAGAAATTTACATTTATTAAACCTGGCTGGTACATCAAATCATAACTTGTTTACACCACACTAACAGGATATAACAATGGTAAATTGTTTAGCATTGGAAAATAATTAACCCTAAGAGACTGAGTTTATATTGCTGAGTATGAGTTTGGTCCACATTACTGAACAATACTTCAGAATGTAGCCATGGGTTCTTTGTTTTGGTGGGTATAATTGACATTATATCTAGTGTATGTGCAGACGTACGCACATTTTGATGAATTTATTGATGCACATCAGTGTCATGTCATTGCAGAGAAAGATAAAATGCAAAATTATCTATTTGGAATAAAAAGGTTGAATTTCACAACAGTGGACATTTTTAAAAAGAAATAAATAATGTTGAGAAAGTGATAGAGAATAGCATTAGAGTCATTCCATGTCAAGTAGTCTGATTTCGGAAAAGTGCCCAGCTTGACCATCACGGATTTTGATGAAATTTGGTGTGAACATGCATACGCGTCCCCAATGAACATTGGTAAAGTGTTATATTTGCCGATGCAATACTTGAGCATATATAGTCATTTGTATGACCCCATACTGCAGCCTTTGACAGTATGATTCTGAGGTTTCAGAAACTTTGAGGCATAATATCTCCGGCAATATTTTGTTGAGAGAAACAAAACTTGGCCATCTTGTACAACTTGTTGTACTCTATTAAACAAAATAATAAAAACATTCTCATGAGCGATCTCCATCTAGATAATTTGATGGAGCAGCTAAACTTTTAGTCGTGCCGCCAACTCCATCGCATGGTGATTTGGTGAAACAAAATCACATGGTGAAACATGTATATATCCATGAATGTTTTACCATGTGATTTTGTTTCAGCGAATCACCATGCGATGGAGTTGGCGGCACGACTAAACGTTTGGCTGCTCAAGCTATCCTCCAGTGACCATCAAGCAACCAAATACTGATGCCAACAGATCTGTTCAACTTTTGCAACAGAAACATTCACGGACTTAAATATATATACGCTCCAAAGGAAGAAATCAAAGAAAGCAGGATGCTGCAAGAAAAAGATAGAAAGTTAGCAGCAAAATAGCTGGTACAAGAAATCATCACCAGTTTGTACCAGTTGATTCAAATTCAATTTTTGTCAGCAAATTTTCAAATGACACAATTAACTTTGTGGCCAAAATGTCCAATACCATCGATCCGAATTTAAAATTGGCTGACGTATTTCCCCATTGTTATGTTGCCTGCATTTATGACAAAAAATGGTGGGTAGGCAACTTTTGTGGGAATTTTGATCGAACAAAATGATGCATTGGTTACATTTATGCATCTGCGAGGCCCTGCTTATTCATTTTATTGGCCTGAAAGGCAAGATGTTTGTTCGGTTCCAGAACCACATCTTATTTGCATGCTTCCAGCGCCTTCAGTTACATCGTCAGGTCGGCAGTATCAATTCCCAATTTATGCTAAAGAACGTAAATTCAATAATAAATAAATGATCATTGGAATTGGCAGTTCATACGAACAGTATGGACTTCGGTTTGGGAACCATATAAGACATCCACTTTAGGCTTGGGAACCTAGAATAAGCTGCCAATTGCCAGCTTGGGAACCAGACAGAAACCCACACAAGGCTTTGGAACCTCGAGGAAGAAACTACAGACTTGGGTTCCTGAACCAAGGAATCCACCCGTGGCTGGTATTGCATGGCTTCAGGTGTGCTCCCTATGGCAATTGGATTGCTGGTCAAGTGCCTGAACTGGTAGTGACAATGTCACCATTGACCAATGCAATATAATAGTAGTAATGATGTCTATATAAAACAAGACGAAACAATAATTGAATGCATGTGACGATGCCATAGCAACGTCCTCAAATTTGTCCCTATTTTTAGGGCTTTATACATCAGAGATGAAATACCACTTTTTTAGGGGGATTGAAACATGCACTTTCTAATGAGAATGATTTAACAGAGTTTCCAGAAGATCTTTTTTTTTTAGAAAAAGCGGGCTGAAAATACCCTATTTTTGGCATTTTTACAAAAACTGTTACCTTTTCACTCAATTTGTGAACTATTGGAAAGGAGTAGGAGAGTGAAATTTTATATTCGAAAACCTTGTGTTGCTAAGTTATTATGCACAAAGGTTTACATTTCTCATACCTTTCCTTCCAGAGATATATAAAGCCAAACTTTACCCTTTTTTTGCACCGCAGTCATTTTTGGCCAACTTTGCTCCAAATGATCTAGATGGAGATTGCTCATGAGAATGTTTTTATTATTTTGTTTAATAGAGCACAACAAGTTGTACAAGACGGCCAGGTTTTGTTTCTCTCAACAGAATATTGCCGGAGATATTATGCCTCAAAGTTGCTGAAATCTCAGAGTCATACCGTTGAAAGCTGAGGTATGGGGTCATACAAACAACTATATCTCCACAAGTATTGCAATGGCAAACATAACACTTTACCCATGTTCATTGGGGACGTGTGTGCATGTTCACACCAAATTTCATCAAAATCGGTGATGGTCGAGCTGGGAGCTCTGGACCACTTGACATGGAATGATCCATTAATGTTCTTTAAAAAAAAAATCCAATGAACATCCTGGGACTTTGGTTTGTGCATCTGCAAAGGTAGAAAATGTGTACTGAGATACATTTCCATCTTAGGCCACTGGGATGACTCATTCTGAGAGGAAGAGGAGATATCGATTCTATAAACGGCTTGTGAATGGATTCCACACTTACATTCTGTTGCCTGAACTATAATCGCTAAGTGTCAAACACTTAGCAATTCTATTTGCAAGTATTGCTTTGATTCTTGAAAACGTAATGATTCTCAGTGTATAACACACAGGACAATTAGCACGTCTACAATTATTCAATTTTCACATTGTTTATCCTCAATAATTTATACAGCAGCCAAATGCACATACTCCTTATTCAGTTTTGTGCTTCAATGGGGAAGAGGTGGTGACTGTGACCTGTGGGGCAGAAGACAGTGCCCCCTGTAGGCAAAGCTAAGAAATTACCCTAGGCAAAGTCAATGGGATTGGAATAGGTGGGGGAAAAAAAACATCTAATTCGTGCCATTGTCACACTAGCTTCATTGCCTAGTAGCTGCAAATACAAATGCATGATGATATTAGCATGTCTGTTTTCACTGCTTGAAGACAAATCTGAAACTATCCAAAATGTCTAATTCACCGTTAGGCTTCTACAATATGACCTACCTACCCCCTGCAGATACTGGGAGCTATAGTCAGCTCAGAATGCACTTGCCCTCTGGTGATTTAGCTCAACATATTTCAAACTTGGCAACTTTAAGAGGAATGGGCTTCAATTCCCGGAATTCCCCTGCCAGCATGGATTTTAAATTATTCTTAAATGAAATTGAATTCAAATTTTAAATGCAATTTAATTGTCTGTACTTTTGATATCGAGACTCTATAGGCACGAAAGAGTCAAGATCTTTTCCCGCATACCTTGCCAAGAAAACAACTTGTATTTTCACAGCACAGGCAAGGCTTCTGTTTGCTTCATATCTGTTTTGTTTTGTTCCCCAGGTGCATAATGGATTTAAGAAACAGATTCTAAACTTTTCCACTGGGAGTCTGTGCAAAACTGTGTAACATTCTGCGTCCAGGTGGCCATATGGAGGCAGCTTTAATTTTACATAGAATGCTAGGAAGTGCTCTTATTGTTAGACATTCAGCGTTACAGCATTCTTGACACACATTCACACTTTTGATAGTAGGCATGAATGTGAGAACAGCAGAGCCCTGCGCCAGCCTGAACTTTTGAGAACCCAGGGCATTTCAGCTTTTTTTTTTTATTGCACTGACAGACTTTATTAACTTGAACGTTTTTGTTGGCCTTACCAGTCAGTGATTTGTCATTAATAAAAAGAAAGAAAAACGAAACCTTTAGATCCAGCAATAAACTCTCATTTTTGCTGACAATGCAGGGATTTCTGAAAATCATCTAAAGTACGTGCAGGCCATACTAAACCTGTTTGGCTCTTCCTCTGTGGGCTAATTACGTCACATTAATTTAAAATTTATGTCTTTTCTTTTTCTTTAGCTTGGGGGGGGGAGCCCTGCCTATCTCAGAAAAATAAGTGTCTGCGCTGGTTGGTTTTCCTCAAAAGATTCCTGTCTTCTTCCTCGCCCCCTCCGCCTTCTCTCTCCTACTTGCAAGTTTTAAAAAATGTTGGCTCTGGCGAAGAAATAATTGGAGGGTGGGGGGAAATTTTCTTTCTTGAAGTGATGACAGAAGCAAGATTTTATTCCTTTGTAGAAAAGAGGAACATTTGAACTAGTGTTGATCCTATGTTGCAGGAAGGAACTTTGTTGTAGGAATTCACAACTTCTTCTGCCTTTAGTCAAAATATTGCATTTTAAAATATATTTTCAATAGTACTGTTTTCAACATTCCAGATATACGGTCATTTGTAAGATAGATTGCTAGTTATGATGGGTTTCTTTCATTGATATTTCCCCAATAAATTATTATATTGTAATAATCTTCAGGGATCTGTCCAAATCTCCTCCAGCAGCAGACATAGGTAGTATGATAGGACTATTCTTCTGATTTCTCTGGTCCTTGAGCTGGCAAAAAAGTATGGTAAAATAAATTGTTCTGCCCGCACGAATCCCATTCTGCCTCAGCCCTAGTGCTGTCCTGGGAATTTTAATGCTGAACAATTGAACAGCAATGCTTGGTGTGTTTTCCCTCCCATCAGCACCACCTACCAAAAGAAAAAATAATTACCAATTGGTTTTCTTAATGTGTAATGAGAGAGGCTTAGTGAATGCTTAGGAAGGATGTTTTACCTACCTTTAAAGGTGTCTTGGCGCAAGTGACTGTAGAGGACATCTCTGGGTTGATAATCTTCACTTGGGCTATATTTGCATCTACCATGATTCTGAAAGAGCACTAAGCTGTGCTTGAAAATAAGTTGGAGAGTTGCTGGAGTGCAGATTAGCATTAGCACTGAGACTTATATATTGTTTCGTAGTGTTTTATAGCCCTCTCTAAGTGGTATACAGAGTCAGCATATTGCCCCCAACAATCTGGGTCTTTATTTTACTGATCTCAGAATGATGAAAGGCTGAGTCAACCTTGAGCCGGTCAGGATTGAACTGTTGGCAGTTGACAGAATTAGCCTGCAGTACTGCATTCTAACCACTGTGTCACCATGGCTCTTGGGGGTACTGTTGCATGACTTTCGGAGGAAATCTTCCCTAGATATGTGAAGCACATTAATTTTTGCACAAATATTTAATAACCTTCTAAAATAATAATAAAATAACAGAGTGGGAAGGGACTTTGGAGGTCTTCTAAACCAGCCATAGGCCCATGTTCAGAAACAGCCCAAGTGGCAGGACACTGGCATGTTGGAAGAGTAACCAGAAGGATTGGCAACTCCTCCTTGCTTCATCCAGGGTTTCCCTATTATTTATGTGATTTATTACTTGCACTAAAAGGGAACATAGCAAGAAACTTGTAAGACAAGGCCTGTCAGGCCTTATGAGGTAGATGAGGTGAGAAATGGATAAACCAATTCTATTTTATTGAAAAGCTACATTAGCAGAATTTCGTGAGTTTGAAAGGACACCCAGGAGTAGTTTTAACAATTGTGGGAAATTTTGTGCCATCCTCCTCAAGAAAGTAATAAAAACAGGATAAAGTAGGGCCATATGGATCTCTTCCTTGGTAGAAGCAGTCAAGAACTTGGAATGCTCTAATATTTTGAAAAGAACTGGCTGCATACAGCTAACAGAGCTTAGCTCTTTCACGGCTTAAATTGACCTAGTGGGATAGTTTTGTCTTCAGGGAATACTAGTTCACTTTTTAAAATCATTATCTAGTGGCCATTCAGAAGACTTCTAGCCAGTTGTGAAATCCAATTTTTATACTACCGGTTCTGTGGGCGTGTCTTGGTGGGCATGGTGTGTCTTAGTGGGCGTGGCTTGATGGGCATGGCAGGGGAAGAATACTGCAAAACCTCCATTCCTACCCCACTCCAGGGGAAGAATACTGCAAAACCTCCATTCCCACCCCACTCCAGGGGAAGGATACTGCAAAATCCCCATTCCTCCCCACTCTGGGGCCAGTCAGAGGTGGTATTTGCCGGTTCGCCCAACTATTCAAAATTTCTGCTACCAGTTCTCCAAACTGCTCAAAATTTCCGCTACCGGTTCTCCAGAACCTGTCAGAACCTGCTGGATTTCACCCCTGTTTCTAACCCTGTCTTCAAGAAACAGGGATCCTTCAAAAAGCAATGAACCAATGTATGTAAGGAGTCTGCTTAAGACCTCATGAGCACTTCAGAATGGACAAGTCAGGCATTATAAGCCTGACTTGTCATTTGTGGAAGATAAATAAGCAAATCCAAGCTAGGATGGCCAAGAATGGCGGTCTCTATAGAAGCTTCAGGTGACTGAGAGAATTGGAAAAGATTTTCATTCTCAGAATTGTTAATAAGGTCATTTTTACATCAGGAAAAGGCAAGAGTGTTCTTTTAAACTGCAACAGCTAAAGATGAATTTAAGGTACCTTCAGAACATTGTGAGGAGATAACCAAGCTAATTTATCCTTTAAAAATGTTCATTGAGCTTTTTACCACAGTTAGTAGGACAAGAAGTATCACGGTTAGCAGGATATGAAGATGAGGTCTCTCTGGGAGTGTTTTGGCCTGGCTGGAAATAAAAAGGAATCTCGGCATAAAACGTTAACAAATCACTATCAGGCTGCCAAGAAAACTGCACTTACTCAATACACCAGGAGTTCTAAGTCTAGAGTGACTTTATCTATCTAGTATACAGATGCATTAATCTGCACCTCATCTAATGGAATAACAACAACAACAACAATAAAGCTGAGCATGTATGTCATTTGGCTTTCTTGCAACCCAGAAAAATGTATGATGGTTCAAGATGTCAAATCTTGATGCAATAGAAGATGCTGTCCAGTTTTTAGGACTGAAACATGATGCAACAATCAGTGTGGTTTGCTTTTCTATGAATTATGAGAAGGAGGAGAAAATAATGCCAACTTTACAGAAAAAAAATACCGCAGTAGGACAAGATTTTGCTGCTGAAGTCACCTAACAATCTCAGCACACTATCGAGGCAAAAAATAAAGATCATAGTTTCAGGGTTTTTTGTTTTTTTTTAAAAAAAGTTTGATCTATTTTAAAAAATATATTTTAGTGTCCTTTCAGCAGACACAGGCGATAAATTAAATCTGAAACCTTACACCAATATAAGCAGTTATACTTTAGAGGCATTCAAAAGCAAAAGACTTTTATAGAGCAGTCATCATAAATGATTGCTGGCTAAAGAGAGAGAGAGAGAAAGAAAGAGAAAGAAAGAGCTCCCCATGAAATTTTGTAGATACATTTTCCTTTTTCCCCCCTGTGCTTTAAATGGAGCGAAGTCCATTTACAGTGCTTGCAACTGAGCTTCTGTGTTTCTCATTATTGTCTCCAAACTGACACCGTATTACAAATGGAAGTGTGGACTTTCAGACTGTTTCATACTGAATTTTCCCCCTTGATTGGTTACACAGATGTCTCCACTAACTCTGGGCTGTGAAAATCCAGCGTTCAATATCCTTACACCTTGTTCAGTTTTAAATGGCTTGGTATAGTTGCCCTGATGATGATTACATTCTGTTGCACAAAACATATAACCAGCTCGAAACATCTGAAGATCTAATACTTCATGTAGAGGTTATAAATCCAGAAGGCTCATGAAGCAAGTATTTTGACCCCACCACCGTAGAAGACATGCTGTTTCCATGTGAACCAAGCCTTGATAATATAGCATCTTGGTTCACAAGGAGATTTTGCAAGTAGAACTGCACATAAGCAGACTTTATGTCTTATGATATATGCAAATAGATGAAAGGCTCTGGACAAACTTCCTGTCACAGATTAAAATCAGACACAGGACATGTCAGAAATAAAGCAATAATGTTAAAACCTCACACCCCTTGGTTCAGAGGTGGTATTTAGCAGGTTCTGACAAGTTCTGGAGAACCAGTAGCGGAAATTTTGAGTAGTTCAGAGAAGCGGTAAATACCATCTCTGACTGGCCCCGCCCCCATCTATTCTCTGCCTCCCGAGTCCCAGCTGATCGGGAGGAAATGGGGATTTTGCAGTAACCTTCCCCTGGAGTAGGGTGGGAGTGGAGATTTTACAGTATCCTTCCCCTGCCACACCCACCAAGCCACGCCCACAAAACTGCTAGTAAAAAAATTTGAATCCCACCACTGCATGGGTTTAAACAGGTTTGTCCTATCTAGGCCTTGAGTTATGTTGGATTGCTGATCCTGTAGATCAAAAGCTTGAATATCATACTAGTTGAGAATAATAGGAATTTCAATGCAATATATTTTAGAGGATACTGTATTGTTTTGGGGAAAGATGATATTGTATAACTGCTCTGCATTCAAACTAAGTGGGAGTCCTTTTTAAGATGACAAGGAGACTCGTACTCTGGAGGACTTTTGCCGACTAATTAAGATTTAATTAGGAAAGCATTCTTTCAAGAAGTTGGGGAAAACTTTACTTGAACATATTCTCTGTTGTGTATGTCTACTCTTAATGGAGTTTTCTTAATGGCCTGGCTTTGTTATTCTTTTAAAAGCATTTAACTTTCATATACATGTTAATTGTTAATTACCCTGCATGATGAACTCATAGCAGGAGGCTGGAATATAAATAATACCTGGAAGATTGTGTTTCCTAGCTTGTCATCTCACGGTTTCAATCTTTTAGATTATCAGGCATAAGAATCCAACCACCTTTGTGGTACCTCCTTTTTGGGGTGTCCCTGTTTCAACTAGGTATGGAGAACTTGTAGCTTGCCTGTTGAAACTGAACTAAACTCTCACCATCAATCGTCATTGGGCATCCCTTCTTCTTTTCTGTCAGGAATTTTTGTTTGCTTTTAATTGAGAAGATAGGCTACAAGTTTAATTATTTGAACTAGTCTTGGCCTAGAGTGTAAATTACACATTTAATTTAAAGTATGATGTCTGGTACAGTCATCAATTACAATCAATTAAGATCAGTTATCAGTTCAGATATGTGTTCATAAACTGTGAATTGGGCTAAACTACCATATTTTTCAGAGTATAAGATGCATCTTTTCCCACCCTAAAAGGGGGTGAAAATTTAGGTGCGTCTTATACACCAAATGTAGTCCCGCCTACCACTGGCTCCCACCCTTTGGCCTCTGTCTCGCAGCAGTTACCTCCTTGCAAGCAAACAGCAAGAAAAAACAGCTCCTTTCAGCTTTAGCACAGCCCAATTAGCACAAGTTGGTTGGCTCGGCCTCCTGACTCTCAGCTGATTTGCTCTCAGCTGTTTTGTGCAGGGCTCTGCTGCTTGCTGCAAAGAGGTAAATTGCTGGAACATATTTTTTTGTCCTTGTGCTAATCAAGCTATGCTGAAAACGAAAATGAAAGTAAAGCAGGCTGTTTGCTGTTTGCTGCAAGGAGGCAAAATTGCTCAGAGGCAGAGGCAGAGGGAGATTTCTTTTTCTTCTTTTCCTCACCAAAAAAGGTAGGCGTGTCTTATACTCTGAAAAATGTGGTATTTTCTTGAGAACTTGGAAAGTAACTTACATCCAAGTAAATGCTTATGAGATTGCTCTGGACACAATTTTATATTATGGCTGGTTATTATATTATGTCAGTTAAATAGCTTACGATGGATTTTGTAAATATGCAGCATGGCTAGGAAAGGTTTGAAAAATGGAGATTCAATGATTTGATTAATTGCAATAAGAGATTTTCATGTATGAAAATATATGTGCTGCCATGACAAGATTTACCCTGAAAGGAAATTATTTTTTTAAAAAATAAATAAATAGTGAGTCTAGATACTAAAATCATTCTGATATTAACAAACTTATCTACTTTAGAAGATTGAATGTCAAAGATATTACATTATGATGTGAGATTGCTTTGCATTAGGAAACAAGCCAATGGAAAGTCTTCCCGGATAAGAGAAAAATCATACTGTAATTACTCAAAATGAAACTATTTTTGTTTTTTAAGATATATTTTATTTTGCACCCTTCTCAATGGTCAAATCTTGCTGTATGACCAGAATTGTTTACTTGTCTCGTGATAGCTTGTTTACAGTTATTAAACCCAAATAGTGTGAAGTAATTTTATTCTTGCAACTAACTGTACTAAAGCAAGTTACCATATTTTTCGGAGTATAAGACGCACCTTAGTTTTTGGGGAGGAAAAAAAGCTGATTGGCAGGTGGATTGGTTCAGCTGTTCCCAGAAGTGAATTTTAACAACAGGTTCCTTGGTTGTGAGCTCTGTGCCTTGCTTTTTTTTTCTGCCTCTGAAACTTCTGAAACTCCGTTTCAGAAAAAAACTTTCTTTTCTGCCTCTGAAAGCCTCCGAAACAGAGCTTCAGAAAAAAAAAGCCTCTGAATCTCTGTTTGGGGGCTTTTTTTTCTGGGGCTTCTTTTCTGAAACTTCTTTTCTGATGCTTTTTTCAGCCTCTGAAACCTCCCTTTGTGAGGCTGGGTGGGGCTACATTCAGTGTATAAGACTCACCCAGATTTTCACTCTCTTTTTTGGGGGGGAAAGGTGTGTCTTATACTCCGAAAAATATGGTAAGTATGCTGAAATCTAACATCAAACCATTGATTGATTTAAGAGACATGCCGTTGCAGGCTAGGTCTATTAGCCTGGAGCTTGAAGATCTCCTAAAGCTACATCTCCATCTGTTTATTCAGAGGAAACTAGAATCTAAGATGTAATCTTAAATATTTACAAGCAGCCTTTTTTTCTCTTTCTTTTTGTGTCATATCTGTCATCAGACGTTGGTGATCATGTTGGCGATTCTATTTTTATCAACAGCCGCACGAAAAAGTGCTGTTGAGTTTTGTCCAAACCAGTCCCTTAGATTTTGAAGCCATCTTCAGCCATGGAAAATTATATCCTTTGCCTAGGTTTATGTATGTCTAGGTATGCATATTTGAATGACGTATCTTCTACTCCTGAAAAGCAAATTTAGGCATCTGTATTTAGGCAGCAATTGCATCCTGGGGAAAAATTTCCCTTGCTGCCCATCAATCTGCATTTGCAAGTGTAATCTCTGTTTTTGATCAATGCTACAGCAGTGGGTAACCCAAATCATTCTGAGGCAAATTTACATGATGGAGACCATTTGAGGGGGGGAAATGAGAGCATTTTCAATTACTGTATTTTAAAAACAAACTTAAAATAAAATCACAATCCCGCTCACTATCAGTTTATGGATGAATAAGTAAAAAAATTAAGCCTGGAGCTCTCCAGAGTGTGCCAGCCATCCTGCTATATTCTTACACAGATGCTATGCCTTTTTTTTTTTAATCATATATTTCCTGACTACACATTAAAGACAGCTCAGCAGAGAAGTCCACAGATAGGCAGCCAAGCACTAGTGGAGATCTATTGAGATAATCTCGAGCAGGCGCTGTAAATCTTGCTCCAATAGTCTAAGGGCTTTGAACATACATTTATCTGCTTCAAAAACCCTGTGGTTCTAGAAATTATGAAATAGTCTTTTCAGCATGAATTAACAAGCGGCAAGTAATGTTTAAACTATACATTTACACAGGCAAGGGAAAAGATTTCTCTTTTCTACCACACAATACGATATACACGCTGGATGGGAAGATTGAGCAGACAGGCTCATACATCATCTGGTAATACTTTTCCAACTCTAGGGAGATGCTTTATCCTCTATGTTTAAGTGTGCATCTATAATGCATTTCCTGTTTTAGTAATGTCTAACTAGCCGTTCTGATTGGGTTAACAGTCCATGAAGAGTTAGCCTTATACCATGTGGTCTAGAAAGACACATACTTAACAACATGGCTATCACCGAAAATATTAACTGTAAGGAAGCAACGTTAGCAATGGGATTATGGTTTCTTGCTGGGGAAAGTTGAAGGTTTCTTATTTTTATTTCCCTGACTCAGCCAGCTAGAAGTCAGAAATTAGTCTAAACTTTTGATTAAAACAGATTATATAATAGAACAAAGTCTTCATAAAGGAGACTTCCCAAAGCATGAGTAAATCATGAAAGCAGCTATGTTTTTCCCCAAGCCAGATTATTGCAAGTGCTGCTAGTTATATTAAGCTGCGTGCATAGGTACAGTAACTTCACTGTGGGAAAGGAAAAGTGATGCAGCTGCTTTAATGACTCTAATAAAAGTACACTGATACAGATAGTCCTTAACTTACGACTGGTTGCATGCTAAGTGTCCATTCAAAGTTATGATGGACCCTCTCTCAAAAGCTACTTATGAACCAAATTTCACTTTATAGTAGCTGTACACATCCCATAATCATGTGATCACATTTTGAATGCTTGGCGACTGGATTAGCCTTATACCTGTTAGCCATGTCCTACAATCACATGCCTGCAATTTTTGACTGTTGGTTTTGTTTTTGTTTTTTTGGTGTGTGTGTGTGTGTGTGTGTGATTTCCAACATTTACTTCCAGTTTCTGGCAAAAACACCCATTGGGTAAAACTGAACAACTGCCGTAAAACCCCCCTCATAAAATCAGGTCTGGTCAGATGGTCATAACAACCATAATACCTTATGACTGTAATTCCAGGCTGAATTACAGTTATAAATTGAGGACTACTTCGGAAGCACCTTTTTCAAAAGATTTGCATATCCCTGCTGTACATCTCTAAATATCTATTTAACTATAGTTATCTGTCAGTATTAAAGTGATTAAAGAGATGAACCTTAAAATATTGCAGCAATTGATAAAGATTTTCCCAACTTCCCTATTTTTGTTACTCTTCCTATGTGATTATATCATTAAATTTTACTTACCGTATTTTTTGGAGTATAAGACGCTCCGGACTATAAGATGCACCTACCTTTTTTGGTGAGGAAAACAAGAAAAAGAAATCTGCCTCTGCTTCTCAGCAATTTTGCCTCGTTGCAGCAAACAGCAAACAGCCTGCTTTACTTTCATTTTCGTTTTCAGCATAGCTTGATTAGCACAAAGAAAAAAAAAATCTGCTCCAGCAATTTACATTCTTGCAGCAAGCAGCAGAGGCCTGTACAAAACAGCTGAGAGTCGGGAGGCCGATCCAATCAACCTGTGCTAATTAGGCTGTGCTGAAGCTGAAAGGAGATGTTTCTTCTTGCTGTTTGCTGCAAGGAGATAACTGCTGGGAGGCAGAGGCCAAAGGGTGGGGGCCAGTGGGTGGGCGGGGCTACATTCAGTGTATAAGACACACCTAAATTTTCACCCCTTTTAGGGAGGAAAAAGGTGCATCTTATATTCCAAAAAATACGGTAAATAAAAGATTGTGCAGGTAACGGACAAACATTCTATGGTGAGCTGCTTGCTTGAATAATTTGGTGCTCTTTGTTCCATTGGCCTATTGTTACAGACCATCTGCTCATTGACGGTGACACTCAAACCATGTGGACCACTCTGTAAAGGTATACTGAGGAGATAGCAGGCTTGTCCTATAACAAAGATAGGCTTGGTACCATTTTGACATCTTTCTATGCTTAAGAATAGAGAAGCTTAGCTACTCCTGTTCTCCCCAAAATCTGAGAGTTTTGAGGATATTGACACATGAATCTGGAGCAGGATCAGTGGTGATCAGCCAGTTCTCTCCGTATCGCGTGAACTGATAGCAGCGACTGCGGGAAGCTCCGCCCACCCACCCAGACGTAATGCGCAACTACTGCGCATGTGCACTCTCTCACATTTGCAAACCGGTAGGGAAGGTAAGTGAATCCCACCTCTGAGCAGAATATTGTTGATGGCTGAGATCTCCAGCTTTGGATTGATGGCAATGTCTTCATTGGATTGATGGTCAATGATGGACATGTGTGCATAATAGAGATTACCTTCCACAATTTCTTCACTTTGTTCAATTTTGCCCATATGGCTATGTACCTGACTTACTATGAGCTCACACAGTTTATAAAATGGGCAATGCTATTATATAACATCAGCAAAAGCGTGTCCGGAACACAATCAACTCTGCAGATCAATACTTGTGACTTGATAATTAAGAGTAGTTATTTGCTGCAGTGGTGAATAAATGAGTCCATAAACTCTTAAGATTGGTGCCACAGTTGTTCCTCTAGGTTCCCATTTTCTAAGGACCATGTTGCATAGTTTTTTCCAATTTAAAAAAAGAAGAATTCAGTCGTAGGAACCATTACCTAGAATCTTAAAAGTTACAACCTCAGACATTGATTTATCTCTTAAGTGAAAACTAAGCCAGAAGCCCTGGCCTTATTAGAGCTCATACTTCCTTCAATTTCCATATTAAAATCAACACAGCCCCTGCACTATAATTTTATAGCATTTACGTTGATGAAGTATAAACAGTGAGCTCTCCTTCAAAGCTAAGTTTGGTTCTTGAGACTTCATGGATACATTCATGTTAGGTTTTTTGCCAGTAATATAGAGATGGGTTGCCGTTATCTTTTTCTGGAATGCTTTCTTACCCAACAAAATTTTGAACTCATGTCTCTGTCTGTCCATTAGCAAGGTTATTTTCCCCAAATCTGAGGACTCAAAATGGAATCAAATTTGTTAGTGGGTGAGAAGTCACCAGGAGAAATGTTGGATTGGACCATCAGATGGGGGTAACAAAAATTGCATATGCAATACATCCCTATAGAAAAGGCAATTGAGCAGCAGTTGAGTCTGTTAGCAATGTGCTGAAATCAAAAGCACTTTTCATCTAGAGCCAAGTAAGAGAGGCATAGCTTGTGCAGTTGCTGTTTCATGCTACAACTCTTCCAAATCTAAGGCTCAATAAGCAATTCCAGTAAAAACATTAAGTCTGTTTAAAAGCTGGAAGTAGGCATTACAATTTGGCTGCTATGACAGGGCAAGCCAGAATTGATTTTATCAACTCATCAGTTGGGCTATGTGCCTGCTAATGTGTCTTCTGTGTGAAACTTTTATTATCCTGCAAGGAGAGAAAGAGAGGAGAAAAGGTGAAAATCAGTCACTCAACGAAATGTTTTATTTAGAGTATTGACACAACGCACCAAGTTAAACTGCAGAAAGTAGTAAGGTGCGTGATGCTGAATGAAATTGCCCATCACTCAACAGAAAAGGAAAAGGTACTGTTCACCATATTATGTCTGTAAAGCAGGTGCAGTACTAGGACTGAAGGAAAAGTGACAGCTGGAAGAATCTGTGTGTGTGTGTGCACGTGTGCCCGCGCGCATGTGCGTACATGTGCGTACATGTGTTTGTGTGTATGGAAAGCCAGGACACCCTAGGTTTTATGCACTGAGTCACTAATCACACTCTATATTAATATTGTTTCCAGAATGTTGTGAGTCTGTGTTTAAAAGTGACAACTGATTGTTACCGTTATCGCGAAATTCATTCATAGCTGAAAAAACATGATATTTGGGGAAGAACAGTAAGATATTAACATTTCAGCCAGGGCAATTTGGTTGCTTCATATATTGGATATTACTGCCAACCCATGAGAGATACCTTTCAAATATGTGATTTTGAGCAATCAGATTTGAGTAATTTTTATTTATTTATTCAGTTTATTTATGTCCCCCTTTTATTATCTTTATAAACAGCTCAAGGTGATGAACGTATCTAATGCTCCTGGTGCCCTAATCACTAGGCAAAACTCTCTCTCTCTCTCTCTGTCTCTCTCTCTGTGTCTCTGTCTCTCTCTGTCTCTCTCTCTCTGTGTGTGTGTGTCTGTCTGTCTGTCTCTCTGTGTGTGAGTGTGTGTGTCTCTGTCTCTGTCTCTCTCTCTCTCTCTCTCTCTCTCTCTGTCTCTTACTTTTTAGGGTGAAGACATAAATCATAGATTTTTTCTCCTTTCTGTTTTGGTCAAATGGTGCTTGCCTAAGTACACATAACAAAGCATGGATTAAGATGAGGGAATCTTTAAAAAAAATAACGCTGTAATAACTCTCCTTTCCCAGTCAGGCACCTTCAAGCCATAAGAATTTAATTACCCTTAGCCTAGACACAATGGTAAGGAACGATGCATTTTATATTCCAGCTTGTCTAGAAAGCAGCAAATGGAACAAGGGGGCTTTAACTGATCTCCCTTGACCTCCGTTTCCCATCAAGTATCTCACTGACTGTTAGGGAAAAAGTAGAAAGGTACCTGGGTCACAAATACTAATAATATAAAATACCATGCAGTCAGATCTGAAGTGAAGTGTACTCTTTTCTTCACCTTTTCTCTCTCCATCTCGCTAGTTTTATAGCCTTCCCTCTAAGTAGAGTTCGTGGGCATATATCTTAAATGAAAAGGCAGTCAATAAAATGCAAGTATAGATCTTCCACAGTTGATGGTGTTTGGAGCTTTTATCCATGGACATGCAGAGAAAAATCAGATGACGAGTGTCACTTTTTATGTGCCAGAAAATACAGCAAACTTTAATGTGTGACATTTGCATACAATTCAAGATGGTGCCTACCTAACATTTTCCCTACGCTGTGAGGCTTCCTCAGATCAGTTTGTAATATTTTTCTCCCTCAAAGGATGTTTCATTTTCCCCCCCAACATTTCAGCCTCAATCTTCCTTCCAAAAGTTAAAAAAAAAAAGCCTCCAAGAAAATCCCTTTCATAAAAAGGAAAAACCTAACATCAAAAAGGTCAGAAAGAAGCAAAAAAGCAAGATGGAGTCACAAATGTCTACTTGATAATAACAATAAGCAACATGAGACCTAGAGAAGCTCAGTCTTATTACTCGTTTGTAGAAAAATAGCATATTCAGTCAAGAAAGGAAAAAAGGAACATTGCTACGCTCAATCATGTACTGTATGTTCTTTAGAGCTTTCCCTACTTTTTCAGTAATAAGATTAATGGTTTTGGAAAAAGCAACAATTATGGGTGTGCTAACAAACATATGTAAACCTATTTCAGATAGCAGATACTAATTGTGGGTTCCGACTGAATCTAAAAAGATTCATAAAATCGGTGTCTTCTTCAGACACAACACATACATACATACATACAACACACACACACACATTTCTTGGTGGGGGCCATTGTTACTTTTGATACAGATAGGATTGCTGTTCTCAAGAAAAGTCTCCCAGCACAAAATATCTTCCAGGAGTACTTGTGCGTGTGATAGCACCCAAAACATTTGTCTACTTATGTAGCTTTGTATGACACCCAATCCTTACCCTCTCCTCTCTTATCCTCTATTTATCAGTTCCTGTCACGTTAAAAAATGTACCTGAAATTATTGCATGTTGTTCTACCAGAATAGTATTATTTTGATAGCAAGGAAAGAGTATTAGGAAATTATGTTTATTGTTGTGGGCTTTCCTTTAAAAGCAGCAAAGCTACAAATTGTAGACAAACAGGTTTGACAGATTCGGAAGCCCCATTTTTCAGGAAGGAAGATTTCTGCCTGAAAAAATAGTAAGAGATGAAGTAGCAAAAATTCTTCCAGTTTTTACTGCTCCTGGTCAGATGGAATACTGGATGTTTTGCTACATATAATTGCATGCTGTGCGTGACTAATGAAAAATTAGAGACAGACGCATTAAAGACATTACATATGAACCTCTTACATACAGATAAGCCAAATGGTATCCCTCTGTAAGGAAAGGGTTGGTTATTGCTCCCACTATTGTTCAGGACCTGGACATGCCTTGGACAAGGTTAATCCATACCTCCTCTCTGTATGTTCTGTGCCCTACTACTAAATCTGATTGTGTTCTCATACCAATTTTACAGTCACATTTTCTTAGGTAGCTGAGTCCTTTTCCTAATCTTCAGACAGGAATTAATCCAAACTCAGCTCCTTAGACTTCACACTGCTTCAAGAGGGTGGAGAGAGGCCATGATATTTCATAAATGCACTGGTTAAAACCCACAGCGATAGAAAATGAGTAAAATAGAGCATAACCTTTTCTTATTGGTGCCAAGATTTTGATGTCAGCTTCCTACTAGTTTAGCTAAATGCTGATCAGAAATATCAGGAATATCAAACTGAACAGCCTGGGCCACTGCCAGCAATCTATATAATAAAGAAATAAATATAAAATTTCCAGCTTTCTTGGTATGCTTTTCCAGTAGTGGTATCTTTAGTGGTATCTCTAGAAGGGTCACTGATCAGCATTTTAAATAAATTAAAATACCAAACCATTTTTCTAAACCATCGATAGAAGTGGAAAGGTGTGCTTAGGAAGGTGCTGATTTTTCAAGCATGTCTGATCTACATTTCCTCTTAAAATACATGGGAAAATCCCATTGGGGGGCATATCCAGAGATGGACGTGATGGGTAGGAGTTCTTTTTGCCCCATCAGCCACTTCCAGTGTTGAGCATCCCACTTGGGGCCCCAGTGGCAAAGATGATAATCCTTCATAATTTGAAAGTAAGACACTTTCCTGATTTTTTTTTTTCCCTAACCAACTTCCTCTGGGGCTCCGGTTGGCCCCTGACCTCCGCACCTTCCGCCACGACTTAAAGACATGGTTGTTCAACCTGGACTGGGGGGGTTAATATGTATTTTAACACGCTTTTATTGGATATTTTATTGTTGTAAGCCGCCCTGACTCCTACGCAGATAGGGCAGTATATAAATAAAATAAAATAAATTAAATAAATAAGCATTTTTTGGTGAATTGGGTTTTTTTTTCTAACATGCCATTGTAATTAATATACATATAGAATAGCATGTAAAGGATCTACAAATTCAGTAGTAAAAATCAATGAACAGTATGAAAAAAAACGAGACTAAAACTGAAATATAAAGAAGACCCAACTAATGACAACAGGTATAACAACCAGCCCTAGAAGTGAAAATGAAGAAGTTGAAGTGTTGGATAGTTTATGCCTTTTGGAATCAACTATCAACAGTGAAAGAAGAAGCAGTTAAGAATTATGCCACAGATCAGGACTTGATAGAGCAGACACAAAGCCTTGGAAAAGATACTTAGATTATATGAGATGTCTTTGCCTCCCAATAGAAGAATAGTGATATTCCTATGGCATTCCCTGTCACCTTCTATTATTATTATTATTATTATTATTATTATTATTATTATTATTATTATTATTATTATTATTATTAAAATTTATATACCGCCCTACTCCCGAGGGACTCAGGGCAGTGAACAGCCAAAATAAAATACATGTAATACAAATATTAAAAACATTTAAAATATATTAAATATTATGGCCCCAAATGACAAATTAAAACCAATTTTAAAACCCAATTTAAAATTTAAAACAACTTAAAAGAAGTTAGGTCAGGCCAGCCTGCTGGAAAAAGAACGTTTTAAGGGCACGGAGGAAAGCACGCAGATCTGGAATGTTCCATATCTCCGGGGGGAGCTCGTTCCAAATGGTAGGTGCCCCCACAAAGAAGGCTCTCCCCCTGGGGGCCACCAGCTGACATTGGCCGATGGCACCCTAAGGAGTCCCTCTCTATGGGAGTGTATTGGTCTGTGAGAGGCTACTGGTGGCAGAAGGCAATGGAAGCAAAAGTTGGTTTTTGAAGAAGCAGAATAGTAAGAGTATTGACATTTTTGAACCTTGAGCCACAGTGGTGCAGTGGTTAGAATGCAGTACTGCAGGCTACTTCTGCTGACTGCTGGCTGCCTGCAATTTGGTGGTTCAACTCTTGAACTTTGCATGACCCAGCTCCCTGGCTAAGGTTCTAATGATGTGAAAGGTGGAAGGAAAGACAAGGCAAGGATGCTCAGCGACAAAGTGGATGGACTCAGTTACACTGGCAATGAGTGCACCATTCAAAGACCTGAAAAACCAGTTCAGGGAAAGTGTCTATTCTGTTTGGTATTTTTACCTATATAGACCAGAGGTGGTATTCAGCCGGTTTGGACTGGTTCAGGTGAACTGTGGGTGAGCCTGCCCACCTGCCCCGGCGTAATGGCCATCCTATTTAGCCATGTTTTTGAGGTCGGGCGCATGCATGGAAAGCGTGCAGGTGAAGCAAGCATGTGCGTGTGGGGCTAACCAGTGGTAAGAATATATGAAACCCACCACTGATATAGACCCACTGAAAGCAATATATTATTGTCTCATCCTATTGGAGATTCATCAGATATACTGTATCTAGGCTGAGTGACTCAATGATCTATGTAGCATATTTAGTGTTTTTTTTTCTTTATTGTACAATCTAACCCTAATCCTAATCCCATACAATCATAATTTAACATAGACTCTTTAGCTTTGTATTCTGTTGTTTGAACAATCATAATAATAAAAACATAAAATAAACAGGAGGATCCAAAGGTAGCCAAGTGGACGTCAGATGTGAAACAAGCTTAGGAACAATGCTGCCCTACCAGTTCAATCAAGCCAGAGAGATGTATTGAATCTAATATTTTTCCAAGCTGCAAATTGTCTTTCTACAAAGGGAAATGACAAGTCAATAAATAAAATCTTGTCACTGGCAGAATGTAAACAGATTCCTATGAACAAAGGAACTGTCGACAGCTACTTGTCCACACAAGTGTCATAGCTCTCTAGGTAGCTTTCTACACTGCAGTTGCCTGCAATATTGTACTAGCAGTGGTTTTCAGATAAAACTACACTTCACCGTCCTGGCATTCACAAAGGCTGAAACGCAGCCAATGTGCTTTCAAAGCTTCAACCCAATAAGTCAATCCCCTGCTTCCCCGTTCCACCAACCATTCCTGAATTTTATTTCTACCAACAATAGGCCAGATTTTTATGAGCGGAGCCAATTCACATACATTCCATGGTCTGGCTGAATATTAAACAGCATGATTTCTACCCTCCTGAATATACAAACATTTTTAAAGTGGAATTAAAAAGGGTGGGGGAGCCCTAAAAGGCTTTCTGGCAAGGTCTTTTGGAATCTGCATATATTTCATTCATAGCTTCTTTGCAGTCTTTGAAAACTCTAGGAAGAAATTTCAACAAATTGCAGCCAAAACAATAAGAATGGTCAGCGTGATTTGCTTTTCCTTCAGAAGGTCAAGTGAGGAATAGAGTAAGTGCCTATCTGGACAATAGGGAGCTATGGCTACTGCTGGAGAGACCAATTGTAATACTGTGGTTGAATGTACTAATCTGTTCTATGAATCAGAATATGTTTATGTTAAGAAGGATTTGGAGTTGGAGTTGTTTATTTGGAGAAAGTAGCAAAGTAGCAAAGGAAATTAGGAAGAAATTGCTTTGGAGATCAACGTTTACCTACATTTATGGCTTTATATATATATAAATATATAATTTATATATTTATATAAAGTTTCTGATAAAGAAATAAAGGGAGACTAGTATAGATCTATTTCAAGTTATTTAGGTCTCATCAGCTAGCCATACCTTACTCGGATTCGAACTTGGGCTTCCTGCATGCTAGGCAGTTGAATTAACCCCTGAACCACAAATTTTCCTCCTTTCTTTATCAGCAAAATATAAATTTAGTATAAAATGGTTTGTTGTGAATGTGACTGCTTGAGGGCTCCTGGATTGGAGCTGAAAGGCGAAAGGAAGCAGAATGCCCCCTCCCACGTGTTGAGGAAGACCAGGTGTCTCGATAGAAACACACACACACACACACCACACACACACACAATATTTACTGACCAAGAAATAAAGAGAGACTAGTAAATATCTATTTCAAGCTATTTAGCTCTCATCAGCTAGTCATACCCTTCTGGGATTCGAGCCTGAGGGCTCCTGGATTGGGGCTGAAAGGCGAAAAGAAGCAGTATGCCCCTTCCCATATTTGGGTAGACCAGGTTGCTTCAATAGAAAACCTCTGTGTGTGTGTGTGTGTGTGTGTGTGTGTGTGTGTGTGTGTGTGTGTTTATATAATGGAACTGACCACTACTGAGTAGTGGTTTAATAGTTATTGACAGATGCTACTCACGCAAACAGAATTATAGGGCTGGAAGGGGTCTTCTAGTCCAAACCCCTGCTCAAGACAGGAATTTTATACCATTCCATCCCAAATGATTGTCCAGTCTATTCTTGAAAACCTTCAGTGTTGGAATATTCATAACACAAGGAAGCAAGCTATTCTATAGATTAATTATTCTCACTGTCAGAAAATTTCTCCTTACTTATCTCTCTTTGACACGCTTCCACCCATTACTTCTTGTCCTGCTCTTGGGTGCCTTAGAGACTAAGTCAATCCTTGGTTTTTTGTTTTTTGTTTTTTTGTTTTTGTTTTTTGTGGCAACCCCTCAAGCACTGGAAGACAACTATCATATCCCCCCCCCAATCCTTCTCTCCGATAGACTAGATATACCTGGCTTCCTCAACCATTCGTCACATGATTTAGTCTCCAGACCATTCATCATTTTTGTTGCTTTTCTCTGCACACTTTCCAGAGTTTCAACATCTTTCTGTATCATAGTGACCAGAACTGGATGCAGTAATCTAAATGTGGTCTCATCAATGTGATGTAAAGCAGTTACATCATTGTCTTGATGCTATCCCTCCATTGGTGCCTCCTAGGACTGTATCCATTGTATCATTTATTGATGAATTTAGTATGTGTGTGTATACACACACACACACACACACACACACACACACACACACACAAATATATAGTATAATTATTTCCAGAAAAGAAAAGATCTGTCATTAAGTTTATTTGTAATTAGAGATACTTGTATGGAATAGCCACATCATTAATAGGCATTTACCTTATGTCTGAGTGCCTCTATCTTAACTATTGGGACAGTATCAGCTACAGTTGTGATCAAAATTATTCAAACCCCAATGCTGTAAAGGGGTTTAGGGACTATAGTGTACATTTGTAATTGTATTCAGAATGAAATCCTACAAGGACGTTTTACAGAACCAAATGCAACTAAAATGACATCAATTGTTTTTGTAATACAGTAGTAAATGTTTCTTTTGTGGTTTCTTCATTGACACAATTATTCAACCCCTTAAAGACTACCACTCTGAAGAACAGAGGTTCATTCAGGTGTTTTCGATCAGGTATTGAAAACACCTGTGGATGTCACCGAGCAGCAATCAAGCATAATAAGCACCAATTAGGCAGCTTTAAAATGACTGTGATACTCAGCTCCTTCTAGACATTTACTGGTGTGGTTACAAACATGGTGAAGGCAAGAGAATGGTCCAGGAAGACAAGAGAAGAGGTGATTTCTCTTCACAGGAAGGGC
This sequence comes from Ptyas mucosa, assembly GCA_012654045.1. Lineage (NCBI taxonomy): Eukaryota > Metazoa > Chordata > Lepidosauria > Squamata > Colubridae > Ptyas > Ptyas mucosa. The sequence continues at coordinate 34,563,367 of WNWU01000004.1, forward strand.
AATGGCTATAAGAAGATTGCAAAGATGTTAAACATACCAAGAGACACCATAGGAAGCATCATTTGCAAATTCAAAGCAAAGGGCACTGTTGAAATGCTACCTGGTCGTGGCAGAAAGAAGATGCTGACTTCGACTGCTGTGCGCTACCTGAAGCGTAGAGTGGAGAAAAGTCCCCGTGTGACTGCTGAGGAACTGAGAAAAGATTTGTCAGATGTGGGTACTGAAGTTTCAGCTCAGACAATAAGGCGCACACTGCGTAATGAAGGCCTCCATGCCAGAACTCCCAGGTGCACCCCCTTGCTGTCTCCAAAGAATAAGAAGAGTCAACTGCAGTATGCCAAAAGTCATGTGGACAAACCACAAAAGTTGTGGGATAGTGTTCTGTGGACTGATGAAACAAAATTAGAACTGTTTGGGCCCATGGATCAATGCTATGTTTGGAGGAGGAAGAACAAGGCCTATGAAGAAAAGAACACCTTGCCTACTGTGAAGCATGGCGGAGGGTCAATCATGCTTTGGGGCTGTTTTGCTTCTGCAGGTACAGGGAAGCTTCAGCGTGTGCAAGGTACCATGAATTCTCTTCAGTACCAGGAGATATTGGATGAAAATGTGATGCAGTCCATCACAAACCTGAGGCTTGGGAGACGTTGGACCTTTCAACAGGACAATGATCCCAAGCATACCTCCAAGTCCACTAGAGCATGGTTGCAGAGGAAAGGCTGGAACATTTTGGAGTGGCCATCGCAGTCACCAGACTTAAATCCGATTGAGAGCCTCTGGTGGGACTTAAAGAAAGCAGTTGCAGTGCGCAAGCCTAAGAATGTGACTGAACTGGAGGCTTTTGCCGATGAAGAATGGGCGAAGATACCCGTAGATCGCTGCAAGACACTTGTGTCAAGCTATGCTTCACGTTTAAAAGCTGTTATAACTGTAAAAGGATGTTGTACTAAGTACTAAGATTGAATGTCACTTGGGGTTGAATAAAACTGATAATGATGTGAGCACAGAAACGACATTTGTGGTTATTTCATTATAAATGTTATGTTATATTTGTCTGACCTACAAGTGCCTCTTTGATGTAAATGTAAGCAAGATGACTGAATGATCAAAATCAATGTCAAACTGGCCAAAACACTCAATTTCAGTGGGGGTTGAATAATTTTGATCACAAATGTACATAGTCTCTTATATTGGTTAGGGGCCAATTTACAGAAAACTGCAGATACTGTTGAGATTCCCTCTTGCACAAAATCTGACTTATTTACATTTGCTTAAATGTATTATGGCTGCTCACTCCAAAATACTTAGATTATAGATTACAACATGGTACAAGGCTTTATTTGATTTTTGATAAAATAAGGTACAATTTTCTAGGAAGGCTAATATTTACCCAAGGTTAGGTAATGGGTCCTAAAAACATAAAACTACTAATGTTCACCTGTGGCAGCAATTGTGATTTGTAGATGTTTCCTAAAAACCTTTCAATGGTTCTCTACTTCCATTTGGAGTGTGTAAGTGCATTGCATTGCAGTGGATGTTTTTGTCTTTAAAGCAATCGCATTTATGTTAATGGACTTCTCAAAAAGTGAAAGCGGAAAAACAAAACAAAAAGGTGGACTATTTGTCACAGGACTCCATTTATATTGCTCTTCTTTCTTTTCTATATCCCTTTCTCTCCTTCCCATCCTGGCATTTTATGGAGAAAAAGAAACATTTTACCAAGTATTTTTGTCGACTGAGTGTATCTTTTTATAGCACTCTCAATCACTTTAGATCATATCTTAGAGGTTCTCTTATACCTTCAACCTGAAGAAGCTTCCTCTGACACTTATTATTTTTTTGTTATTCAGGATTTGTCTGTACTCCATCCCCATGTGGCATTATGTAGCTGAGATCAAATTGCTTGAGAAGATGTTCCAGGGTGATATTAAAACTATGGGGTGCATTACAAGTCTTTGAAAGCAAAGATTTTGTTACGGGTAATCATTTGCATTCTTGGGACAGTCTTTTATCAGGGACGAACTTTGGAATTAAATGGGGATAAGTGAGCAGCAACAGGGAATCCTGATGGAACAACCTTGCCTGCCATAATAACTGGAATACTCCACTAATTGGGATAGTCTGCTATTTATCTCTAACAGTAATAAAGTATGTCCTCCTGGCCCCCGTGCCATCTGGAAGGGAAACGTGTGCATCAGCAAAATGAGCATCTGCAAGTTAACAGGGGAAATGTTGTATGTGCCATGACATGATCAACAGATGTCAGACCAGGATTGTGATGACTAGAGCTCCCCATCATTTCCTTTTCTTGCGTACAGCCTGGTGAGGGAGGGGAAAAACAAATGAAAGCTTTCAATCTGACAATTGAAGTTTGGCTTGGTTTTGTTTGCCTCTCTGTGTCTCTTTGGCATTCTGCTTTGATCTTCTTTTGAAGCCATGACTGCAGTTGAATATGTCTGGTAGCCTGGAAGAGAGGTGTTGTGGTAGGGAGCCTCTTCCCTATTCCCACTCTAATTGGCATGTAATGCATTAAAAATACTGCTTGTGAGAGTAACATCGGGGGATTTAAGCTGCCTCCCCACTGCCACTAGGAATGCCTTTAGCTTAGAGTTGGGCAAGAGTTTTGTTTGGTTCACCATGATAGAAATTCTAATTAAACCTACAATTGTTATGATCAAAATGAACAACTGTGTTCTGATTTGTGTGTGTGCGCGCACACACAAAAAACCCATACGAAATGGCAGTTGTGACAGCACAATCCGTGTCCCATCCCTTTCTTATGACTGTCAACACCACAAGGCAAGAGAAAGAGTAAGGACTTTGATCACACTGTGGTAGCCACCAACTTGTCTGTTTCTGCATAGGCACACAGAGCAATGTGGACATTACTCCACACCTGATGGTAGCCATTATGCTCTGTATGTTTGAATATTTACAGTTTACTTAGAAATGCAGGAAATAAAAACTGGATCAGAACAGTTTCCCAAATCTTTGATAAAGCCGCTGCTTTTGGTCTTTGGTGGCCTATCTTTAGGACATTCCTATGATGTTGTCTGGAATGGTGACAATTGACAATATTCCTGCCATTCTGTGTTCCTTCTCTACTTCTTGTACCTTTGCTTGCAGTTGTTGTAATGCATGCTGAAGGTGTCAAGATAATTATAGGACCAAACAGCCTGAATTTACTCATTCTGGTTTGTCAAAAAGGAGGAAACTCCTCACCTACAAGTGCTAGTTAGGCAGATTTCAGATAGTCTATTTTCCAGCCTCTTATACCATCACAGCTACTTGAAGCCCCCATATAGACAAGCAACAATGTGGAGAGTCAGACCTGGACTGTACACTGACCATTTGGATCACTGTTATGATAGGGTTGTTGGAACAATCTGTCTTTCGGTCATCAACAATGTTGAGATGGCTCCAGAATAGTACCCATTCAAATAATCTCTGTGACACTCCTCCTATGCATGTTGGAGATCCAATTCCAATGGCAGTGACTCCCTGCATTTCATGACCTATTAACTACAGGGGATCAGCAGTGTGTAGATCAGGGGTGTCCAACCTTGGCAACTTTAAGACTTGTGGAATTCATCTCCCAGAATTCCGCAGTTGAATTGAAGTCCAAAAGTCTTAAAGTTGGCAAGGTTGAACACCCTTGATTTAGATAAAACAGTAAAATACTCTGGGTTAAGATATCACATCCCATATGGTATATTCCTGCTGTTTGTCTAAGAGATTGCTTAGGTGAGATCACTTCTTTCTTCACTCGGGCACATGTTCTTGGACTCTCCTGCTGACAGGATGTCAATTAGCCATGCCTGTAATGTATTTTCTGCAAATAAATCTGCTTTTCTCTGATGTTTAGTAAGCCTATATCAAAGTCATTACTCAGATTATATTGCCTGTCCCAGGAATGTTTGCACCAAGAGAAAGAAGATTCAGCTTCTAACGATTCACGCCTTATAAAAACTACTTGCTTTAAAACTCCCATCTCACTGCCATGTTGCACACTTTTCTAATTCATGTTACATGTTATGGTTTCAGATGAGCGCATGACAGTGGGGATAAGCAATTAATTTTGAGTGGCTTGCTGGCTAGTTGTAAGTGAGGATTTCTAAAGCAGAGTAGTTTGCTGGCTATCTAAAGTGTCTTAAGGACTCTCCAAGCAGAATGACTGTCTCTCCAATGAGGCCAGTATGATGGGATTTGGGGGAGAGGAAGTCAGAGGTCTTATTTTTATTTCTTCTTTTTAAGATGAATCTTGGAAGGAAGCTTGCAGAAAAGGAGAAAACAGATTTCACGCCACTAGGCCTAAGAATTTAGGACCAATGCCTAAAAACTAGGCTCAGTATGGTAAAGTTGGCAGGGGATATTTACTTAGCCACGTGAGGAATTATTTCTTTCTCTAAATGAAGATTGTGAACAGTTTTTATCTCCAGATTTTGTCTGTCTTTCTCTGCTCAGATTGTTTACCGACTCAGTGGTTATTTTGGCATGCAAATCTCAGTGTCAGGTTCATATATTGCAATTAAACTGTTCTCTGAAATTTGGTTGCTTTTACTAAAATTAAATTAATTCCTTCCTTCCTTCCTTCCTTCCTTCCTTCCTTCCTTCCTTCCTTCCTTCCTTCCTTCCTTCCTTCCTTCCTTCCTTCCTTCCTTGTAAGCTAGCACTATAGACAATGAAACAACTTATATTAGTTAAAGACTATTCTACTACTATTACCAAACCACTTGGATCTGGTCACTCTGACAAAAAGGAGAAAAGCAAGGCAACTGTTTAAAAGCTTATACCTGGGGAGGGGAGGTTGCCTATTCTGTCTCATCCAGATTCCAGGTGAAGGGAGCATCTCCCTGATCCAGAAGTAGAAGAAGTGTAAAGAGGGCTGGAAGACATGTATGAGTATTGATGAAAGACAGTCCCAAGTGTCCTTCCTGCTACAGTGATATTTTTTCACTTCACTTTTCACAGCCAGGCATATGGTGGCCATCCAAGGTCTACATTACCACTACCTTCCACACATTTTCTTGTTTGTGTCTGTTCTGCCCAGTAACATAACTCCCTTTGTTCCTTTGCTTTCCACTTAGCTATTGCACTGGCAAACCATCCTTCAGTGCTTTCTTTTACCTCAAGTCCTGCACTAATGAGGACCCAACAAAAGAAGCTTGGAGAGAAAGGAAGCTTTGATGGAAGGGATGCTTCAGGCTGCAAAGAAGGAGTATACGAGGTGTGTGAGAGAGAACAATAGATCCATTCAGGTGTAAGAGCAAACAACACATGACAGTGATGGCAAAGTTACACTAAGTGTGGTTTCTAGCAAGAAAGTGAGACGGCAGGAGAAGAAAAAGCATTGTTCGGAAATGTTACGAGAGCCACAGTGATGTTCTTCAGTCTGCAATTGAGACTCTTAATGTAATAGCTCAGTCTCAGTTGGTAGAAATATAGCATTGGCAGAAATGTAGGCTAATGAAGAGGCAATGAGAAAGCAGGTGTTGGTTTCTAATAGCCAGTTGCCAAATACAACTGGCCAGATGGGCAGACAGAGCGCTCATATAGGGTCCTATTTCACTCACTGTTCAGCTATTTTCCTGAAACTCCCTATTTTCAGAATAACATGGTGCTGTGTACAATCTTTCTCATGCTCCTTTCTTTCGTGCTGCATTTCACACAAAACTAATTTCATCAGCAAACGAGGATTTCATTCCTCACACATAAGGTGTTAGAAACACACCCATGTTGTCCTTGGGCCTTGAAGGCATGCTTTGTAAGTGGCTGTCTTACATGTACAGAAGAAGATTCCCAGCAAAATAGAAGTCACTTCTCTAAGAGGAAAAAAAATGAACACAAACAAGCTTCGCACAAGCTGATGCCATAATTTTGTCCTTAATTGCACCTCCCAAAATCAGGGTGATCAGTAGAAACTTTAAAAAGATGTTTAGGATACAATCATTGTTTTAATGCCATGCTAGTAATGTCTCTGTAGGCCTCTTTCATCCTAGGGCAAACATACGTTTGCTTTGCTCATTAGCACACTTCATTTTCTATCCTCTCATTTGCATAATTGATTTATATTACTACTGCAGCTGACATATTGGCCTGACCCATTTTAAATGGCAGAGCCATAAAAGCATGGTAGCTTGCCTTGATAAGAGAAAACAACAACAACAACAACAACAACAACAACAACAACAACAACAAAACTATGTTAAACCAACTAGCTGGAGACTAGTAGTGCATCTTTTGGAGTGCATCTTTTGGAGAGAAATATAACCTTGAAGAAAATCAAAATCTTGAAGATGTGATGGGCAATTAAAGAGTCAAACATGCTCTTTAAAAGCTCACATTTTCAATGACAATGCTCTCATCCACTTATAAACACAGAGAGATAAATACAACATTTTTTTTTCTTGCAGCCAATCCATGCTGTTCTAAACCCTTTGGCTCCACTCTAACTCGTATCTTCTCAGCATCTGAACTATCTATAAATCCTCTGCCTTGACTGGAACATATTCTATAGGCCTCCTGTGCTTAATACATATTCTGGCTTGGATGCGCTAAGTCTGTGCCACTCAGCAACTCTCTTGGAACAGAGGCTGCTCTGCATAACTGGCTTAATGAAATTGCCATCCTCGCGTACTGCTCTCCATGCCAAACGTTGTGCATGATCCTATTTGAAATGGCAGTTCTGATTTGCTTGCCTATCGTCGTTTCGGAATTTATTTGGCATTCAATGGGATGTTTCTAAGCTGCTTCCCAAGGGGACTGGACCCTTAGCTGTGATTCTTCTGAAAGACAGCCTATGGCCCCTATAAATTCCACTTCTATAAAACTCCTCTCTTGGAAGAAGGTGACTGTTTATCCATCAGGTGCTTACAACCTACCCCAGCAATCCAGCTCTCTGGCCCCAACTGGAATTGGCTAATGTCCAGGGTTTCTGAGCAAAAGACAAGAAGTGGAGCACTGCATGCCTCCAATATTTCACAAATCAAATGGAGGTGTTGATGCTTTTGTGTTTTTAGCATCTCTCTTGACACCAAAGACCATCCTCCTAATACCTTCTTTCAATGTAAAGATTTTTGTAAGCTTTGTTGTTGTTTTTTTAATCAATCTCAAGATAAAGAAAGGATATCTCAAGGCAAAGATATCCTATGCTGCAATGTTAGGATCTAAGAAGGATGCCATTGGTACGTAGGGAAGTAGGTAGATTGGAAAAGAGGCAGTAATATTCAATTAGGAAGGGAAGGAGGGGAAATTTCAGAGCCTGACTTTTTAAGAAAGCTGGAAAAAATTGGACAATTACCTGGAAACAATGCAGTGACCCTATGGAAATAGTAAAGCCAAATCTCGCAAGTGGAGACAGGGATATTCCTTCATGAAGCAACATTGAGAAGGGGCTTTATTCAGGGGTGGGTTCTACTTTCCTTTACTACTGGCTCGCAACAGGGCCACATGCGCAGAAGTGTTCTGATGCCGTCAGGGTCGGTGGGCGGAGCCTCCCACATTTTAACTATTGGTTCTATAGAACCGGTGCGAACCAGGGGACAACCCACCACTGGCTTTATTCCATCATCCTTTGAAGCAAAACATCACAACAGAGGTGTAATTATATATTACCTACATTTTAGGTTGAAGTGAGATGATAGCCAAGTAACAGCAGTTTAGAAATCCCCTGCTTATTATTACTATTATTATAGAACTAAAACCAATGTAATGAATATTGTTGTAAACATTTTATTATTTCCTAAAAATATCTGTACCCAGACAACACACTGTTTAACTAAAAATGGAATCTTTATATGTTATAAAATAAATAAAATTAGACCAGCATCCTATCAAGGAACAGCACTCTATGTTCTACAGTGGCCAAGCAGACACATTCCAAATTTGGATACAGTACTTTCACCATTTCTCCCCTGCCCCCAACAGCTGGTACTGCATTCAGGATTTTCTGCCTGTTTTCAGAAGTAGTAAACCACAAACAAGACTAGTAGCTACTGGTAGCCTGGTCTTTTATCAACTTGTCTGATAACTTTTCAAAATTAAAATAATGTGATGTAACTAATTTAAATCTAAATTAGCAGCCATCACTACCTCTGAAAAGAACTTGCATCACACTAAAGACATCCTTCCCTAAATCTGGAAACAAATTAGTTTCAGTGAATGGTTGTGTTTTAACGTTGGGAGAGAGTGACATAAAAATCCATAATTTTATTGCCTTAGCATATCTCCTCTGATTCATTTTCATTCCGAAACAGCTAAAAATCTAAAACTAAAGTTTGCCCTCAGTACATTGCTGTTCAGATCTCATAATTATTTTGCTTGAATTTTGTGTGTGTGTGTGGGGGGGGGGGGGGTTTCTGAGGAAGCTTGTTCTGAAAGTTTTCTAATTCTGTATTATCTTTGTTTATGGTGACCAGAATTCTAGCTAGATGTCTGGGGCAGTGGTGAGTTGCTCCTGGTTCTCTCCAGTTCTTGCGAACCAGTAGTAAAAGCAGTGAGAGGCTCCGCCCAGCCACCCAGACATCATAATGGATGATCTGCACATGCACAGAAGCGCACAAGTGCATGAAGCAAGGGTGCACGTTCCCGTTGTGAACCAGTAGTAAAGGTAAGTAGAACCCACCTCTGGCCTGGGAGCTATTAAGATCTGGAAAAAGTAAAACAGGTTTAAGCTCAACCTTAGCAAGACCGTATGGTTGTGAGGTCAAAGACCTTTCTTTCCAGAAATTTTCAATGCACTTCTGTAAACCAAAATGATATATCTCTCTATATTGGAGTCCTCCAGGGCAGACAGTTCTTGTTTGAGGAGCAAGCAACAGCCGTGATCAGGAGGGCCTTGTCTAGCATCATCTGGCATGCTGACTGCATCCTTTCTAGATGGTCGCTCATGCCTCAGTCACCTATTGCTTATAGTTTAGCACTGTGATCAACATTGGACTGCCCTTGAAGATTAATCAGAAGTATAGCTGATCCAGAATATAATACTGAAGGTATTTGCAGACATGCATGGATATGGTCATACTTTGATTTCATGAAGTATAATGGCTACAATGAAAGGATGCAGTGGCTTAATGGCTAAGACACTGAGCTTGTCGATCGAAAGGTCGGTAGTTCAGCGGTTCAAATCCCTAGTACCGCGTAATGGTTCCCGTTACTTACTTCTGCTAACCTAGCAGTTCGAAAGCACTGGTGGGAAGGTAACAGCGTTCCGTGCATCTTTGGCGTTTAGTCATGCTGGCCACATGCCGCAGAGACGTCTTCGGGCAGCACTGGCTCTTCGGCTTTGAAACGGAGATGAGCACTGCCCCCTAGAGTCACGAACAAGTAACACATATGTGCGAGGGGAACCTTTACCTTTTACCTTTACCTTTAATGGCTGCAATTGTCTTCCGAGGGCAATTCAAGGCACAGTTATCATCAGTTAGGATCTTCAGGCATTCAGGGATTCATGGTTCAGGGATTGCATGTTATGGAACTGTCTTTCTCCAATTGTTTCTATCCATCAATAAGGGTTGGTATGTTCCTGGCCCAACAAAAAAACCTGTACCTTTTTGTGGGATCCCAAGGTGTGCCTTCTTTTTGGTGCTCCTGCCTTCCGCACACAGCGTTCCCCTTGAGATTTGTTTGATCTCATCCTTCCTGACTTTCAAAAGTATAATAACTTGGTGGTTTGTGAACTTGCCTGGAACATTATCATAGTAGTAATCCTGTACTGTTCTTTATGATTTTTTTTTAAAAAAAGATGTTTGTATGCTGCTTTGAGTAGTTATCTAAATCCTTGGAGAGAGTAGAAAACTGTAATAAGGGTTAGAGATTATTGCTCTGTGCACCAGAGAGGCTGTTTTTTGTCCCTCCAAAGCTAGCCTGATATTCTTCAATGCAGTTGTGGAATTTATCATATCACTTTTGAAGTAAGAAATAATGGACAGACTAGTTTGCTTTCTGAATGGAAAGCAAGTAGGAGTTACTATATTGTCTTTCACCTCAGAGAGCCAAAGGTCTTTGTTAATTCATGCCTTGCTTACAGAATATAGTTGAAGGCCTACCACAGAAAAGACATTTTCTGTAGTTTGGCACCAACAGTGAAATTCTCCCTTTGCAAAAGCTGATTCTATGTTATATCATTGTCGACTGTGCCCCTGTCCCAATATGGAATGCTTACCATAGAGCTATTAGACTACAGTATAGAAAAATGATTATTATTCAGCGCAAGCATTGGTGGTTAGAAGCTCTTGAGATCCCAGTGTATTTTCAGAGAATGCATCTGCCCTGCCTATGTCAAACGAGAATTCACATTTTACCTAGTAAACGGATACTACCCTTCCAGATTAGACACTGAATAAACCAGTACAGAGCTTCTATACCATGAATAAAACAGAAGTAATTCGCATTTTCAGCTGAATCAGAAAACAATGAGATACTGAATGATGCAGATGTAGGTGCCTTTCAGCGGTACAAGAGAACAATAGGAATATTCTGGTTCACACATTATACCAGGCACATAATGGTATGTACAAAGACATTATTTTGTTTTTCTGTTTCGATCGTGGTGGAAATGCAAGCCACCCTTTAGAGAAAGATATATATACAGGCATAAATGCAATAATTCTCAAAGCTGCCTTTTCGCATTCAAACAGCATTACACATCATTACCTTTTTCTTGCTCTTTTTTTTTTTTCGGCGGTGTTTCCAAAATGAAAAACGAAACATTGCAATGCATATACATATTGTATGACGTCTTTAGTATTCCAGAGTGAGTTAGCAACAAACAACTAGTATGCCATATGCCCTTTAAAACTGAAAGGCCACCTGCCAACTCATTCCCACTTTCCTCTTTTTGGGTTATCAGATGCATATAAATTAGTGTATTCCTGGGATAAGCCAGAAATACTCATGCTAGCTGCTCGCTCGCTCTCTCCCTCTCTCTCTCTCTCTCTCTCTCTCTCTCTCTCTCTCTCTCTCCCCTCCCTCCCTCCCCCTCCCTCTCCCTCTCCCCCCCTCTCTCTCTCCCTCCCTCCCTCTCTCACTCACACATCCACAAACAGAGAGAAAGGGGGGAGTGGGGAGAGAGAGAGATCATTTCTGAAGAGTCTCAATGTAACTCCTGTATTTTGATATGCTTATTCAAATTTAAAAGGTCACTTTTAGATTTGAATGAGAATATCTGTAATTTTGCATAAAAATAAATCTTTTGTGTGCGTGCATGGCTGTCTGATGTATGTCTGAAGAATTCACCAATATGTGGATAGTTGTGCTCAAAGGACTATTTTATTTTACCATCGAGTTGTTCCAATAGCTAATTGCTGGAATTTAAGCTGCAAAATTATCCAAGGAAGAGAAAAATCTTTGAAAGGTGCTCATGTGTAAATGTGAAACATTTCAGCGGAGAGTAACTGCTATCTAATTAAGTCTTCCATTTCTTTCTCAAACAATCTGGATGGTGTTTAATTCTATTCAACCTCCTAATCATTTACATATGAACACAGCTTGTTTTTGTTCAGTAATGTGGACAGTTGAATTGGGCAAAGGTTTGAAGGAGCAGTTAACCACACACTTATGTCAGGGTGTAGAATTAAGTCAATTGAAAGTAGGGAAAAAAAATAAGAAATGGAATATTAATGCATTTTTTCTCTTTTTCTCTTTTGCAAGGAATATAATTTCTTCACGTAGGAGTCTGTGTGCATAAACATTATTTTGTATTAACAAAAACTTTTAAAAAGAGAAAATATAGTTTCCCATTTCCTTCCTTCCTTCCTTCCTTCCTTCCTTCCTTCCTTCCTTCCTTCCTTCCTTC
>WNWU01000004.1:34579635-34616846 GCA_012654045.1 Ptyas mucosa
TTATTATTATTATTATTATTATTATTATTATTATTATTATTATTATTCTCTCTGTTCTTCTGGACAAGAAGCCTGAAGCAGGAGTTCTTCTACTGTTCGCATGAGTCATTCTAAAAATGGATTTCAGGCGAATGTCAAGATAAATATGCTTCAAGTAGATACATAAACATAAACTTCTAAAGCTTCTAAACTGAAAGTAGGGGCCCGATGATGACAAGTTAGAGAGCTTGTCGAAATATTGCCAGAAAGAAAACTTTTAAAGTGTTGATTAGGATTTTGGCCAGAATTTCAAAAGACCTTACAAAGTGTTTTGTTGGGATTTTGGAGGATTTTAAGCTGGGATTTTAGCCAGGATTTTAAGCATTTTAACTAACAGACTTTTAATGACGCTGGAAAACACCCGAGATTTTAACTTTTTATAAACATAAACATATATATTCATGCATACATTTGTTTGGTTCCTAAATAATATACAATATTGTATAGACCATTATTTGGAAATATAATTGAATTGACATGAGCAAGACTTATCTCTTAATAGACAGAATCAATAGTTTGGATTGTACATTATAAAAGACTGAGATGGAGATATGTTTAAATATTTGTAAGACTTTCAGGCTTGTCCATTATTTAATTCTGTCTTTTGAGCATTTGCTTGCAGTGTGTAACATGAATTAAAAACAGAAAAAGGCATTCCCAATTCATATATATATATATAGTTATATTATAATTGTTACAGTTATACATCTAAAGTACACTTTTTAAAAATACAATCACTGCACGTACATTCACAAGGTCTTCTAATTTTTATCCCCTCACTCATGCAAATATATATTCTTTTAGAAGTACATTTTCTCAAAATATGCTGTTGAATGAATGTTTGAATGGAAAAAAATACAAATTACAAGGTCAACAGGTTCATTACTGTTTGTTTGGTGATGGAGTCCATTTGGAAGATCACATTTTGTTCTCTTCAAATCTGTTATGGTAGATTTTTTTTTAACATCGTCATCCAAGATATATTTAGAAATAAAAGATAGAGCATAGGACTATCAACTTAATGCAGCAATCCTAAACCAATTTACCTAAGAATAAACTCAATGCATTTGGCTGGCCTCTTTGACATATGGAAGCAAGAATTTGATAGGGAAGAGAGAGTTGACTATCTCAAGGGGAAGATAAAAGTTGGATGCGGTGAAAATGTGGTACTTAAGTAGTTTGTGTGGTTAAAAAAAAAAGAAGAGATTGAGCTGAAAATGAATGGGTTATAAACGAATATGAACTGAATACAAAAGTGAATCACCCATATGAAAGAAGCATGATGAGGAAAGGAAAAAAATGAATGAGGATTAAATTGCAAAATAAATATGTGAAGAAAATGTGAATGGGTTAAGAGGAAGGAGAACACTGCATTAGATACAGATTTGGTCCTCAAAATAGACAAATAAGAAATTTAAAGGGCAGTGTCTTACTTATGTACTGATGTTGAAGCAAGAACAATTTCTAAGGCTAGTAAAGTATAGGAGGTATGAGGTAAATTAGAATTAATTAGATTTTCTTTTCATTGTAACTCCTGCTGCCATTTCTTTCTCTAATATATTCTCATCTCTTCTTTTTACACTTTGCATAATGTTGTTCACCTCATAAGGGAACAGCATGATGGGCAAGTCTGTCTCTATGTATGTATTAAATTTAATCAAAACCAAAATGATTGGAGATTATAAATTGCTCCAACATCAAATAAAAAAGAAAGAAAGCAGTAGGAGCAATCTGGATATTTTGCAAAATCTAATCCATTGGAGATGGTTGTAATTGCCACAGAATTGCTTCTGAAACTAATTTGTACATGCTCAGATAAATGAAAGAGAATTACATTTCCCATTTCTCTTTTGTACAAAAGAGAGAGATGACATCCTCCTTTAAATATTTGTGGGTTTTTTCCTCAGGTTTTGATCCCCCTTTGAAATTTGCTAATCAAGGCCTTCTTAAAAGTAGCAAGCTTCATGCTTGAAAAGCTATGAAGCTTTAGTCGAGGCATTAATTTTAAACAGATCCTTAGAGTGTTTTTCCGGTTATAAATATTGTCTGCAGAGAGGACAGGCAATCACACCTTAACATAAAACAATAAAATAAAATGACCCTTTACAGCAGATAAACTCCTAAAGATGTTCCGAGGACCCTCTGTGTTTTTGTATGTAGGCTATAAGGTCACTAGCTTGAAACGATTAGCTATTAAAACAATTGACTGAACCATTCCTGATCAGCGTCTTTTCAACCACAGACATTGTACATCCTATTACTTGCAACTCTGGGCTTTAGCGTATTGATATATTCGTACTTAGCCATAGATTCTAAAGACTGTTTACCTCTGCTGACTCAAGAGGCTCTTGAAAATTTCACTACAAGAAAGGATTATTAGCTTTTTTGACCCCTCTCTGGTCTTTGGTCTTTTTTATTGCTTGCATACCTTTGGACATTTGCATGGTTTGGAGAAAAGCAGAGGTTTATTTCAAGATTCATTGAATAGCCTTCTACTGACTACTCTGGAAGAAATCTTGGCATTTCTGTTTAAAAGTGTGCGGTCAAATGTTCTTCCGTTGTTATACTGCCCGGGTAACTTTATTGTTCTTATATGGCCGTGATGGCGATATAATGTGGCAATAGCCATATCAGTGGGCATGCCAGCTCAGCTCTGGTGCGCATGCGCGTGCCGGTCAGCTGATTTTCGGGCCTTCTGGGCCCACCAGAAGTAGGGAAACAGGCTGTTTCCTGCTTCTGGAGGACCTGGCGGGGTGGGGAAGGCCCGTTTTTTTCCCTCACCTGGCTCCAGATCCTCTCTATGCATCTGGGGAGGGCAAAAATAGCCTTTCCCACTCCCTCGGAAGCCCTCTGGAGGCCTGAAACAGCCGATTTCCCAACTCCCGATGGGACAGGAAGTGACTTTTTTGCTGTCCCCAGCCTCCAGAGACTCCTAGAGAGGCTAGGAAGCTGGGGACAGCAAAAAAATCACTTCCGGTCCCACCGGGAGTTGGAAAATGGGCCGTTTCAGGCCTCTGGAGGGCCTTCGAAGGAATGGGAAAGGCTGTTTTCGCCTTCCCAAGATGCACAGAGAAGATCTGCAGCCAGGTGAGAAAGAAAAACAGACCTACCAGGCCATCGTGTGCCAGGAGCAGGAGGGGAGGGGGGTTGCATGTTCATGTGCATATAATTATGGGCGTGGGCACACCCGCACGTGAACCTCCCCCGCCCCCCCTCCTGGCATGCGATGGCAAAAAGGTTAACCATCACTGTTATATGGTATTTCTCTTTTTTGCTAGCTATACATGGGAAGATTCTCTTATGACTCACTGCTCCCGTAACTTGTGCCCTCTACTTGCAAGCAGTTTAAACAGCCACCTGCTTTGCAAATATGTAATCACTGTATTGATTCATCCTTTGCCCTTTAACAGCAGGAGCTTCTCATATTAAATGGCCATATCCCTTTGATCCAGGGTCCTCCATCGCTCACAAATCCCAACATACAAGCTGTGGTGGAACATTACAAAGAGTTCAGGTAGCAATATTCAAAGAAGAACAGGGACCTGGACTTTGTTACTGTCAGTTAAATATTAGAAGTAACTAATATAGGAGTGATTTACACTGCACTTGATCTCACTTTGCAAGTTTTTATTAACGGTCTTATCTTTCCCATAACATAGCTACCCCTAACCAGATACCTTCTCCAAATGTATTAGGATTTCAGGCCCTAGAATTTCTAATCAGAATGACTATGTTAGCTGGGAATTCTGGATGGATGCCAGGTTGTCATATAGTGCCATTAAAAGACTGTCTTCTCTCTCTCTTCTCCCCCTCCCTCCCTCTCTCTCTCTCTCATCATTTTTTATCCTTTGGCCCTATAATTATAAGCTTCCTAGAGAAGCTGGCATTATCACAATTCTCACACAAATTTGAGGGAGTGCAAAGTTCTTATGATGCCATAAAACTATTCTCTGGTTTTGTTCCAAAAACAACTACCATGAGTGAGAATAAGATAGTTGCTGAAATGCTCATCTAAAACTCTTCTGAAGGTGCTGGGCTGCTAAATATGAATATTTATTTTGAGCCTAAGTTAAGGGGATAGGATTTAGGTCTGCCCTTAAATTAAAATGAGTTTTGTGATCCAAGATGGGTTGGTAGCTCCAGTCGTAACTTCTTCTGGTGGTTGGAGAGTATTGAAAGCAAATCTTTGATTTAACCATTTGCTAACTCAAGATTTTCCATCCTCTGTTGTCAAATTATTGGGCACTGTATAGTCAGATATTCATTTTAGAAAGAAAAGATGGCACAGCATGAAGAAGAGATAATAGGTCCAACTAGCTACTGGAGTAAATTATAATTCCAATATTCATTTAGAATCATTTCAGTTTTGCTCTTCTGCTTATGAACGGGGACCCAATAGAAGCAAAATAATCTTTCCAAATATTGTATAGAAGTAACTTGTTTATAATGTGCTAAGGCATGTCAGCAGATGAGGTTAATGTTTTTCCCCATATTGATATCTTGGGTCATATTAGTTTCATTCATTTCCCACCGGTAAACAGCTTTTGCAATGTCCAATGAGAAGTGTCACTGGCAAAATCAATTCATCGTCTTTAATTGTGTCACTCTTTCTGCATTAGAGGAAGCTTTTAATAATGAATGTATTTTCAAGACCTTGTGGCCTAATATTATTGTAAACCAGACCAGGCTTGTTTCCAGTATATTGCTGATATTAGCATGATGGATTCCTCACAGTCCCCAAATAATCACTTATTTAATTGCACTGGAGCTAACTTTATTTCTCCTGTGAAAATAATGTTTGTATACACTTCATAAAAAGGAAGGTACTGTGGCAATCAGCCAGTTGGATTTTCCACACAGCTATTTTTTACCACTAGTACAGACAATTATGCCACATTGTCTTTATATACAATTCAATCTGATTTACTCTCTGTGGGGGAAAATATATATAATCAACATCTGGATGAGCAAAGGTTCAGTAGGTAGAAAAGGGGAACAGCAGTCAAAAGTTGCAGAATCCATTTTTGAAAATGAATATTACTACTCCATTGCTCTCAGTGGGAATATTTATTTCTTCCACAACTAAACATGGATAGAAAGTAAATAACCAAAACTGTAATTGTTCCATAAAAATAGCAAGAAAACTAGCAAAGGTCAAGCAGCCCTGGTCTTTATTGCTACCTCATTGGTTTGGAACGAACTCCATTTATCCAGCCAAATAATACTGTTACTGCAACAAACACAGTAGGCACCAAGAAATTAAACTGAATGTATAATCTATGGCCTATAAAATGCTTCATTTCTCTTGCCTGAGATGATATTTGAAGTCTTATGGATAGCATTACATGTAAAAATTACTGGAGATGTCATTCTTGTATCTGCTAAAAGTCTACTGTTGGGTTTTGTTAGTGCTACATTTGGAGGGAGTCAAAGGCAACTTATGACATAGTGGTAGCCCATCCTCCAAAAGGATATGTGTTAAGAAGAGACGGATGTCTTTGGAACCCATTTCTCCAAAGGATTCTATCTATCAGGAATGCTCACTGAAGGAGGAGATTCTGAGGATCCCAACCCTACTGGAGGTAAATGTTGCGCCCGGCATGCTCAACACTGACAGGATGGGATGGAGGAGCAGTGGAACATACAAACCAGGGGGTCGATAAGACTTGCTGTTGGTGGTGGTGGGGAGCACTGGGTGCAGGCAACCCGGAACCGGGTGGTGGGGCATTGGGAGTAGGTCGACAGATGGAGGAGAAGTGAGCGCCACCAGAATGCAGACTATGAGCGAGTAACAGCGGAGCCCCGGAAGAAGCCTCCACAGCTAACGGGCGGCTGTCTGTGGTCATTACGGGGGTGGGGAAACATAATAAAGAGTGCTACGAGGCGGATGCTTGTAGCACCAATTTTGAAAGGGTTTGGCTCAGCGTTACCTCGCATCTGATGTGGCATTAAACCAGCATTCAACTTCACTTTGATGTGTCCGGCTGTGTTCTCTTGCTGTCTCCGTGCTGTGCGGGATAAGGAGCTGAGAGGAAATTGGCGCTCCCTTCGTTCCAGTTTTGTTTTCGAGTTGCAGATAGCTGTTTGGAATGGCGGAGGGTACGGACCCCGAGGCGATGGTATTGCGGAAACGCCACCCGAGGACGTGGGCGTGCAGCTGGCGGACCAGGTGGAGCAACCCGCTGTAAGACCGAAGAAACGCTCCGGGGAGCAGAATGGGGAAGCCGAGGATGGGGTGAGATGCTGGAGCCACGACCCCCGGATGCGTCGTCGGGAGCGTCGGGAGATTGGTGGTGAAGCTCAGCATTGGCCGGCCCGGGGGGGGGGGGCAGAGCCCTAATGATATCCCCCCTAGTTGAACCATTCCAGCGCTGGAGGGAGAGGCGCTGGGTCGAGGATGATGATGGAGCTATTCCACGGGGCTGGGTTCCTCCACGTTGGATATCCTGAGGAACCAGTTTGGAGAGAACAGCTTCAGAGATGCCCCCTCTTGGCAGCCTTGGGCCACTGGAGTGGAACCTACTCATAGCCGGCAAGGCTCTGGGTCTTCTGGAGCACCCCGTTTCCATCTGGACAGCCCTAAACTATGGCTTGATGCAGCAAGCAGGGTGAAAACAGACCACCCACACACCGGGATTTCTTCTTCGTTTGGAAGAGGGGTTGTGGAGACTGTTGATTTGGGCAGAAGACACACCCCTGGCCCACCCACCAGCGAGGGGAGACAAAGTACCATGGCCCGGGTGACTGGAGCCCAGGGCCAATGAGCAAACTGCCCGCCGACCTCAGGGCTTCCTGGACAAGCTTATCTGTGGGCACCGGGCCAGGGCCCATGGCCACCCCAGGTGATGTGGGGGCCTCCACCGTTGCAGGAGTCCTTTGATGGGAGCTCAGATAGATTGGCTCTATTCTTGAGCCAGGTCATCAGTTACTTCAATCTCTATGGGCGGTACTACCCCACTCAATGGTCCATGGTAGTAGCGGTCACGACAGTGTTATACGGGGAGGTGGCAGACTGGGTGGCCGACCTCCATAGCGACCAGGCCTGGGAGTTAATGGATGTGGGCCTGTTCCTGGAAGGGTTAAGGGCACGTTTTGAGGATGACTCCCGTGTACAACAAGGGCCTGGCCCGCCAGAGAGTATGTCCAAGCCATTGAGGGGAGGTTGTAGGCGTGGCCGGAACGGATGCTGGTGCAGCAGTTTCACCTTGGCTTGGACAGAGATTTGTGACAAGCATGTGTGTACCGAGGCCTCCCACCTCGCTTAGCCGAATGGTTCAAAGCTGCTATCGACCTGGACCTTGGCCTGAAAGAATTCCGATTGCGAGGTGTTGCTGGGGGAGTGCCAATGCGAAGAACACCCGAGAAACTGTTTGCCCCTGGGGCTTTGGGAAAGATGGCTCTTCTGTCCGGGTCCACAGGGCCCAACCGAAAAACACCCTTTCATTGTTTCAGGTGCAACCAGCTCAGGCACAGAGCATCGGAATGCCTGTTTCCACCCCCCCAATCTCTTGGGGGCCGTACCCCAGAATGGTCTGGTGGGAGAGAGAAGACAAGAGTGACGCCGGAACGCTCCTGGGTGGCATCGCAGTCGATGGTGACATCCCTGTCAAGGAGTGGGGGCTCCCCCCGGGACTATGGATCTACCTGTGGTTTGGACGACAGTGAGGAGGAGGATGGCCGCGATCCCATGGTGAGTGTACCCATACGCCCCTTTGTTATTCCGGTGGGTCTGTGGAACCCCTGCACCAATGCTGTGGCATATCAAGGAGCACTGATCGACTCTGGGTGCACCAGGTGTCTCATACAGGCTTCTTTGCCAGTCAATTGGGACTCTGAGTGGGCCATCTGAAAACACCCATCCATTTTGAACAAATGGATGGAACCATATTGGGGGTATCTCCAGCAACCCGAGTGACAGAGCCGCTAAGACTAGAGATCGGGGGCCATTGGGAAACCATCCGTTTTATAATAGTGGATACCATAATAGAACCGGTCATATTGGGTCTTGCTTGGCTTGACAAGTGGCGGCCCACCATCTGGTGGGAGGGGGGATATAGGAAACTGCGGCTGGAAGTGGGCCCCGAACCAGGGCCAGAGAGGCCACAAGAGCAAGCAAGGGGCATTCAATGGACAACTGCCCCAGGGCAAGAGAAACCCTGGTTATCCGGGGTACCGGAGATATATGCCGACTTAGTGGATGTGTTTAGTGAGGACAAGTGTGATGCACTCCCGCTGCACTGCCCAATGGATTGTGCTATAGAATTGATTCCTGGGGCCAAACTGCCTAAGCCCTGCATGTATGCCATGACTCCCAGGGAGATAGGAGAACTGCGCAAGTACATTGATAGCAATCTAGCCAGGGGGTTTATTGCACCCAGCCAGGCCCCTATGGCCGCCCCAGTGTTATTCTGGGAGAAAAAGGACAGAGGATTGCGCCTCTGTATTGACTTCCGTGGCCTGGATGCCGTGAGCATCGAACCCCTATACCCTCTGCCACTGATAAAGGACCTGTTAGCCACTTTGGCTATGGGCCGAATATTCACAAAACTAGATTTGAGGGAAGCATACTACCGCATCAGGGTTAAAGAGGGTGATGAGGGGAAAACCACGTTCAACTGTCCCCTCGGCAGCTTTAAATTTTTAGTTATGCCATTCGGCTTACAAGGAGCTCCGGTGGTATTCATGCAACTGATTAATGAAGTGCTGCATGAATATTTATATTGTGGGGTGTTAGTGTATCTGGTTGACATCCTTATCTACACCAACACAATGGAGGAACATGTACAGCTAGTTCGCAAAGTACTGGAGAAGCTGTTGGCTGCTAAACTTTTTTTTAAAATACCGAAATGTGACTTCCATCGCACCAAACTGGATTATTTAGGGTATAGGATTTCGAAAGAGGGGTTACAGATGGACCCCAAAAAGGTGGGGGTGGTCATGGAGTGGCAAGCCCCTACAATGAGGAAACAAATGCAAAGCTTCCTCGGGTTCGCGAACTTTTACCGGCAGTTCATTCCAGCCTTTGCCCATATAGCGCTGCCCCTCACCGACCTGTTGTGAACAAAAGGATGTGCTACCCTGGTAAAACCAGGCCAGCATATCGCGTGGATGTCCAAATGCCAAACGGCATTCGAGAAATTAAAAACCTTTAATTTGCACGAGAACCCATTTTGCAACACCCTGACCAAGACAAGCCGTTTATCGTACAAACGGATGCGAGTGATGTAGCCATCGGAGCTGTCCTCTTGCAAACTAATGACCAGGGTCAATTGCAACCCTGCGCTTATATGTCAAAGAAATTCACCCCAGCGGAACGGGGGTGGGCCATCTGGGAGAAGGAGGCCTTCGCCGTGCGGTGGGCCCTCCTTACCTGGAGAGATATATTGGAAGGGACAAAGCAGAAATTTGAGGTATGGACAGACCATCGCAATCTAGTTTCGTTACAAACCCCCAGAAAGCTGTCCCCCAAACAAGTAAGGTGGGCTCAATATTTCCAGAGATTTAACTTTACATTAAAATATGTGCCTGCAGGAAAGAATTTTGCCCTATCCCAAATGCCAGAGTACTACAGTAAACGGGAGGATATCATACAGGCTGTAGTTCCCACGAGACATACAGCGGGGGGAATGTAGCACATACCCGGTCAACGTTAGAATGCGGGGAGAAATTGCGACAGGCGACACACGAAGAAAGTTGGGTGAAAGAACACCCCCAACTCCTTACTTTTAAAGAAGGACACGCCTGGAAGGATGATAAGTTATATCATTAAACCAGCATTCAACTTCACTTTGATGTGTCTGGTTGTGTTCTTTTGCTGTCTCTGTGCTGTGCAGGATAAGGAGCTGAGAGTAAAAAGATCAGGAACCCAGAGAAAGGGAAGAAGCTGTTTTTATTATTCCCCATGCTCGGCCTCTGCGCACTCTGTTTTAGACCTGTTTCAGGCTGCGGGGATCACCACAGCACATTGCCACTGATCGCTGCCTCTGTGTGTCACATTTTCAGCCTCCACACATTGCGTTTTCGATCCCCACCACCTGGAACTGGCCGAAAACACAATGCGCAGAGGACAAAAATGGGGCATGTGGAGGCCTAAAGTGTGATGCGTGGAGGCCGAAGACGGCGGCAATGTTCTGTGGCGATCCCTGCAGTCTGGAATGGGTCTAAAATGGGGTGCGCGGAGGAAAAAATGTGATGCGCGGAGGCCGAAAATGGCTGAAGGGTGGGGGCCGGTGGGTGAGCGGGGCTTCAGCAACATTCATTGTATAAGATGCACAGGCATTTCCACCCACTTTTGGGGAGTCAGGGTGTCTTTTACTCCAAAAAATATGGTGTGTCATTGTTTATAACCAATTTGTGCAATCTTCTGAGCTGAATAAATCTAGTTTTTGTTTTTGTTTTTTTGTCTCTTTGCACAATCTTTGAATCATTTGACAATTTTTTAGTTCTGGCCTTGAATGCAAGATTTCAACTAGAGTGCAAGAGTTCTTGAGCAGCTAAAGTCAAGCCTTCTGTCTTGTTGTTGTTGTTTCAATTGTATGCTGTTGCCGGATTTTATCTTCACCCTTGATTTTTGTATAAATTGTATAAATTGACCATGTAATGCTTTTCCTTGCCACTATTCTGTTGGTGTTTTTTCCATTATTTCTATAATCATGTTTTGTTGCCTGCACATTTAGTAATTTCCAGTTT
The DNA here is from genome assembly GCA_012654045.1 of Ptyas mucosa. NCBI lineage: Eukaryota > Metazoa > Chordata > Lepidosauria > Squamata > Colubridae > Ptyas > Ptyas mucosa. Next base: position 34,590,364 of record WNWU01000004.1, read on the forward strand.
TTAACTTGCAGCAATGCATGTCTTAATGTCTTTTGCAAAATCAGCTAATGCACGGTTTTCTTCTTCAACAGTTTGTTTGCCCTGAAGTCAACCTCTGTCTGCAATTCTGTGGAGCAGGTAATAATCAGTATCACCACAGGGATACATATAGTGAATAGTTATTAGCTCTCTTGTTTCTCAGTTCAAACTGTCTAGTTCAACTTGTTTCCACTTGCGTTGTTATTGTGGATAATCTACAGTTAGATTTGCTGCTGCTGCTGCTGCTGGTGGTGGTGGTGGTGGTGGTGATGATTATTATTATGATGATGATGATTGCCAATCCCAAGAAAAGAACAGTCTAGTTTTCCATGGCTTTGATTTCCTGGTTTGGTGTACTTAGTGGGACTGACGTCTATCTAAAAAACCAACCTTTCTAAAACTCTAGCAGCTGCAATCTATTCTATTTTTCTATTCTATTCTATTTTTAATTGTTCTTATTGTTTATATTATGTGTTTTTTAATTCCGGCTGTACACCGCCCTGAGTCCTCAGGGAGAAGGGCGGTCTATAAATTTAATATAAATAAAAATTAAAAATAAATAAAATCAAGAAATACTGGACCAGGTAAAACTAATGATCTAATTTGACAAAGGTCTGATCCATTCCAAATTGTGGCTTTATTCCTCATTTTCTAGATTGTATTGCATTGTTAGCAGCAACAAATCTCTCTCAGTATTTTGACTTGGTTTTCAGGTTTCCTTCCTTCTCAAATGCCAGAAAGGGCTTTTGTTCTTCATCACATAATAATATATATATAGAGAGAAAACTTTTCTACATAAAACATGTTGCCTCTTAGTAAGGATTCTCTCCACCCCTTGAAATTTCATTAAGAATCAATGAAGCAAATGGAGAAGAAATGCATTTTTTCTCACAGATCTGTTGTTTAATCATCTTTACTTACTACTGGTAAAAAAATTAACATCCCAGAATTCAAAGGCACACACATTTGATAGCTTTCTTGGAGGGAAAATATATATATATATATATATATATATATATATATATATATATATATATTTTCTAGTAGCTATAACAACCAAGCTAGTAAAAGCTAGTAAGAGCCAAGAAAGCTAGTAAGCAAGAAACTGTTCAGTATTATGTAAATTATAGAAATCGGCAAGGTGCTGCAAATGAAAATTTATGAATGCATAAGTCTTTTCGGTGTGACTGACTTCTGTAGTTGTTATATCTGGCTTAAGTCCAATAATCATCAGGCTTATATGTGTTCTTTCTTGTCCAGGATTGCTATCTAGTTTAATAGTGGTCATTTAGATACAAAATGTTTTCGATTAGCCAACCCATTTTACAATGCTACACTGGAAATCATTCAGTGCTTCTATTTATGCTTAGGCAAATTGAATCCTCCCAATTTAAGTTTGGAAAAATCCTGCCGTCATCTGACTTAATCAATTCCACAACTGTAGGACAAGTCGTTAGTTCCTGCAATTGTTGATCAAATAACAATTTTACTGACTATTACAACTATCTATTTCTACATATGTTTATGTATGTGTGTATATACTTTTCAAGTACATATAGTGTGAAATATATAAAACCTAATGCCAAATTTTGCGTGGAAGAGAGAGAGAAAATGTAAAAGAAAGAAAGAAAAAACAACTTAAAATATTTTGTCTCCTTTCTCTTTCATTTTCTTTCTTTTTCTCTTCCTCTTTCTCTCTTTGTATTTTCTAGTCAAAGCAACAAATTGATCAAGGCATTTGAATTTCAAGAATTTGCCTATTGAATTTTAATATATAATATAATGCACACATACACACACACGTGTGTGTATGTATGTATGTATGTATGTATGTATGTAGATTTGTATTGTAGAATATGCATATACTACAGTGATTTGTAAAGGATTCCCCCTCCCAATATTGAGAATCTTGATATACTCAAGATTATAATGTTTAATACCAGTGATCCATCAAAGCCATGCATAGATCTTTTGGGTGTCCTTATTACTCCAACAGTCTCAGAGCTCATAAGTAAATACAGACGACTATTTATATTTATATCACCATTAAAGAATCTTCAGGTTGGGGACCCATTCTTGGGAACTGTATGATGTTACAGACTAGAATCTGGACTCCTATTTACAATCTACTGGCAGAAATTCAATGTATTTCATTTATCTTTGCTCTTATAAAAGCGCGGACTTGAAAGGCAGCAGAGTTTTCCTTTAAAAAAAAAAAACTTGCCTCTCTTTAATAGTCTTTGTCTGACAGGAACTTTTAATCACTGACAAAACTTTTCTTCATCCTTTTCTCTCAAGATGATCTTTGTTTTACCAGTGAAGTATTTCCTTTAGTAGCATTTATAAATATTGATATAATTCACTTTTTTTCTCTTTGAAAAGGTCCTGTTACATGCAGATCTTCCAACAGTAAAATGTCAAAGGAAATAATGAAGGTGTTTATCTCTCTGCTTGCTCAGAGAGGTGGCCCATCCCAGTGTGACCAAGTCAAAGTGAAGAATTTCACTTTGACTTCAGTGGAGATATAATGATGTTCTAAAGCTGGCTTTTTCAGTTCAGTGCCCTCCTGGTGCAGAGGACATGCATTCTGAACTTTCCCCACCAGTATGTCCAAAGATCATGCTGGGTGAGAACAACAGGAGCTCAAGGGCAATGCATTTTAATGGCATCAGGTTGAAGAATGCTATCTCAGACGACAATGAAGAGAAACGACAGTGTGGTTGTTAAAATGCTGGACTGACATAAGAAACATAGACCTGAATCTAAATCTCAGGCATAATAGTCATTGGCTGTGTTCATACAATAGTCAAAGCAAAAGCTTAATTAAAAATACATCGACAGGACCATTTTATGCCCCTCTACCACTCATAGAGGTTCAAAGCTTCCTGTGTTGGTAAATCTGAGTTGTTATTCACAACCGACCTCCAGTTGTCCCAAGCTTCTAAAAGTAATCATAAGCTTTGCTCAAAATGCAAGCCACACAACAGGTTAGTAAGAGCTATGATGATGGTGCACACATTCACAGAATGTTGTGGCTTAATGTATCATATGATACTGCCAGTAAATGACTGAGCCATATGGAACCTGTTGTTAAGCACTGTTTTGTGGGTAGTGTCGGATTCCTCTGTTCGCAATAGAGGCTTGGGGTAACATTGCCAGGAAAAAAGACATAGATTTCCCTTCTGTAATCTTAAATGTGAATCTTCTAGGAAGATGACATGTAAGAGCAATTTCTCCATCAATTTGGAAAGGCCATACGTAATATGCATCAAAAGCTGGATCAGATGGAATTAGACATTAAAAGCAATGATTTTACGTCTAACTCTGAAACAAGTCAAATATTATTCTAAGACACATGCCACAAATCAATGTGTCCATTCCACCAAATTCTCTTTTCTTTAAAAACAAAAACAAAATAAAACTTTGAGGTTTGACTAAATGGACTGTTTTGCCACATTGCTTGCCAACGTTTTCAGAATTCAGAGAAATGTTACTTCTTCTGCAAAATAAACTCAGTACATTTTACAAATAAAGAGTGGCTTGAATCCTAAGGCATAGGAAGAGGATTGCCATTGCCATTATTGATATTCTTACAACATGGGGGAGAAAAAGATTATTATAGGAATTGTTCACATAAGGCATAGCATGTCTCCTATGTATTGGAAAAATTCCCTTGTTTACACATTTCTGAACTATCCAGCTAAATACATTTTTCATAGCTTTTTTCCTCAAATAAGATTCCCCTTGATCTTCATCCCAACAAGACAAAGATCATTGGCTATGAGTTTGACTTCTTTGTGGACCTTCTGGGTCTCGGCTTGGTTGTCTGCTTCAAGCCTTCTTCACAGCATGGCTTCCTGCTCTCCTCAGCCACCTGCTCATCTACAGTAACATTCTGGAAGAAGAAAAATGTGCTTCTTCTTCAGTTCTGAGCCCTGCTCTTTTTCTTCCAATCTGTATCCATCTGCTACCAACTGATTTCTATTTATTTTTTAAACTGTCATTTTGAAATAGCCTTTTCGTAACAGCAGTAACCAAGGCAGCCATCATTCCTTTGAGCCCACATACTACAGCAAATCTTAGCTTGTAGACTCCTGATAGATGTCATAATTCCACTCAGTTATAGAACAGAAACAGTACAAAATGCAGTGATATGAGAATGCAAAGTGGCTTTAATTGAAATTTGCCTCTGTTTTCCCCCATGAGATTTTATTGGGAAGTCAAAACTTCCTGTGAGATGCAGAGAATGTGGAAAAGAGACCTTGTTCTGTCTTGAAGGCTTGGCCCTTGACTTGGAAAAGATCAGGGAGCAAAAGATTTTGGACAAGAGTTGCTTCAAATATTAAGAGAAGCACTGAAGCGACATCAATTAAATTCATACGGATATTGTTCATTTTTAGTTCTGAGAAAAGCACCAGTTTTCCTCAAAGGAGAACAACCCTGAATTTAAAAAGGGCCTCTAAAAATAAAAATAAACCTACATCGTTTTAAAGTTTGATGTTGAAATTTAATAAAAATATTGTTTTAAAAAATAAACCAGCCACAAAACACATATGAAAAACTCAATTGGGGGGGGAGGGGAGAGAGAGAGAGAGAGAGAGACTCATGCCTGTATATACATACCCAAGTATCTATGTCTCGGCCTGTCGTCCCGCCCGAGCTTGATGTGAAAAAACGACTCCACACTTTAAGGAGTAGCCAGAACTCTTTACTGGAACACAGCCAAAAGCAGCAAGGCAAAGTAACGAACAAGCCGGAAAAATTAATAAAGTCAGCGCTACCGGAGGCAGCCAGGTGGCGCTATATATCTGAACTTGGCATAAAGCAAACCTAACATCCGGCAAATAAAATAACCTCGGGACATTCCCCTCCCTCCACAGCTGTTTGGCAGTACCGCGCCTCTGTTCCCGTCACAGAAGCGCATTTAGGAAAACGTTAACAGCCACGCCTCCCTGCTGTTGTCTCTGCTGCTCCTGGCTTTGCTTGTAGCTGCCTCCTGCTGTGAAGTGCCGTTGTGAGTGTCGCTGTAACTCTGTAAGTCCGACAGCTCTGGCTGCGTTCTGCCTTTTCTAATCTCCGTCCCCCCCCATAAGTGATGGCGAGCCTGTTCACGGCTCGACACTATGTATATATTCACACTGTCCTAAAACCATACTTCAAAAGGAAAAGGCCCATGACATCATCTTAATAATTCTTGATTAACATTAATTACCAGGCTGCAAAAACTAAGAAAGACATGGCATGCTGAGGTCCTTTTAAGCAGCTTGCTTTATTGTTCCTCATCTATAGACAGAAATCTTGCCAAATCAAAGCAGACAACTTACACCATAAAACATATACCCTGGGAATTGTTAGGGAGGAGCTCTCTTAATGCTCTTTCTCCCACACAACAGTTGTCTTTTGCTCCTCTGGAATGCACTCCCTCCCTCCCTCCTGGGAATCCTGACTACATTTCACCACAATAATGTACTTGTAAAAGTGTGGTTTTAAAATATAGCATTAAAAACCTTGACCACCCAAAGTAATCAGCCTTTCCACTACATGTATGGACAACCAATTCATACATACCATCAATCCAAGACTGTAAACCTAGGGTGATATTATCTATCAAAACAAGTAATCTTTTTTGCTATGCCCCATACTGAATTATAATGAGAGATTCCAAATACAACTTCTAGCCCTGTTCAATTATTCTGAAGCTGTGCAACAGTCCACTCTTGTTCAAGGACAGAAAAGGCAGTATATTATTCCCAACCCTGCTATCTGAGCCTTTCCCTTATAGCGTGTGAATGTCTATCTCAGGACAGGGGAGAAAGAAAAGCAGGCACATTGGTGAGAGTGTGAAAATCTCTGTTCTCTATCTAGAAAAATAGATGGAGAACAGAGAAAATATTCTCTAATCCTTGGATTTATACATTTCTCTAAAATTCTGACTAGGAGTAAGGATTGTTTATGAGAGAGCTCCCAGAATTCTACAGCCAGCATGATTATTGATGGGAATTTTTATTTTATTTATTTATTTGTCAAGCATATATAAGATAACAGGTAAAAGTATAAACATAATTTGAATACATGAAAAGAGTAAGTAAAAAGGAATATTAGGACAGGGATGGTAGGCACTCTGGTGCACTTATGCACGCCCCTTACAGACCTCTTAGGAATGGGGTGAGGTCAACAGTAGACAGTTTAAGGTTAAAATTTTCGGGTTTGGGGAAGAAACTACAGAGTCAGGTAGTGTATTCCAGGCATTGACCACTCTGTTAGTGAAGTCATATTTTCTGCAATCGAGTTTGGAACGGTTTACCTTGAGTTTGTATCTATTATTTGCTCGTGTATTGTTGTGATCGAAGCTGAAGTAGTCATTGACAAGAAGAACATCGTGGCAGTTAATTTTATGTATTATTCTTAGGTCAGACTGAAGTCGGCGTAATTCTAAGCTGTCTAAGCCCAAAATTTGAAGTCTGGTGGCATAAGGTATTTTATTGCGGTTAGAGGAATGGAGGACTCTTCTTGTAAAATATCTCTGGACTCTCTCAATTGTATTTATGTCTGATATGCAGTGCAGGTTCCAGACAGATGAGCTGTATTCAAGAATTGATCTAGCAAATGTTTTGTATGCTCTAGTTAGTAGTACAACATTACCAGCGAAGAAGCTATGCAAAATTAGGTTAACAACTCTTAGTGCCTTTTTGGCAATGTTGTTATAGTGGGCACAGGCACTTAGATCGTTAGAAATGAGTATTCCAAGGTCCTTGACAGAGTGATGGTCATCTACAAGGTCATGTCCATCTAATCTGTATTTTATGTTTTGATGTTTTTTGCCAATGTGCAAGATAGAGCATTTGTTGGTTGATTTGTTGTGGGAGTTAAAAGTCCATACTCCTGGAAATTCCCAAGGTTGGGAAATATTGTTTTAAGAACTACTGTTTTAAGATCATTCTCCCTTTGGGAGAGAAAACTTCCTCCTATTGATGTAGGTCAGAGGTCTTCAAACTTGGCAACTTTAAGGCTTATGGACTTCAACTCCCAGAGTTCTCCAGTCAGCTATGCTGCCAAGTTTGAAGAGCTCTGATGTAGGTTATCCAAAATGTGAAAATGTGTGAAGTCGTGGATTGAAACCTAATTTCAATCTGTGCTGGAAGATACATGCGCTGCATTCATGTCAACAGTGAGTAAGGATTTTAGTGAATCAGCTTTCATTGAAATGATTGTTTACAATGGGAAACAGATTACCTGGCTCTTATCCAACAATCCCATGCAGCCGGACAGCCACATGATTCTTAGCCATTGACATTCAAAGTAATTTACAGTTACATCAACCTGAAAATCTATCAATATTCTTCAACACATTCCCACATGACCCTGCGCTGCTTCCTAACTTATCAATATTCTGGTCTTTAAACTTGTCTGTTCGTTTTCATGTGCAAGCAGCTAGATAAATCAACTGGTTCATGGGTTGCTTCACTGCTGGGTCTAATACTCCCTTTTGTTTTGTATCAAGCGAAGCTGAAAATTTGCAGAGGGGCATAAATTAATTTGATATGTAGCCTGCAGTAGCAAAGTGCATTACAGAGATGATTATACAATTCACACTTCCTGAACTAAAGCATACGCACCTTAATAAAAACTCAACCAAAATGCATATGGAAAAGGGGACAATGCAGATTTATCTACTGTTTTCTAGGGTCTTTTACAGCTCTGCCCGGCTTTTGTTCCCTTTCTCAATACTTCTGCTTTTTTCCCCTTTTTTCTTTTGCTTTTATGTTTGCAAATGATAAATTTTCTCATGTTTTACATTTTATATTTAGTTTATCTTTTTATTTTGTATTCATTTTCCACTGAAAATGGAACGAGTCTTTAGAATAATACAGTCAATATTGAGTTTTTAAATTGCCATTGGGTATATACTGCATAAGAAGGTTATCTGATCACTAACTTAATCATGTGAAAATACTGCTACAGGAAAGCAGGCTTGGTAACAATGAGACATCTTTGCTTTCATAAAATTTATTTAACTACACGCCTATTATGAAGCATTAATATAGAATTTCTTCCACTTTCTGTCACATTTAGGTGAGATTTATTGTAGCAGCAATTGTGGAACTTACCCTAAAAGAAAAAAAACACCCCAATAGTATAAAAAAAGGTATTTTTATACGGAATGTTATTCAGATATTACTGGGTTAAGCATTAACTCAAAATGTTAAAACTGAATAAGTGGGCCTTTACATTTATGTTTAGCTTGAAATGTTGGAAGAAAAAAAAACAATGTTGGAAAACAGGGTTAAAACCACAATCAATATAGACAATATTATTGTCTATAGAAAAAGAAGCCAGCATTTAAAATGGAGGCTATTGTATCGTTTCAGCTTTTCCTCTTTTACCTTCAGAAAGAGGCACACTGGTTTAAAAAAAAAAAAAGGATACCCATGTATCAGCAGCCCACAATTTTTACAGTCTTGTGTAAATATTGGATTGATGTCACTGAATGATAACTGCCATGTTAATTTAATACAGTGTTGGGCATTCTACCCAGCTGCTACTTAGCTCCATAGTAAGAGAAAAAAATGATAAAGGTAGTCCTCCCATTTACTAACCATTGATGTAAAAAAGCTTTACCCCAGGAGAGGCAAAAAAAGGAGACAAAAAATTATCCTCCCTTTTTCAAATTCTCCCCCCCCCCCCAATAATTTTAGTTATTGCTACTTTTTCACAAACTCTTGTTAAACGTCCTCTAGCATTAAAATTTTAATGCTAGAACTTGAACTTTAAGTTAAACTGAAATTATTCTTGATAGATTTATGCTAAACATTTGCTGGTGACAAATATCTTCCAATACTGGTGATCACATATTATAATTTATTTCATATTCCTACAAACTAGAACTGGAAGAACAGGGTATTGAGATGGATTGGTATATGTACATACAAATACAAACAAGATATGAAAAAGATGCTAAATTACATGGTTTTTACTTAGAAAAGACAGAGTTGGATAGAATACTCACAGGAACAGAGGACAAACTAATATATATATATATATATATATATATATATATATATATATATATATATATATATATAATTTTTTTACTCGGTATTGAGTTAGAGAAAGAACAAGTAAAGGAAACAATGATAGCTTGGGCAAAGAATTTTGGATATTCAATTGATTTAGACAAATGGCAACAGTTATGGGAAAGGAATTACAAACTGACAATGTCCACTGTATGTAAAGAAAATCAATATAAAATGTTTTACAGATGACATATGCCTCCTGAGAAACTGGCAATGTAAGAAAATGGTATAATTAGAATAATGTATTTTGGAGAAATGTTGTAATAGATTTGGTGAAAATGAAGACAGAAGAAATAACAGAAAAAGAAGTCATGGAGAAAATGCCGAGATGTCGCACGGAAGGGATGATTGATGTATTAAATGTTTGTGTATAAAATAAAATAAAAATTATTTTTTTAAAAAAGGAAGGAAAACTCTTAGTTTTTGGCCAAATCAAAACAAATTGTCCTCTGATTTGTGTGTGTGTATTTTATTGAAATTTATTCTCCTGCATTTTCTTTGTGTATTCCATATCTCTCCTGCAATTACCGGTAGTTTAAAAATGGACATGCATGCTAAAATGTGACCTTCATGGAGCTTCCATTTAAAAATCCCAATGAAAATCTATGTGCTCAGTGATGATATGTCAATGCAATGGAAAACTGAAAAAAATCCTTCCTTGCAAGGATTGGAGTCTCCTAATTTGAAAAATTAGAGTATAAAATTAAACACCATGTTATATAGGTTTCCACCAGGATTTTAAATCCTGAATTCCATTAAAGTCGTATATTTCTAGTGACTTGAAATAACAAGTACATATACCATATTCCCCCCCCTAAAAGGGGATAAAAATTTAGCTGCGTCTTATACACCGAATGTAGCTCCGCCCACCCACTGGTCCCCACCCTTTGGCCTCTGCCTCGCAGCAGTTACCTCCTTGCAAGCAAACAGCAAGAAAAAACAGCTCCTTTCAGCTTCAGCACAGGCTAATTAACACAAGTTGATTGGATCGGCCTCCCGACTCTCAGCTGTTTTACCAGGGCTCTGCTGCTTGCTGCAAAGAGGTAAATTGCTGGAGCAGATTTTTTTTCCCTTGTGCTAATCAAGCTATGCTGAAAATGAAAATGAAAGAAAAGCAGGCTGTTTGCTGCAAGGAGGCAAAATTGCTCAAAGGCAGAGGGAGATTTCTTTTTCTTCTTTTCCTCACCAAAAAAGGTAGGTGTGTCTTATACTCCAAAAAATACGGTATTTCATTTCCAATCGAAGTCCCTATCATATTGCAACTTTAGGCTTCAATGTGCATATCCTTACATTGTCAGAATAGGAACATATAATTCCTAAATGCAGAACTGTGGCAAAGAGTTATGATTACCACCTATTTTCATTGATTGATTGATTTGTTTAATTTATGCAAGCTGCCTATCTCAGAAACAATCTCTGGAAAATCCCAACAAAGCAATCTATTATTCATAGTATGGATGGGCAATCTGCAATTTCTCCAAAATGTCACCTATCTCGAATTTTAGTTGGCATGATGAATGATTGGCTTATCAGAGTCTTTTTATGGATAGTTTCTTCATTTTGATATCATGCTTACCTCTAAATTAATCCTAAAAGCAAGGATTGCTAGTTTGAATGTTATCTGATTGATGTAGACAACCTGATACATGGGGGTATTTTTTTGCAACAGTCAAGACTTACAGCTTACTATGAACTGTGAATTGTGTGCATTATTTGACAGTGAAAACCTCATGCTTTAAATTTTCAATTTAAAATTTCATATTCAATATGGGAAATGAGATTTCCTTTCTCTCAAAATTTTCATTCAGAAATATGCATGATGAAACTGGAAAAGAAAGGAGTATGTTTCAAACCCACAAATATTTTAGTTTGGCCTATGAACAATATAATTTAAATAAGATGTAAGTATGATTTAATGAAACATTGCTTTCGGTTTAAGAAAAACTCTAAGGTCTTATGAAGATTCCAAGCTCCATATTCCTAGTTAGATGGTTTTAGCAGTCTAGAGGCATTATGTTTCTTAACAATGGAGCTGCAATAGTTTACTCTTCTTGAAAAGTTAGTCCATTTTTCCCTGGTGAAAGTCTTCAGGCCAGTTCTTCCATGAGTATAAACTGAAATCACTTGAGTTATATATATATATACCTTTTAGACCTCTTCAAACTTTGATACCTGAGGTACTAAGGTCTCCATTTATACCTCATAAGGAAAGCAGAGCCTTAGCAAGTCTTAAAGCGACTGCAAAATGTAGTTTCTAATAAAGTCACTACAAATCAAGATGCCCCCTCCTCCGTTTAAATATTGCTTCTGCCATGACCTCACTTGATTATTGCTTGCAAGATACAATTTCTCACCTCACTCCAAACTTCTCATTTGAAATATGGAGATTGTAATACCAAGTAAGCTATATCAGTTATAAAGAACAGACCAACATAATTTATCTTGAATAGGTCAATTTTTTATGCCCGAGGCAGAACATAAATGGTGCCTCTTTCCATTCATTACATTGGAACTGATTTCGCTGCAGTTGAATCTCTCTTCCGAGTGGTGATAAAATATCTTCATTGATTTAACCCAAAGATAATAAGCTACCTTAAAGGGTGCAGGGATTACTCGAAAGATCTCAATTTCTAAACAGATACGTCAGAGGAAGTAATTCTGGAGGCCCTTAGCTATGGATTTGGCTTAGAAACAGAATGCTCTCTTTCATTTGCTACAAAAAGTTCCTTTTAAGTTACATAACAGAAGCCAAAACAAAGCAAAAAAAAAATTAATAAGGGCAAGAAGAAGAAAATTAATAGACCTGTTTTTCTGACAAGGCCTCCAGCTTCTATTTAGTACATATGTCTACCAGGACTGAGAATTCTATGTCTCAATCTAGATTTTAATTTACCTATGGCTATTTCATCCCGGAGACTCAAAAATGTTTTATCCCGAACTTAATTAATGTTCCTTCTAGTCCTTTAATATTGTCCAAAATCCTGGAAATGATGTTTCTTTAAGGCTTTGTGATTCCTAAATTTTTTTCTTGTGGAATCATAGCAAGTTCTAGCCTGTCAATCACAATATTTTGTCAACTCCTATCAATATCATAAATGGAGGAAACAGGACCATTCTGGAGGAATTTAGAGTTCAGGGGAGGAGGCATGAGAGAGAGACTCAGAGTAATTCCACCTTAATTGCATTAGGTGTAAACTGTGCAGGACAATTACTTTAGCAGGCATTCAAACTTCTGTTACACTATCCCACTAGCACTAAAGATCTTTCCAGAAACTCAGGTGGTCTTCCATTCCTGAGATTGCCAGCCTTGCTGAGTTTAGTATCTACCAACCATCCCCTATAGAGCTATAGTAAAAAAAAAAAGAAAAGAAAAGAAAACTTGCTGTTAGCTAACTCCCCCAATTTATTGGTAAATATAGCTCATAAACCATCTGTGCCTATATGTAGCATTCCTATTAGCTTTCAGCTTGAACCTTTATTGAACATATTTTATTTTCTGCCTTTCAGTTTCCCATTAACCATTATTCCCACAGTTCTACATTCTGCCTCTGAGAAACATATCATTTCTTTATTAAGTAGGGAAGGATTACTCTTATTAGGCTAGAGGGAAGGAAGAAACAGAACATCAAATTGACTTCAGAAAATAAAATTAATATTTTCCCCCCAATAACCCTAAACAAATTCTAAAGCAAACATAAATAGAGACAGATATAACATAAGGAATCATATTTAATAATAATCTTACATTAAGTGGTAAGAGAGATTAGTTTTACTTCTTATCCACATAGGCAGATTCCGTATTTCATAACTTCAAAGCATATTTCCGAACTGATTCATTTTGCAATCCTATCAACATTTTATAAGCCATTAAATTACAGTTATTCCTCTAACTATTGTACTGTATTGTACTGATTTATGGATTTATTTACTGAGACACATAACTGAGACACATAGGAGGATTCATTTTGTTTTGGCTTACATTTACAAGAAAGAGCAGTGGTGGCGCAGTGGTTAGAATGCGGTACTGCAGGCTATTTCTGCTGACTGCCGACTGCCAGCAGTTTGGCAGTTCGCGTCTCACCGACTCAAGATTGACTCAGCCTTCCATCCTTTTAAGGTCAGTAAAATGAGGACCCAGATTGTTGGAGGCAACATGCTGAGTCTGTAAACCACTTAGAGAGGGCTGTAAAGCACTGTGAAGCAGTATATAAGTCTAAGTGCTATTGCTACTATAGTTGTATTGTTCTATGGTTTTTGTTTTCTCACACTATCTTTCTCTTCATTTGTTTTCTCTATCTGTCCCTCTTTCTGACTACCGTGTTTCCCTGAAAATAAGACCCTGTCTTATATATTTTTTCCCACCAAAAAAAGCACCAGGTCTTATTTTCAGGGTGGTCATCCACTGACTCACCTCACTTGCGTGCATCACCCATGGCCTCCTTTTCGTTGTCAGAGGCCTTCAGGAACTTCTTCAGCTTTGGATAGTTGCAGCCAGGCCTTGCACACCTCAGCCCATTTCTCTGCAGTCAGTAAGATTTTCCTGAAGGCCTCTGTAGCCAATAACAGAGCTCCGAATCGATCTAGGCCTGGCTGCAACTATCCGAAGGTAAGTAGTAGGGCAGCCCCACCTCCCACCCCCACCCTAGCTTAATTTTTACCTGTGCACCCTGGACTGGGTAGGGTCTTAGTTAGGACTTATTTTTGGGGGTAGGGCTTATATTGGGTGTACATGTAAAAATCAAACTAGGACTTACTATTTGAGTAGGTCGTATTTTCGGGGAAACACGGTATTTATGTTTGTTAGTTTTTATTTTTATGTTCTGTAACAAACTTAACAAGATTGTAAAAGAAAGGTGGAATGGAATAAACCACCATACATCTAGACAGATTTCAAAGCCACAAAAGAGCAATGAGGTACAAATATTCCATTCAAGACTATGTATTATTATTAAGTTGTATGTACCTAGAAAAATTAAGAATTACACAGGATTCTGTTACATCATGCAGATATTGTATACTGTATTTTTAAAATGCAAATATAGTAAAAGACATATATGATTATGGTGTACTTACTGAAATAATGACCAGCTTCAATGGTACCTTTGAGGCATTTATAATTTGTAAAATAAAGTTTTTCTCTCTCGATACAGTGCTGATTAGCTATTTTACTTGCTTCAGGCTTTAGGGTATATTATCTATTATTACAAAGACACTCAAAGCTTGCCACAAATGATAATATCATTCCTTTTATGATTTCTTTCCCATCAGTGTTTAGGGTTTCAAGTGCAGAAATGATCAAAAAGCATCAGAGAAATTTCACAAATGATTCTAATCATTTGGACTTGGATTGCCAGAAAAAGAAATCTACATCAGGAACCAAATATTATGGAATCTAATGCTAGAACGTGTACTGTTCTCTGAAAAATCCATATTTTGGCTAAGACCAACATGAGATAAGTTCAAGGAACTTCAGAATCTATGTGATGTTGCGACATCCACCTTGAATATTATCTCAAAATATGGACTTTCAACAATACCTGTTTTATGCATACAGCAAACAATATGCACTTTGAAAGAGTTTGGGCCTCAGTTTTGCACAGCTGCGCCATCTGCTACTGACATAAACTTCCCTTAGATAAATGCTATAGATCTAACCAGATTCCATATAGCAAAAAATATGATAGATATAGTCTTTGACAATGCAAAAATGTAGTCTTTGCATGATATTACATGGTATTATGAAGTGATTTACATGGCAAATTGAATGACCACTTTCAATGCCACCAATAAGAAAACAAATATCAAAGTAAAGTAATCCAAATAAATGAAGCAATAAATCCATTAAACTATGAGATTATGATACAGCACCCAGAATTGAATCAAACTCAAATAGTTCATGATTAAGATTGCTTAGGGAATTACACTAGGCTAGACAGGGAGATTACAAAAGCTGGAAGAAGGCAATGCCTTACCACTTCTATACAGTTTCCCAAAAATCTGCACGGATGTGTTCCATGTGGTTACCAGAAATTCAGTCCAGCTCCAGAACAGCTGTGGTTGTCATCATCATCATCATCATCAACAACAACAACAACAACTCAATGGCAGTTTTAGACTTGGAAGACCATTGGGCTATAAGTCCTCAGTGTTGAACCACTATCAACACCAACAACAATTTCTTTAGATTTTATGCTTCCACTATCTTGACCTCTTGCTCTTTCACTTTCTACCAATATCACTTTCTAGAATGTTACTTACAGGCAAGCTCAAGGGGCTTTAGATTCTGAAGCTGTTAGAATATCGATTCCAATACAAACAAGATTAAACAATTGTATTTTCTAAGATACATAACTAACTAACAAAACATGGATCAATGAATATCAAAAAGAAAAAAAATAAAGCTAGATCTTAAAAAGGAGAGATTTACAAGAAAATATCCAAAAGCAACTTCAGCTCATACCTGCTACTTGTCCACAAGGTTGAAAACTGTTAGCGTGAGCTTCAAAAACAGCTAAGCCACTAACATTCAACATACTAGTATTAAAAGTGAAAGCTAGGGCGCAGATTAATAGCAGAGTCTAGCTATCCTTCCAAATGGAGCAGACTAGGCACATAGCCGTGCATCTTTCCAAATGTAACTTAAAGATTGCGCTAAAAGAGAGAAAATAAACCTGCAGGTGCAAAATGAAATATATATATATATAAATTTTTACCAACTGCAGCTGCCAAAGGAAAAGTCGAGACTTAAAAATAAATAAATCTTACTCATTGTGAGAACGGCGTATACTTTTAAACTGCAAAGAATGATGATAATCAATACTCCATGGCTCCATATTTTCCCCCCAAGAATTTATATAACTCTGCTCTTTGATAGGCTGTGATCTAAGTCATGAAATTCTTCTATAGGAGAACTCTGAAGAGAAAAACCTATCAGACACAATCTCTCTTGATGAGGACAATCTGGACAATTGAGCAGCAGGATAATTAGCTTGCACTCTGACAAATTCTGAGTAGAACTCTTTCTATTCAGTGGTGGCTCTGTCCTACTTAGTGACTGATTGCTTGCCTATCATGATTTGTAGCTCTATGAGGTCACCGGATGGTGACTTTACCCCTTGCATTTTCCACAAAAGAGCTGAAAGAAAGAAATGTCCAACTAAGGTCGCCTTAAGCAAAAACCTCAATCTGCAATCAATAGCAATCCAAAAATGGCTTTTGCTGGATTTTGCCTGTCAACATAGAATGCTTCTTCCTTTTGATTTTCCTGGGAGGGGCAGTAATAGAATTGGAAGGTCTTGTAGCAGTAAACCCAAGCCATCAATGGAGCTTTTTGCCAAAGATGATTACCCGCTTGCTTGCCGGTAGGAAATGATTAGAAGGAGGAAATACTCTTTCCCAGGAATTACTGGAGGGTCCGTGGCAGCAGAGCACTGCAGCACTAATTTCAGTCAGAATGCAGGCAGTCCTTGCCTTATGACCACAACTGACTCCAAAATTTCTGTTGCTACGGGAAACATTTGCTAAGTGAATTTTGCCCTATTTTATTACCTTTCTTGTCACAGTTCTTAAGTGAATCACTGCAGTTATTAATAGCAGTATCATTTAGACTTATATACCACTTCACAGTGCTTTATCTCTAAGTAATCTAAGTAATTACTTCACAGTAATCTCTAAGCAGTTTATAGAGTCAGCATGTTACTCCCAGCAATCGGGGTCCTCATTTTACCCACCTCGGAAGGATGGAAGGATGAGTCAACCTTGAGCCTGGTGAGATTTGAACTGCCATATTGCAGGCAGCCACAGTCAGCAGAAGTAGCCTGCAGTACTGCATTCTAACCACTGCACCACAATGGCTCAAGTTAGTAACATGGTTGTTAAGTGAATCTGACTTTGCTTGTAAGAAGGTCGCAAAAGGTGATCGTATGACCCTGGGACAGTGTAACCATCATAAATATGAGTCAGTTGCCAAGCATTTGAATTTTGATCATCTGACCATGGGGCTGCTGCAATGGTCGTAAGTGTGAAAAACTTTCATAAGTCACTTTTTTCAGTGCCGGTGGAACTATGAACGGTCACTAAATGAACTGTTTTAAGTCGAGGACTACCTGTAGTTTGAATATGTCATTGCCTTGTGACTCTCAAGAGACATGGCTGGTGACATCAATCAGAACCAACGAGACATCTGTCTCTATTGGCTTCTCTCAAGGTTTTTATTCTCCTTTTTTATTTTCACCTCTTGCAATAAATCTCATTCCTCAGTAGCAAACCATTCTGTATCTCACAGAGTTTTGTTAGATCTCCATTAACAATTATTTGCGCTTTCTGTGAAGTGTAAATCAGTCTTGCCCATTTTATAATAGTCTTTCCAAAATTCCTATTTTCCAAAATGTTGAACAATAAGCCCAGTTCAAATTGTCAAAGGCTTTCTTTGCATCTAAGAAAATCAATGCAGCTTGTTTTCCATTAAGTTCTCCAAATATTTCAAAAGGTCCAGCACATTTCTAACATTGTCCTTTACCCATTTTTTAAAAAAATAAAAATCCATATTGATTCTCATGAATAATTCTTAGGAAATTATTTTCAGTGTATTAGCTAAAATGCTTGTGAACATCTTATTATTCAATAATGATCTTGGCTTATAGTTTCTTGTTAAAGACAAATCTTGGACCTCTTTAGTTATTAGTGCCATATTGGCCTCTTTCCAAGACTCTGGCATCTTCCCTGTAGAATAGAGTTCACTGTGTTTTGTAAAGGTTGTAAAAGTTCGCCTTCAAAACATTTGTAATAAAAACCATATAATCCTTCTGGTCCAAGTGCTTTTTCTCGTTTAATATTTTTTATAGCTTCAAAAACTTTCATTATTATTATAGGTCTATTTATAACCTGTCTCTTTTCCTCCTTAATACTAAGTAAATTTTGTTTCTAAAATAGTCATCTATTTTCTCTAGTGAGATACCGCTTCCTTTAAATATATTGGAAAAATATTGATGGAGCACTTCTTGTATGGGACCCTGTTTAATTTCAATACAATTCTCCTTTCCTTTTCCTTTCATAGTTTATACGTTAGCCACTTATAACTTAATTTTCCTCTTTATTTCATCCCAAATAACTTGTGTTTTCACTTCTTCTTTTAAAGTGTACTATTATGTTATATAAAATAAGTACCCTTAATAAAAGCTTTACTTGCATCCCAAACCATTCTTAGAAAAGTACCTTTACCTGCATTATTTAAAGAAAATTCTCTTAATTTCTTTTAACAGTTCTTCGCTATGGTTTTGTTCTATGGCAACATTTCACTTAGTCTCCATTTAAAAGAATTAGATTTTCTTTTATAAACCAAACTCATAGGATTATGAAATGAAAAAGACTTTGGTAATATCTCTATTTTAGGACATAAGTAGCCAAGTTCTCTGAACTCTAAATCATATTTATTCTTGAAGAGGATCTATGACTTTCATAAAAGTATGTATAATCTTTTGAATTACCATTTTTCTGTAGTGTAACAGCCAGTCCTAAACTGTCCATCAGATAATAGAAAACTTTTGGTCATTTGCCTGGAATGATTTTAATGTTTTTTCTTGAAGTTCTGTCTGGTTGCGGGGAGATTATTCCAATCTTCCATCAAACACCAATTTTCATAAAAATATTCATAAAATATTTCATAAAAATAAAAATATTTATTAATCACTACCGCACTACCTCACTCGCGCACATGGGGCACTTCTGCACATGCACAGAAGTGTCCAAGTAGGTAGGCGGAGCCTCCTGCTGCTGCTGCTACCGGTTCGCCTGATCCGGTGCAAACCGGTAGCAACCCACCACCGGTCTGCACTTTTTAATAATTAACAACAACAAAATCCCAGGAAGGTAAGATTCATTTGTCTAATTTAATTCTAATGTGTTCACAATCACCCTCACCAACAAATAATCTTTCAAAATAACTGCCCCCTTTATTCATTTTAAACTTTCTTACATTTTATTATTAAGTTTTTGGCCAAAAGTTGCAAAGCCTTTAAAGACCTTTTTTTTCCCCCTTTATTCCTTTGTAATCCAAAAGATAATAATAATTACTCACTAGATGGAATCCTATCCTGCTGCTCAAAAAATCTCTCCTTAACTGTAAATTAATTCCATTCAAAAGTGGTTAAGAAAATAAGGCTCTTCCAAACGTTGTGTCCATATAGGCTACATTAATCCTTCAATTTCCGACCATTCAACTCACAAGCCAATGGCAAAATTCTCAGTTCCTTCAGCCACGGTGGCGCAGTGGTTAGAGTGCAGTATTGCAGACTACTTCTGCTGATCACCAGCTGCCAGCAGTTTGGCAGATCAAATCTCACCAGGCTCAAGGTTGACTCAGCCTTCCATCCTTCCGAGGTGGGTAAAATGAGGATCCAGATTGTTGGGAGCATTATGCTGATTCTGTAAACTGCTTAGAGAGGACTGTAAAGCAGTATATAAGTCTAAGTGCTATTGCTATTGCTACTCATGAGGGACAGCTGTCCAGAGTGTAAGTGGGCAATCTCACTATCTCTCCTTTCTCCAGAAACTCAATAAGTACCTGCAGATCTGGATGGTTAGCTAGCAAGCTGCGAAAAAAAATGCTGTTTTAAGCTTTTAAATATTTTGTATCATTTGCATTCTATTTGATGTAAAAAAAATGTTTATTTATTTTTTTCCTGGAGGAGATCCTCTCATGGGAGCCATGTCAGTTTCTTGCCTTTCTCTCACTTATATGAGGTGACTGCTGACAATGATTTCTGCCAAATTACCAAATTATTCATATTTATTCTTGTGGCCCAGCTCGCTTTTGTGCATAGGAAATCAAATATTTCAAAGTGACGTGATAAAATCAATAGATGATTGAACGTAGCATAATTTACAGCAATAAGGTTGCATTGGCAGCTTTGCCCACAAGCTGGTCCCTGCTGGCATTTTAGCATGCTGTTTCTATTTCAGGTCACTTGACAACTTTGAACCAGCTACAAGATGTGCCGTTCTCCCTAACCTGAACAGAACACTTTATTGCAAAAGGAGGAGCAACAAAGATCTGTTCTGGGAGTTTTTGCACGCACAGTTTCTCCTCGTTCCTAGGGAAACCAGCTTCCCTCTCTTCTCTTTCTCAGTTCCTGTAGTGTAAAAAGTATTCATCTGAGAATTATTTCTAGTTACAGTCACCTAAACAGATTGACTATAGCTGTTGTGGTTTAAAATGTTTTCCCCTCTCCATTTTAAATCTCTGTTTTGTCATCAGATTTATAGGCATCGGAGAAAGGAATCTGCTTTGGAGAAGTGAAGTGGCATGAATTCATAAGCAGGTATTTTCTGCAGTGCATAAATTTCAATTCATCATAAGGCATTTTCCACAGGGAGTCCAGGGAAGCAACACAGGCCTTTGCCTAATCTTGAAAGGGGAAAAATAGTATGGATATCAAAAGAGAAAGAGAGAAAGGAGCTTCTTTGATAGGTTAAGGATTGATGCTATTATGATCAACAGGTTGGGAATTGACAGACATCTGGTATGTTTGGGCAAATGCTGGGATCAAAAGACCTAGAGAATTCACTGGAACGGATGTCAAGATTCCTTTTATACATCAGCCCACTCTGTTTAATATAGCTCCAGGGTAATAACTGGCAGCCGCTTCAGTGTTGTCTCTATATGGTAGTCTGGTTTGGCACACTTATAAGGGAATGGGACAGCTTACCACAGCCAACTTGCTGTGGCCTATTCACTATGGCCAACTCGCCACGGCCAACTCGTCACAGCCAACTCATCATGGCCAACTTGCTGAGGGACAACTCACCACAGCCAACTCTCCGTAGGACAACTCTCTGTGGGACATTGTAACAATTTGATGTAATTATTTAAAACAAATTTAAAATGTTTTAAGTTTTGCCATTCACATTTTATTCTGTTCCTCCTTTTGCATCCTTTTTTTAATGATTCTATTCCCACCATTTCTTTGATATTAGTGTAACTCGTGTCCCGCAGCAAGTTGTCCTGTGGTGAGATGGCCGTAGAGAATTGTCCTGCAGCAAGTTGGCTGTGACAAGTTGGCAATGGTGAGTTAGCTGTGGCGAGTTGGTCATGGTGAGTTGGCCATAGCAAATTGTCATAGACCCCATTTATAGGAGGGGCCAGATTGTGAGCAAAAGAAAGAGTGGTAGAGATAGTCCAACTGACAGATCACTTAAAGGATGATGACACAAGAGGGCAACTTGCCCAAAGTATGCTTAAATGTAGCATCAAAACTAATTATCAGTCAATTTTTAGACAAGGTTCACAAGAACTTTGCTCGAGACTTTTAGAAACATTCATGCCTTGGCCTCAAAAGACATGTGATCATTAAGTAGTGACTTTTCCTTAAAAAAAAAAGATGCAGTGGACTGATTTACATTAAAGCAACTGCATGTATATATAGGAGAGGGGAAATTCTTAACTATAATGGTCACCCACAACAAATGAAAGGCAAAGATGCATAATAGAAATAGCACTTAGACTTACTCTGTTTCCCCCAAAATAAGACATTCTCTGATAATAAGCCCAATTGGGCTTTTGAGCGCATGGCAATAAGGCCAAGCGCTTATTTCAGGGTTCAAAAAAATATAAGACAGGGTCTTATTTTCAGGGAAACACGGTATATACTACTTCACAGTGCTTTATAGCCCTCTCTAAGCAGTTTACAGAGTCAGTGTATTGCCCCCAACAATCTGGGTCCTCATTTTACCTACTTCAGAAGGATGGAAGGCTGAGTCAACCTTGAGCTGGTGAGAATTGAACTGCCGAACTGCTGTCAGCCTGCAGTACTGCATTTTAACCACTGAGCCACCATGGTTCTCTAAGCTATTTAAGAACCTTGCAAGAGGCAAGGAAGGACAAGATCAAAAATAATTGCAGGGCAAATTTATTCCAGAACATTTTTGCTACCACTAAAAAAGGAATCTTCAAGTGGCACATTTCTATGGGCACCTCTTTCAATAGGCTTTGTTTAGATGTTTAAACTGAACAAACCGATTCCAATCTGGCAAGGCAATTCCTGATCTACCCAGTGCTATGCCATACAAGGCTTTAAGGATAATAGCCACTACTCTTCAAAATCTGGTCGCTGCATTCTGAACCTGCTGCAGATTATGTGTCATCTCCAGAGGCATACAATACATTGTGGTAATTCAATGGTATGATCATTTGAACATGGGTTTTCAACATCAAGGCTTCCTGGTCCAGATAGGGCTAGAACTGGCTCTAGAATCAGGGATGGTGTTTGTTATACTTTATATAGGGGCCAATCACAAGTGAGCACTCTATATGGCCACCCCACCCCCCAGCTCTTTGGTGGTAGTATCCTTAGAATTGAGCTTCTTGCCATTCAATCCAGAGCCTGGTGGCGCAGCAGACTAAAGCAGTGTTATTAACATTCAGCTGCCTGCAATTACTGCAAATTCTAATCTCACCAGGCTCAAGGTTGACTCAGCCTTCTATCCTTTCTACGGTAGGTAGATTGTGGGGGCAATAAGCTGACTTTGTGTAAATATACAAAAGTATGAAGGCTATTGCTTAATGCATTGTAAGCTGCCCTGAGTCTCCAGAGAAGAGCAGCATATAAATCAAATAAAAAAAAAATCCCAGCTACAATTCTTTTGAAGCATAGATTGATACCATGTTTTGCTTATTTTCATTATCTCCTGGTTTTCCCTGTATACAACCCCACCACACTCCTCAGCTTCTGTTGTCTTCAGACTGGTTATTTCTGAATATGAGTTCAGAATATGAATATGAGTGCGCCTTCAGAAAAGAATTGTTCTATTCAGAAATAGCTCAACTGACAGATCACAAAAATATAAGAATGGTTGTGCCAAACAGGAATAGTGATAGTACTACTTTCTGGTTCATGCCACATCTCCCTCCTCATCTTCAAATTCTCTGTCAGGTAATTCAATAGTTAATCCCACCTTCTTAGTAGCTGGTGGGTAGTTTTCCTTCCAGCGGATCAAAGGTGAAACACATCTGATAAAATCCAGCTCCTTTGCTTAACTTGCAAGAAATACATAAGGACATCATCTTCACCAGCCTTATTGTTGCAGAATAGAGGTTGGCATTAATAAGAGGTTAGCATAATTTATGCTGTCTTATTTTTCTGCTAGTCAGGGATTAGTGGACAGCACTTTAATAAATCATTTCGGAATGGCCCCAATAAAGTGTATATGTGTATATTGTGTCCATGGATAGGCACATCTATATCTCTTTTATTTTAATTGTTTTCTCATTATTTGTATCCTGCCTTTATTATTTTTAGAAATGATAAACATCCAACAAATATATCCTTCTCTTATTTTCTGCACAATCACAACCCTGTGAGATGGGTTGGATGTCTAAGACAGGACTAGAACTCATGGTCTCCCACTTTCTAGCAGTGGTGCCCCCCCCCTCTCCCCCTCCCTCCCTCCCTCCCTCCCCCTCCTTCCCTCCCTCCCTCTCTCTCTCTTTCTCTCCAGATGCCATTGAGGGCAATGGGCAAACTGAGGCCTTATCCCAAGATCCCAATTCCTATAATATTTTTCACGCAGCTTTTTTAATATTTAAGGCATCTGAAGAAAAGGTACAAATTCCAGCATATGTAATGGCTTTCCAACTCATTTTAAATTATAGTGTAGAGTAGGTTTCTATACATTTCTGTTGGATATACATATTTATACTTTTTCCTTTTTCATCAGAGTGAATGAGCAGCCTTATTGCATAAAACTACCTTAGATGCTTTAGCTTATAATAACTTTCTCATGCACATGGACACATAATGTTGAAAGATAGATCTTTATGAACAGCCATGATGCTTTCATTGCTGGTGGTTGGTTATAAAACAATAACTCACTCAGCATCTGATTAGTACCACATGAAGGAACTGAGAATGGATTTTGCCTTGTGTCAACAGTGCTGGAGATAAACATTTGTTTTGATTCATTTTTATATCCTCTCCTTTATCATAAGTATAAGGACAATGAAATAAAATTTGCACTAGGAAAGTCAGTGGGTTTTTTTTTTCAAAATCTTTAGATCAATGTGGAGAAAACAGCACCTGCACATCTGCCCCAACCTTTCTCATCCTCCATGAATTTAGGTAGGTCTAAAGTGGGGTGTAATCAGTTTCACTTAATGTGTCAATGGCTATATGTATATGTATATGTATATGTGCATATACGTGTGTGTGTGTGTGTGTGTGTGTGTGTTGCCTTTTGGCAGAAGATACAGAACAATTAAAACTTGGACCACACATCTTCTGAATAGTTTTTATCCCAGAGCTATAATTGCACTCAACGATGAACTAAAAGGCCACCATCAGTGACCTGTTGGACAGCATTACTTGGTCTGTTGTGTGGCTGTTTGGGTGGTTTAGAGGTGGGGAATTTTGGTGGGTGGGGATTGTCATGTGTGTTGGGCTTGCTCTCTGGGTGTTACGTGAATTTTGTTGTATGGGTATACTGTGTATATATGTACAATGACAATAAACTTTACATATATGAGGATTTGAGTAAGTTTCTAAGAGTCCTAAAGGATTCCAAATTGCATTGACAGCTATTCTCACATTCAGTGAACATTTTTTTTCTTGAAATCTTTCACTGAATGCAGGGAAAATGGAAGAAAATGGGGCAGGAGTGCATGGACATCATCTTTGTCTCCCTGTTTGGAGTTCTGCGTGCGTTGAAGCAAATCTCTGAAGGAGTTGGGTGTTTTCTTGAAGCTAGAGAATGAGACCTCTTCCTTGAGGAGGAGAAGGTAGAACATACACGGTCCAACATTCTATTCCAGACTAACCAACTAGCCTAAAAACAGAAACTTAGGAGCCCCATTAATATATATATATATATATATATATATATATATATATATATATATATCCAGTTGTAAAAACTGACCTTTGATTTCAATCCCATTTGAAACATCTCTTTGTTCCATGACTATTTGGCTCCACACTTTAAAAAATCCTACAAGGCTCAGCCTTATGTCCTTACAAGACCACCCTTTCCTATGTGTTTAGGGTCTTCCCTGGATTTCCATTCTATATAAGGTGAAATGAATGAGTACCCAAAGGAGCACTTTCTTAGTGGTAGCCTCACATTATGGAATACCCTGCCTCTTTGGATTCAGAGATTGTCCCTGCTTTCATTAAGCAATGGCAACCATCTTGCTCCAACAGGTTATTGAACTGGATTGTGGATAATTAGGATTATTATCCTATTCCCTTGATGTTTTGAGGGCTTTTCATTTTGTAAATTGTCTTGGATAGTTAGGGTGGTATAGAAATATAAAGAAATAACAAGAGAGAAAAGCACTGAAAGGTGTCACTTGTCTCCTCTGGTGGTATTAGAGTACTCATGTCTGGTCCACTATGGCTGTGGCTCTTTACAGAAAGTCAAAAGATAATACTATGCATTGCTCATCTAAAGAATATTGAAGTACAAACATTTGACCACTTTAGGATTATTTTTATTTCCCTCCTAATGTTTCAGTGTTTTATCAATGCAGGTGTGCTTGCTGATAAAGGAGAAGGGTAGCAGGGAGGAGAAGAGACACACGTATGAATAATGCTGGAAGAACTGAAATGTGTAGAAAGTTGTCCAAGAAATGTTCTATATGATTTTAAAAGTGAAACTGCTGCTTTTTAATGAATTGATTGTGCCAGAAACAACTAGAAAGATATATCAATATACGTAGTAAAGAAGCTTGATTTGGCATTTGGGAGCTCTTGATTAACTTGGAATTAAAGCCTTTGATGTCTTTGATATCTCCACTGTGCACTATGATTCAGTGGCACAAAAGAATGCAAAATATTTGAATTCCAATAAGTAAAATCCTCAACAAATAAAATTCTTCCAATTCCTATTTGTTCAATGGTTGGGTGTTATATTGATATACCCATTCTCCTACCATGTTAAATAGCTTCTTCTAATTCCTCTTTCATAAAAAGAATTAATGGTTTGCAGGGAAAGCTCTTTTTTTTTATGAAAAAATGAAGAAAACCTTTATCGTGATTTTATTCTCCCCATACCTTATGGGATGACCATAATTACAAGAGATTAAGGAATAAAGGCACAGGTAGTATTCTTTAAGACTGTGAGAAGATAGTGCCAGAAGCCCTGCCTTTAATATGTTCCCTGCAATTTATTTCATTTATCCAGGCTTGTTATATCTCTGCTGTTACTATTTAATCATCACTCCCACTAGGCATTGTTTTCCGATTGAGGCTGTAGCTAAATGAGATGAGAATGAGATTTGCATTAGATCAGCAGTGGATACTGCAGATATTACTGACACATGAGAAGGAGGGAAGGAGAGAGGGAGAGAGAGAGGGAAAGAAAGAAAGAAAGAAAGAAAGAAAGAAAGAAAGAAAGAAAGAA
>WNWU01000004.1:34616856-34662344 GCA_012654045.1 Ptyas mucosa
AAGAAAGAAAGAAAGAAAGAAAGAAAGAAAGAAAGAAAGAAAGAAAGTTTAAACCAAACAAACAGGGAATGCATTCTGTTCTGTTCCAGGAATGGATTCCAATTCAATTATTCAATAATGGAACAGCAGCATTTAGAAGGTCTTCCATGAATAAGCTATTATCCAAGATCATTAAAAGATATCAAATTACCTGCTACTCCAACCTTCTGTTTTTCTTTCTTCTTGAAGATTGATTTGGTAGGGAGATGAAATAGTTTGAATTTGGTTGAAATAGACTGAAACAATGGCAAAGCATTTTAAGATTTGTTCATTTTCTGATTTGGACTTTTTCCACTCCAGAAAATCATAGGCGGGAGTGCAATCAAATACACCCAGAAAACATTAGCTTGGAAAAGCTCCCTTAAATAATTATTTCTCCTCTAGACCAGGGCAAAGCTTCAAAGATGAACTGGTTCAATTTAATGTTGTTTTGAGTGAAGTGTCCTTGAAAGCTGCTTCACAAAGCAATGAAAACTCCCATCTCTTTAGACTGAAGCGAAGCTGCCATGTTGTTTTGCTTTGCATCCAACTCCAACTCCTGCTTCCTCGTCTAGCACATCCAAAAGCCAAAACAGGCTTTCTACAGATGTATCTTCCAACTATTGGCTGTGCCAAAAGAGGCTGCCAGAGAGCCACACAAAGTATTTTGCCAAGACCGAAAACCTTGCTCCTATGACTTGATGAGATAAATGCCTCCCCGGTACAAAGTGCCTTATAATTCTCTCCTTCAAGCTGATCCAGCCTTTTAGGAAGTTAATAATTAAAAGAGGGATGTGGATATTTTGTGATCCAAGAGTAAAACTGAAATTTTGGCAATCAGAGGCAAGATTCCAATGATGGGTAGGATTGTGGCACAAATGTGGGTGGAATCAAGAAGACACTTTTGTAAAATAAAACTTGTTTACAAAATGAAAAATTAAGCTCACATCTGAAAGGGTTAGAAATTTGTTTTTCAAAACTCCAGGGCAAACCCTGAGAAGGTACAATCCAGCTACATTGTTGAAATATCAGCCATGAAAATGGAAGAATGCCCAAGAAGCTACGCAAAAAGCTACGCAAAGAAGCGCAGCCAACAGGCTACTGCTTGTCCACCACTACTTTAAAAACATGTTATCCTAGTCTTTAAATGAACTAAATTTAATTTCTAGGGCTTCTTCCTGGCTTTTAAAATAGATCTCTTTCATATTCAGCAGCTTCAGTAAACATTTGAGTTCTGCTAAGCTCTGAAAGGGTGATTTCATGGAGATGAGGTAGACTCAGCCTTCAGAATGCATTTTTTTAAAAAAAAAATGATATCAGCTGTGAGCCTTTGAAAGCGATCTTGAAATTCAGTAGACTTTCTGGTTATGCAGAATCCCGGGCACCAGGGAAGCTTGCCTTTCCTTGCAGAAACAAAGCTGAAGGGAGAAAGTGTGGTGTGATGGACTTTCTAAAACTGACATGAGTAGCCAGCCAGTGAATGTTATCCCCACTGCAAACCTGCCTGGGAAAATGCTGCTCTGAAGTTTGTGACTCACTCTGCCAGAATTAGTTCAGGAGAGATGTTTGAAGGGAAAGAGAAACATAGATTTATTTTTCTTAGACCTTGCTTGCTCTTTCTTCTCTCAACCTCTGCCATTCCTTAAATCCATATTCTTTTATCCTTTTTCTTTAAGTCTCAGTGTGTTTGTCTGATCTGTGGTATACTCCTTCAAAATAGATCCAGTCGGCGTTCAGTTTTTCAGTTGTCTCTTTCAGTTTTGCCTTTCATTCCTCCCAAAATTTTTATTTTAAAATCCTGTATTTTTTGCTATTATCTACATTTTTCTCTTCTTGTATTGAGTGAATTTAACGTTAGCCATGGTTCTGAGACAGTACGCTTTCAATTAGATGATTCTGTTTAGCATATGGACTTTAACATTATAGGTACAATAGTAATAACAAAGTATTTCTCAGGTCTTTTTAATTGTTGCAAGACATAGTGGGTTATTAACAAAATAAGCTAATCTTGTCTACAAGCCATTCCAACGAACTTGACAACCCAGAAGAGAAAGTGGTCAGAGAATCATAAAGAGGATCTTTAATGAAAGGTTGTTTTTAAAGGACTTTAGGTTTTTAGAATCCTTTTTAAGGAGTTTTCTTTTTAAAACATTTATTATGTTTAAAGCAGTTTCTAAACTGGTCCACCACAACTTTGTAATAGGCTTTTAGCTTGTAAGTGGCTGTTCTGGAGAGATACAAAGAAATCTCTGTAGTTTTATGTGCTACTTGACTCATGCCTGAGTTGTGTCTACCCTATACTGCATATATACGCTCCTTTTATTTATTTTTTTAATTTATATGCCGCCCTTCTCCGGAGACTCAGGGCGGCTTACAATGTGTTAAGCAATAGCCTTCATACTTTTGTATATTTTATACAAAGTCAGCTTATTGCCCCCACAAACCGGGTCCTTATTTTACCCACCTTAGAAAGGATGGAAGGCTGAGTCAACCTTGAGCCTGGTGAGAATTGAACTCACAGTAATTGCAGGCAGCTGGATGTTAAATGCTGCCTTAGTAGGAGGCATTAGCCTCCTACACCACTCAGGCTCTTAAAGACTTGGCTGTTCCAACAAATGGGTTGACCTTGATCCTTGGGTTTTTCTTATCTTGATTGTTGTTGTTTTAACTGGGTTTTAATTATCTTGATCTTTTATCATTGTATGTTTTTAACTTGTGTTCGCTGCCCTGAGTCCTTAGGGAGAAGGGCGGCATATAAATTATTGTTAAAAAAAAATCTACCCTGAAAGAAGTACAGGTGTCATATTACAAAAAAATATTGTGGTGAAACTATTGAGACTATCCTTCTAAATACCTATGATCTCCTTTATTTTTCTTCCATGCTGGCAAAACATGAGGTAGCTGATGATGCTTTGAAATCTCATTACCACAGGCTCTGGTGGCGCAGTGGTTAGAGTGCAGTATTGCAGGCTAACTCTGCCCACTGCCTAGAGTTCAATCCTTACTGGCTCAAGGAGGACTCAGCCTTTCATCCTTCCAAGGTCAGTTAAATGAGGACCCAGATTCCTAGGAGGTAATATGCTGACTCTGTAAACCGCTTAGAGAGGGCTGTAAAGCACTATGAAGCAATATATAGGTCTAAGTACTATTGCTAGTGCTTTTGCTATCACCTAGAGTCACATAATGTATGCAACTGAATCTTGAATTGGTTTAAAGCTCACCTTTGAAACTTGAATTACACATAGAATCATACCACCTTTAAATCTTGGTTGGATCTTGGCTGAGTTTCATTCCCTATAATTATCAATACATGCCACTACAAGATACAGCAAACAATATTGAGCTAAGTGACTTGTTTACATTTGAAAGCATTTTTCTGACAAGAAAGATAATAAACAAGACAAACAGCAGTATAATTGTTGTAATTAGTTGTATTCTGAATAAACTTTATCACGTAAGTATACGGACCAAATAGAATTCACATCTGAATATTACCAATCCAAAATGCAGTGAAAACAAAAAGAAAGGCAGACAAAGGGGATTAGGGTTAGGAACATAGTCTAACCTTTGAAAATTGTTTTAAATCCCTTAGGAGAAAATGTGATTATTCAATATTAAGTCCTGATTTCTATTATCTTGTAGGTCTTCAAGGACAGATTGAGGAGACAGAAATTCATAAAATGAAAACACTGTCCTAATACTAATACAATAAGAGATTATATGTGTTCCACCTGCTAGCTTCAGTAAGATAGGAAAGATTTGGACATCAACTGAATTCTCTTTTTCACTCCTGGGAAATACTAACACCATCATAGAAGTTCTATCAAGAGCAGAGGTATCAAACTCAATTTCATTTGAGGGCCGCATTAGGGTTGTGTTTGATTTTGGGGCATCAGGGTGGGCGTGGCCAGGGTGGGCATGGCCAGCTCGACGTTACGCGTGTCAGGGATGCCTTTGGTGGCCTGAACGCTCAATGAAAATGGGCTCCCAAGCTCCATTTTTGGCTGTGACGGCCTGCTGAAACCCTCTGCCAGCAAAAATGGAGGTCAGGAGGGCCGCCTATGGCCCTCCCGATCTCCATTTTTGCTGGTTGAGGCATCATGGGCCAGTCCTTTGCTGTTTCCAGGGCATCCCAGCAGGCCAGATCTATGCACCCCATGGGCTAGATCCAGCCTGCAGACTTTGAGTTTAACACCCCTGATCAAGGGCATTATCAGATTCAGTTCAGATCCACACTCCAAGGGAGACTGCAAGACAGTTGAAGGTCTATATTAAATAGTTTTCCAGCCGCTATCACATTACATGTGCAAAAGAAAAAATAATTAAAAGATCCCTCTCTGTGTACTTATTCTGAATGTCACCAGTCCCACATGATTCTGTTTTTCCATTAAAGTAACTGATAAACTGAAACTTGTTGAATCTTTAGAATCAACCTGTACAATCTCACCTATGTTTTCTCTTACAAAAAGGAAGGTACATCCATTGAATTCAATATATATATATATAGAGAGAGAGAATTTATTATTTATATAGATAGATGATAGATAGATAGATAGATAGATTTAGACTTATTAAATATTAATTTATTTACATTTATTTAGATTTATTAAATATGTATTTATTTAAATTTATGCAAAACTGCAGGTAGTCCTTGGCTTGCAACTATTCGTTTACCATATATATTCGTGTATAAGCCGACCCGCATATAAGCTGACCCCCCCAATTTTACCCCCAAAAACTGGGAAAACTTGTTGACTCGCGTATAAGCTGGAGGTGGAAAATGCAGCGGCTACTGGTAAATTTCAAAATAAAAAAAGACTGCTCAAAAGTGCGAGGACCTGTCAGAAATCACTTTTTTCAGCCCTCTGGGTAGTCCTTTTGTGCACATGGACTACTCAGAGGGCTGAAAAAGTAATTTTTGACTGGTCCTCGCAGTTGTGACCAGTCCTCAAACTTACAACTGTCCTCACATTTTATGTTTTTGCCCTATCTTGTCACCATGGTGAAGAGAAGCAGTTGTGAAATGAGTGACATGGTTTTAAGAATGCTGCACGGGCATAAATGTGAGGATGGTCATAAGTGTGAGGAACAGTCAGAAGTTCGAGGACTGGTCACAAGTGTGAGGACCAGTCAAAAATAACTTTTTCAGCCCTCTGAGTAGTCCATGTGCATAAAAGGAGTCCATGTGCATAAAAGGAGAGGGAGGAAGAGAGGAGGAGAAGAAGAAAGGAAGAGGAAGTAGAGAGGAGAAGAAGGGGGGGAAGAGAAAGTAAGAAGGAAAGAAAAGAGGTGGTAGGTTTGAGGAGAAAGATTGCTGTACAATAAAAAAGATGAAAGGGAAGAAAACCAACCCCAAACACATATAAAGATATTAAGATAAAGAATGAATTGTTAAACTTTAAAGAATAAAAGAGAACAAATATGAATAAATAGCAATAATTAGAAACACACATAGAAACATACAATGTATTTTCTTTGAACAGAATATTTGGCCGGTTCACAAATTTAAACAGTGTTTAGTCATTTCATTTAAATTTACAATTTCTATATTTTCTTTTTGCCATATTTATTCCTCCTCTATTTTTTAAAAAACCAATATTACCCTTCATCCTCATCTCTAATCTTAATCAAATTTAATTTTTCACTTCTATTCTATATTATACCCCTTCCCATTGTCATCTATTTTTATATCAATCCTCACATTGCTTAATTATGTAATATTACAGTTGTTTAATACAAATTCAACATTTTAATATAAATCAATTAGTTATATAACTATCTTTTTTGTATATTAATCAATATGAACATGAATATTCCAATTATTTCCATGCAATCCAATTTCTTACAAATCAATTAATTATATTTACCAATAATAACAAACCCAATAATTTCCCCCAATATTCTTCCAAACCACAACTTAACCATTTCTGCTTTCAACATAATATACAATTAATAATATCTCAATTATTACAATTCCCTATTTAAATAGAGCTTTTTTTTCTTTTG
Organism: Ptyas mucosa; assembly: GCA_012654045.1. Taxonomy (NCBI): domain Eukaryota; kingdom Metazoa; phylum Chordata; class Lepidosauria; order Squamata; family Colubridae; genus Ptyas; species Ptyas mucosa. The sequence goes on from WNWU01000004.1 coordinate 34,622,881, forward strand.
TGTTTTAAAATCTTGAACTCCCCTCTTTTGCCATTTGCCATAAATTTCCCATTGTTTGCACCAACCTTTTTTGATGAGGAGAAAGAAAAGACATCTGCCTTAGCAAACAGCAAAGCCAACAAGCTGTTTTAGTTTCGCTTTTGGTTTCAGCAGAAGGAGAAAAAAAATGTCCTCTTTGCAGCAGGCACCTTTTTGCAGCGGGCACCGATCTTCTCATTTGTTTTCTTTTAACCCTGATCAGCTGTAGGGGGGGCCTTTGAAGCCCCGCGGCAAGAATTTAAAGTTTTTTTTTTCCTCTAGCCATCAGCTGGAACTCAGGAGGCAGTCCCAATAGATTGGGAGTGGGCGGGGTAAGCAAACCCCGTTCTCCCACTGTTTCCTAGCTTGCAGGGAAAAAGTCATTTTTTTTCGTGACCCGCGTATAAGCCTAGGGGGCGTTTTTCAGCCTGAAAAATGGGCTGAAAAACTCGGCTTATACGCGAGTATATACAGTAATTACAATGGCACTGAAAAAAATTAATTATGACTAGTTTTCACATTTACAATTGTTGCAATACTTCCAAGGCTATGTGAATCAGAATTTGGACACTTGGCCACTGGCATGTTTTTATGATGGTTGCAATGTCCTGGGGTCACGGGATCACCTTTTGCAACCTTCTGACAAACAAAGTCAATGAGGAAGCCAGATTCGCTTAACAACAGTGTTACTGACTCAACATCTGTCTCAATTCACGTAACAACTGTGGCAAAGATGATTGTAAATGGGGCAAAATTCACTAAACAACTGTGTTGCTTAGCAATAGAAATGTTGGGTTCAATTGTGGCTGTAAATCAAGGACTTCCTGTATATAAAATACAAAATCAGCTAAAAAACATTAGATCACACAGACTGCCCAGACTAAAACAGTCTATTAGATAGCAAAAAAATAAACATCAGTCCCAAGTCTGGGAGCAAAGGCGGGATTTCAAAGCTTTCTGGAACTCCAGGAGAGATGGCGCTATCCTTCTCTCTATTCCTTAGGCTGAGACCCGCAACAGATAATACATACATTCTAGGTCCCACAAGATGGCAATGTTTAATGGAGGGGACCTGTAGTGCATGTACTCTCCTCGAACATATTGGGTGGGAAAAAACAATTGGAGATGAGCAGCATCTCAGATATCCAGGCTTTAAGCTACACAGGCCATTATAGGTAATAACCAGAACCTTGAATTGCACTTGGAAGCCAACTAGCAACCAATGCACCTCGTGTAGTGGTGGTGATATGAGGGCACACTGAGAGCACACATCAGTGCTCATGCTGCTGCATTTTGAACCTGCTGTTGCTTCCAGGTGGTCTTCAAGGGCAGCCCCATGTAGAGTGCATTGCAATAATTCAATTGCGGGGTGACCAGGGTATAATTAACTGACTGAAGGGCCTCCTCATTGAGGAAAGGGAGCAAGTGGCACACATGAAGAATCTGTGCAAAGGCCTGGCCACAGCTGCCACCCGCTCAGTAGCTGTAAGTCGAGGAGGACCCCAAGTGGTATACTAGGGAAGTGCAGCCCTATCCAAGGCCATAGATCAGGGGTGTCAAACTCACATCATCACAGCATTATCATGTGACATATTGGGACTTTCCCCCCCGTCATTAAACCGGGCGTGGGCGTGGCCAGCACGTGATGCATCCAGCCCGCGGACTGGGAGTTTGACAGCCCTGCCATAGATGGTGATATCCCCACCTAGGGGTCCAAACACCCTCAGCCATTCAGTCTTTTTAGGATTGACCTGAAGTCTGTCCTGACCCACTCAAATGCAAACAGTTTAAACAGGCATTCTTTGTAAAATAAATGACACTTAATTGGGTTCACACAACATACCAATCTATAAATCTTGGTTTGAAACCATGAGGATTGATTTCACTGTACCAAAATTTTAAAAAATAAAATAAACATGACTGAGTTTATTCTGCAATCCATATCAGCATAGGAGGCTAGAGAAAGAGAACAATTTGCCATAAATGATGACCACATCTGTAACAATAACACTGCATTTAAGATTCCAGTATTTTTGTTCTGATTGTGAAAGGGCCACAATTTACATAATGTAAAATCTCCTTAGTGATTTACTAATTCCAAGAAATATTTTTTGTTCCTTATACATGCATAAGAAATCACATATACCGTACAATCCCAATATTCACACTTCAAGTGCTTCATTGATTGTTTCTTTTCTTTTCATATTTCAACTGTTATCACTAATCATTGGTAAACTCAACAGTAGTGGATAAGATTGCGTATTAAACCCAATCAAAGTTTAGGACAAGGCAAAGTGTTTTCAAGTGCTTAATTTCTAAGCAATTAATTCCAGCTCTTCTTTTCTGCGCTTAAGCCTGTCAGCTTGGTGTGACATCTCAAAACATCAGCTACCTGGAAAATGTCTACCCTGTAATTACATATCACACTAAAGAGGCATTTGTTTCAACTCACCCTTATGTGAAAATTGCCCAACAAAATTGTTAGAATGGAATAATAATTTGCTGATGAGAAGCAGTCTGCATGCAGAAACAATTTCCAGGGGATACCTCCGCCTATCAAACCTATTATCTAACTTTATATGAAAACTAGTTCATGTCATTAAACAAGTATATTCCTTGTCTCCTATCTAGACAGCCTTTGCTCTTGATTTAGTGGGTGGGGCAGTATATTCAGGCTGTAGCTTTTTACACTTCCACTGATTCGCAATATTCAGAACTGGAATTACTCAGTTTATTTTCTGTGTATCTGTTGAGTTAGTCGTTCTCCTAGAAGCTCAAAGCATCATGGTGGGATTCAAATAATTTATCAACAGGTTCTCTGCCCTAATGACCGGCTGGGTGGGCCTGACCAAGGGGTGTGACAGCACTCAATTTTTTAAATAAATCAATAAATCCACTACTCCGATCTTATCTATCCTTTATTGTGCATTTTTTAAAACTCTTTATAAAATACAGATTATTTAATAATCTGTCAATACTTCTGGATTATTCTTTTGATGCTCCAGGTTAGCAGTTGACTGCCTTGTACAGTTAGTTCTTGACTTACCACCACAACTGAGCCCAACATTTCTGTTACTAAGCAAAACAGTTGTTAAGTGAGTTTTTAAATGAATCACTGCAGTTGTTACGTTGGTGACATGGTTGTTAAGTGAATCTGGATTCCCCATTGACTTTGTGTGTCAAATGATGATCACATAACCACCTAGGACAGGGGTGTCAAACTCGATTTCATTGAGGGCGGCATCAAGGTTGTGTTTGACTTTGGGGGGGGCAGGGTAGGTGTGGCCAGATCGATGTCACTCGTGTCGAGGGCACCCTGGTGGCCCGATCGCTCTGCCAGCAAAAATGGGCTCCTGAGCTCCATTTTCGGCTTCCTGAAACCCTTTGGCAGCAAAAACAGAGCTCAGGAGGTGGACTTCCACCCGTGGACTTCGTAAGCTTTGTTTTCGGCTACAACAGCCTCCTGCAACCCTCTCCCGGTGGCCCTCACGAGCTCTGTTTTTGCTGGCAGAGGCACTGCAGGCCGGTCCTTTGCTGTTTCCAGGGTGGCACCATGGGCCAGATATAAGCAACCTGTGGGCCAGAACTGGTTCCCGGGCCTTGAGTTTGACCCCCCCTGAGCCAGGACATTGCAAGTGTCATAAATACATGCCAGCTGCCAAGCAACCGAATTTTGATTATGTGACCAAGGGATGCTGCAATGCTCATAAGTGTGATAAATATTTTTTCAGTGCTGCTGTAGCTTCAAACGGTGACTACATGAATAGTTGTAAATCAAGGACTATTTGTAGAAAATGGCTGCTACTGAAAAAGAAAATCAGTTAATCTCATCAGTTTTGGATATGTTGAAAACAAGTTTCTCCTAGGTGGTTATCTAAATAAATTATGAAATATCAGTTGTTTTACTGACTATGTGCTGCAATACACTATATGGAAGGCATGGTTTTTATGGGATCTTCTTTGACGCAATACATTTTGGCTATTTGAGCATTATTTTCTGCTGTTTGTTTTTTGGCTATGTAAACTAGCCTACACACAGCCTGCACAGAATGTAGAATTCTTAATTTGTTCACATTTAGCCAAATGAGGATATTATTACAGAAATGGGGAGGGGGGGGAATGCTACATGTTGTCTATCATGAACTGATGCAGAGGTGAAATGCTCCTGGTTCGGACCGGATCGCCCAATCCAGTAGTGATGGCTGCGGGTGGTTCGGAGAACCGGTAGCAAAAATCCCTGCCCTCCCCCCGACCACCATGCCCAGCTGAGCTGCAGGATCATCAGAGGCTTTTTTTTTTTACTTTTAAAAGCATTTTTTCTATCACCTCTTCCGACGAAAAAATGCTTTTAAAAGTTTTTTTAAAAAGCCTCTGAGGATCGCCCGGCTCAGCTGGGATAGTTAGAGGCTTTTCAAAGCATTTTTTTCTGCAACCTCTTGGCCGAAGAGGTGGTAAAAAAAATGCTTTGAAAAGTCTCTGACGATTCCAGCTGAGTTGCCTGATCAGCAGAGGCTTTTCAGAGCATTAGAAAAAATGCTTTGAAAAGTTAAAAAAAAAAGAAAGTTGGCCATGCCCACCCAGTCACATTGCCTCCCCCCACCATTCACGCCCACAGAACCGGTAGTAACAAATTTTACATTTCACTCCTGAATTGATGCCTATTATCATCACCATCATCATCAACAACAAGAAGATATTTAATTTATTAAAATAAAGGGAGTTCTCAAAAAAAAAAACCTACTCCAACAGGACTGTTCTAAGAATGATGTGAAACAGATGTTGAATGGCTCATTATCCAGTGTGTCTATACATTAATCAACCTCTTTATTTAATAGAAAATACATTAACATGACACATTGTAGTTTTTGTTTCTTAGCAACAGACTTTTTTTGGGTTTTTTGGTAGTCTCGTCATCCAAGAGGTGTTACCCAGTATTTTAAAGTACCATTAATCCTTCGAATGTTTTTTATGGCTCAGGCAATCTTTTCCTTTATGTGAGTATGAGACCTAATAAAAAGAATTGATTAATTTATCTCCCTTTACATAATTAATAAAGGGATGGATACCTTCAATCTAACCATCACTACAAATAAACGAGTGCCATTCAGAAAGGAGCAGGTTTTATGGATGAACCTTCAATATTTTCCAAAACCCTATATATTACATGATTTCATTTTGATGTAATCTGGTTATGTGTACATTTCATTTTTAGCAGTGATAAATTGTAACATTATTCAGCATTTAGTTTCAGTGGAGGTGGGTCAGTAAATGTAACAGATGTTATGATGTAAATTGGTTTACATGAATATGGTGTTTAATCTGGATATACTGTATACCGTGCCATAATGTGAATTTTTAAAATTGATTTATTGATTAGCCTATAGGCCATATCAACGTACAGGTTCAAACATATATTAGCAATAAAATTCTAACCAAACAATTTAAAGTGAGAGTAGGGTAAAATACAATGGTTATAGAATAAAATACGATAATTTAATACATAAATATATAAAATAGAATAAAATGAGATAAAATTATATTTCTTTATCACCCCTGCAATCTATCCTAATCAATCCCATGTACGCCAATCTCAGTCGGACCATTTTAGTCAGAAATTGTGCTATATGTGAATATTAATAGTTTTTACATCCTTAAAGATTATGTTCATCATCAGATTTCTGTAGGAACCCCTCTCAAAAAACCATTAAAATTCTGCAAGAATGTGGCAATGCCTCTTCTTTTCCTCCCTAGTCATCATACAATAACTCTCTACTACACACATACAACCCAGGGGTGAAATGCTCCCGGTTCGGACCGGATCGCCCGATCCGGTAGCGATAGCAGCGGATGTTTCGGAGAACCGGTAGCAAAAATCCCTGCAGCTCCCTCCCTCTCTCCCTCCCATGCCCAGCTGAGCCGCACGATCATCAGAGGCTTTTTTTTTAAGAAAAAAATTTGCTTTAAAAGCCTCTCTGACGATCCCAGCTGAGTTGTCTGATCATCAGATATTTTTTTAAAAGCCTATCTGACGATCAGGCCACTCAGCTGGGATCGTCAGAGAGGCTTTTTAAAAAATGCTTTGAAAAGTCTCTCTGCCGATCAGAACCGGTAATAACAAATAACAAATTTTACATTTCACCCCTGGTACAACCATACTTGCTCATCTCTTCCTATTGATTGGGTATCAATCAAATAGTCAAAATTAGACTACACTTAAAACACTTGACTTGAAACAGTTCATTTATTGACAATGTTATAATGGCACTGGAAAATGTGACCTGACCATTTTTCACACTTATGACCCTTGTAGCATCCCCATGACCATATGATTTACATTCAGATGCTTGACAACTGACTCGCATTTATGATTGTTGCAGTGTCCTGGAGTCATGTGATCCTCTTTTGCGACCTTCTGACAAGCCAAGTCAATGGGGAAATCAGATTCACTTAACAACTGTGTTACTGATTTAACAAGTGCGGTGATTCACTTAACAAAAATGGCAAGAAAAGTCATAAAGTGAAGCAAAACACACTTAACAAATTTCTCACTTAACAACATAAATTTCGGGCTCAGTTGTGGTTGTAAATTGAGGACTAACTGTACTGTCTGCAATCCAAGTCAATCCAAGACTTATCCCAGTACGGCCAGTACGCTCCCATAGAGAGGGACTTCCCAGGGTGCCGTCGGTCAAACAGTGTCGACTGGCAGCCCCCAGAGGGAGAGCCTTCTCTGTGGGAGCACCCACCATATGAAACGAGCTGCCCTCGGAGATACGGATGATCCCGGATCTTCGTGCTTTCCGCCATGCCCTCAAAACATTTCTATTCAAGCAGGCCGGCCTGACCTAACCTCGTTTAAAATTACTTTAAATTTTTAAACTTGAATCTGCCCTATAAATTGAGATGTTTACTTTAATTCTATTTCTGAACCAAACTATTTAACTGTATGTTTGATTGATTTTTGAATTTAATCTGTATCACATGTATTTTTCGTTCAACTGTTCACCGCCCTGAGTCCTTCGGGAGTAGGGCGGTATATAAATTTAATTAATTAATTAAATAATAATAATAATAATAATAATAATAATAATAATAATAATAATAATAATCCCAAACATTAGGTCAGAGTATCATAGGCCAAAATTGCCAGTAAACCTCAATAATCAACTCTCCTTTATCATGAGAAAAATGGCTTGCTCAAAAGCTCCACCAAGAGGCAGTGTTCATTTGTTGGACTTTCAAATGCATAGCAGAGATAGATTGCCTCGACTGTCAATACAAAATGACCTAACACAATTCTACAACACAAGTTCCTGGTGGGGATAAACTCCATAAAATTGAGGAAATTGTTGTGGACCAGACAGGAATAGGATTGCATTGTAAGAAGTGGTGGGTTGCCCCTGGTTTGCACTGGTTCTATAGAACCGGTAGTAAAACCAGCAGAAGGCCTCGCCCACCGACCCCGAGGTCACCAAAAAGCTTCTGCACATGCGCAGAAGAACGTGCAGCCCCTCTGCAAACTGGTACTAAAGGTAAGTAGAACCCACCCCTGATTGTAAGTATATAATTACTGTCCACTGTCAACTCTGAAGCGAACCTGGCTGAAGCCATCTTGTGCTGACTCATAGTTGCCACGAAGCCTGAGAGGGAGAAGAGAGAGGGAAAGTAGATAGCCCAGCTATACCAAGGTCATTGAAACAGGTGACTGTTGAAAGAGGAGAGGAGCCTGCCTTCCATCTTCATTTGACAAGGTGACCAATGACACCTGGGAGGGGGGAGTTTTACTCTTTTACTTAGGTGAAAATCGCGGAAACTATTAGAGTTGGTTTTCACCATCTGTGCCGATATGATGTATCCAATAAACATGTCTTGTGAAGAATCTACTTGCCTCAGAGTTCTGCTTTCAATGAGTGCATTACTCAGAACCTGACATTAAACCAACAGTTCCCTCTGCCTCCCCCTCCAGGTTTGCTGTCACTGCCTGGACCATCACTTGGTTGCTTGGATAGTCAGTCATATGGTCATCTATATGAGCCCACACTTGATTCAGAAAGAAAGCCAGTTTCTCCAGGTCCCCATCGAAGGTGGCTTTCATAGGAGGAGGTGCGGCTGGGCAAGGAGGAGGAGGCCTTACTCACAAATTAAAAACTGAGATGCCCGCCGATCCATGGTACAGGGACAACAAGGGGCTACTGACCCTCAGACACAGAGTAGCCTGGGAGGGCTCTAAACTGTATGTCCCCAACAGCATGCATCTCCAAGTACTTCGAAGAAGCCAAGCAGGCAGGGCATTTCGGCTTTGTACTATGATATGAGAAATCTCTTTATTTAGATTGATGAGTCAGAATTTGCTTTGATAGTTTACTCTGCATTAATAAAAAAAATCCTTTTCGAAAGTCTCTCCAGCAACTCAAGTGGTATAAAATAGACTATTTAGAGCTATAGTCAAGCGTTTAATGATATCACCGCAGGAATTGCCATTATCATTGGACAAACAGATATATTTTGTGACAAGAGAGAATAAGGTTGCTTGTTTCAGCAAAAGCGATATCAAAGGCCAGATTAGAAACAGCCATAAAAAAAAAGAAACATCTGCATGGGTACAGGTGGCCCTTGATTTACAATCATTCACTTAGTGACTGTTCAAAGCTGCAAAGGCACTGAAAAAAGTGACTTATGGCCATTTTCACACTCACGACTGTTGCAGCATATCCATGGTCATAGGATCAAAATTCAGATGCTTGGCAACTGGTATGTATTTATAACATTTGCACTATCCCAGAGCCATGTGATCAAAGTCAATAGGGAAGCCATATTCACTTTGCAGCCATGTTACTAACCAGGGGTGGGTTCTAAATTCTTTTACTACCGGTTATGTGGGTGTGGCTTATTTTGTGGGCGTGGCTTGATGGTCATGTGACAATTCTTTAGGATTTAGCAAAGATACTGATCTACCAGGCTTTTAACTGCTTGTAGAGCTGTACCAGTCTATCCATTTGTTCTTGGAGCATCCTAATCTACCCGTTTGTTTTTTGAGCGTCCCGGTCTACCGATTTATTTTTGGAGTGTCCTGGTTTACCCATTTGTTTTTCGAGCGCACTGGTCTACCACCACACTGCCTTTTAACACTGATCAGCTGTAGGGTGGCCCTTTGAAGCCCGGGGGCAAGAGTTTAAACAGTTTTTTTTCCTTCCAGCCGATCAGCAGGGACTCAGGAGGCAGTGAAAAATTGGGGGTGAGGCCAAATAAAAGGTAAGAATAATGCGGTGGGAGGGAGGGCCCAGCTCCCGAACAAAGAGAACCGGTTCAGTGACATCATATCATCACCCTTACCGGCTCGGCTGAAGCGGCCCGAACCGGGAGGAACCCACCACTGTTACTAACTTAACAACTGCAGTGATTCACTTAAGAACTATGTCCAGGAAAATTGTAAAATGCGGCAAAATGCATTTAACAACTGGATTGCTTGGCAATGGAAATTTGGGGGTCAATTAGGGTTGTAAATCGATCTGTATATCAGTATTTATTTGGAGTTCACCTACTTGTATAGCCAGTCAGTTTTAAGCTACCATTTTAACTTCCCACTATATTTCCAGGTCCAGTAATATTATTCCAATTAGTTGCACAAAATGCAAATAAGAGTTCATATTAAGAACACCATTTACATTTCCCAGAATGCCATGGATATTTAAGGGCATTCTGCAAAATTTTAAAATGGAGATTCTTAACTGGCAACATAGGGCAAGTAGCTGGTGCTAATCCTGAATAACAATTAGTCCACCTGTCAGCTCTCTAATTCTAAAAATTAGAAAGAAATTGAACATGAAAATAGAAGATAAAGTTTTTTCTCCAGCGAGTTAGAGTGTTGGAAGCTAGCTAAAAAGATATATTTACTTGTGCATGAGATTGTTCTTTGTTGCCAAACATTAAATGGACAGAAAGATCTATGCTTTGGAAAAAACAGAATAGAATGTTTAAAAACTAAATTGGCAACATAAAAATAAATAAATAATCTCTTCGGGTGAACTGGGTTTAATCTATATTTACTAGCATCTAGGAAATGCCTTTAACTGCATCGTGAAATCAGGCAAATTTGTGTTATAAATAATTGTTACTGAAAAACAAAAAGAAAAAGAAAAAGAGTAAATAAAAACAAATTATTTCCAAAAGACTTATGCAGCAAATCTTGGGGGGGGGGGGGCAGGAACATGTATATAGGCTGCATAATGCTGCAACTTTACATTTTCATTGGACATCTGTAAAAAAAAATCCCATAATATTTTAACTTGCTCATTTCCAACAAGGAAGGAAGGAAGGAAGGAAGGAAGGAAGGAAGGAAGGAAGGAAGGAATTCTGATGCTCCCTGCATTCTATTTCAAAAATAGATTTTCTGTTTTGTGATGATAAGTCTAGATAATAAAGTTTAACATTAAATTCTATTAATTGCTATTCTGATTAATGATACTTAAAATATTGGCTAAGTTTGCTAATCATTTATTTGATTTTAGTAACTATTAAGATCATCTTATTGATAATATGAGTGCAAAAGTTGATTTGAAACTCAGTATTAAGAAAACTAAGATCATGGCATCCAGCCTTCTCAATTCCTGGCAAATAGATGGGGAAGAAATGGAGGTAGTGACAGATTTTATTTTCCTGGGCTCCAAGATCACCACAGAAGGGGACTGCAGCCAAGAAATTAAAAGACACTTGCTCCTGAGGTAGAAAGCTATGGCAAATCTAGATAGTATACTAAAAAGCAGAGACATCACCCCACCAACAAAAGTGCATATAGTCAAGGCTATGGCTTTCCCAGTTGCAATGTATGGCTGTGGAAGTTGGACCATAAGGAAGGCTGAGCGCCAAAGAATCGAGGTCTTTGATCTATGGTGCTGGAGAAGACTCCTGCGAGTCCCTTGGAATGCAAAGTGATCAAATCGGTCAGTCCTAGAGGAGATCAACCCTGACTAATCTTTAGAAGGCCAGATCCTGAAGATGAAATTCAAATACTTTGGCCACCTAATGGGAAGGAAGGACTCATTGGAGAAGAAACTAATGCTGGGAAAGATTGGGGGAAAAAGAAGAAGGGTACGACAGAGAATGAGGTGGCTGGGTAGAGTCACTTGAAGCAGTAGATGTGAGCTTAAATGGACTCCAGAGGATGGTAGAGGACAGGAAGGCCTGGAGGAATGTTGTCCATGGGGTCGCAATGGATCGGACATGACTTTGCAACTAACAACAACAAATATTGATAATATAAATATATTACTTTGAAAATTCTTCTTCACTTTTACATAACTTGTAAAACTCTTTTTGTTTCTTTTTTGTTTTGTTTCTTACGTTTGCTTTAACATTTCTGTCAAGATAAAATGAAAATGATTTTAGAAAGTTTCTATTCACACATATCACACAATTCTCGGGAGAATCCAGGATCTTTAAGTGGGGGGAAGATGTAAAGCAAAACCAGATGCTGACTGTTGGATGAAAGTATATAAAAAAAAATAGAAGTAAAAGAAAATGAAATGGATTTTCTTGGAATAAAGTAAATCAAACTAAAAAGAGAAAGTACAATGACGAGAAACTGCTAGATTGCTCAAAAAAAATATTGGAATATTGGGGGTGTTTGGAAATAAATTGTACTTAATTCTACAAGAATCAGAAGGAAATCTTAGCAGGGATAATTATGTTTGGGTGGAAGCAGAAATTTTTGGAATTGGAGGAGCATTTGTCTGGGATTATTTGAATAATGAAACATCTTGACTTTATCCTGTAGCTGACAACGTCTAGTTGATCAACTTGAGATTGGCTCTATTTCTGTACCCTTTGCTCTGACCTAGGCTTCCGTATAAAGTATACAGCACAATCTTAGTCCCGGAAAACCTCTTTTATTCAAATGGCTGTGAATTATTGTCATTCCTAGTCCGAAAGGCTTCTCAAACAGTCTATCGGGGAATGTTTACAAACACTCACCTTATCTCCCTTGGAATGTTGCCAGACAACTAATTGCCATATGCAAGGCAAGGCCAAACTTAGCACAGAGTCAAACAGAACTTTCCCAGAGCTTTTACTGACCAGATGAACTAATTGCTTCCTGCAAAAGATCACATCCTGTTCACTTCTCTTTTATGCCTTAGGGGTGGGGCCAATCATCTCCAAGCCTTACTCCCAAGTTGACCCTGTTTTCTTAATTGTTCCTGTCTTCTGGCAGCTCTGCTCATATGCACACTGGGAACAGGCTCATGCTGTTCTTCTGCCTCGGTGATGTCAGACTCCTGAGACTCCGGAGGCAGCAAAGAACTACCAGATGGCCTTGGCCCCGCTCTGCCTCCGATTCAGAGCCCTTCCCCAAACTCCAGGACTGGCCCATGTTCTTCCCCAACCTCCTCACTGTCCGAATCTGCTGCCAGCTCTGCTGGCTGCTGGTGGGCCACAACACCCTTGATCTATAGCTGTGTCAACACAATACACTGATCACATCCGAACCAGCCTTATTTTACAGCAATGTGAACTGGGCCTGCATTTTGTTCAGGCATACCTAGAAAATTGAATTGAGATAGTCATGGATCATTTAACATTTATGCAAAAACAGCTGGTTGATTATACCTCCTGGGATTTGACCTTGACTATCTGACTCTGCTTTTGCTTGTCTGTGTGGATATGATATCCTCAATCTCCAATGATCAGTTTTATCACATTCTGTTATCCAAGCCAATTAGGTGATATTTGGGGATCTATTATAGTGTCATATTCTCCGTCATCATTTTGCCGAGAAACAAAATAATAATAAAACTCTCTCATTTCAGAGCATTAGAAATAAAGACCATGATTATTAGCTTCTCTTATTACTTTGGTAAACACTTTAATTAAAACTGGGATTTTTTTCCTCCCTGTATCCTTGGGACCTAAAAACCAAGCAACCATTTTCTGATTTGTCCCTTAATTAGCACACTGGTAAACTATTCTTTTTTTTGACACAGATGAGACAAATACATATATAAATGAATCAATATTATACCACTATTTAATAAAAAGGTGGTTCCCAACTATGTTCATCTATACATAGTTTTCTCCTTTTGGTAGCTATCAACCTATCAAAAGGTGAAAAAAATGTCACTGTAGATAACTAGATGGATATAGTTAAGAGCTACCTTTTTGATTAAATAGCCTGATTAAATAGCTATCAAACAAGTGGCATGGTGGCCTAGTGGTGAAAAAGCTCATCTCTCACTTGGAAGGTTGAGAGTTCAATCCTAGGAAGCGACAGATGTTTCTCTATCAGGGCACAAAGAGGAAATATCTGCTGCAAACTCCACAGAGGCATCAGGAAGGGAATCCGGCCAGTAAATGCTTAGCTCCATCCAGTCGCCCCAACTCTGCCCCAAATTAAAAGGTTACAGGGTTGTAAAAAGGGATCATTATCAAACAAAATTTAGTTATTTTGAAAATATATGTAACTATGGTGTTTAAGATAATTTACATAGAAATCCTTGGAACAACTAAAGGAAAATTTTGATGAATAGAATTACAGCACTGTAAGAGGCAGAGGAGGGGGAAGTGAGGGGCAAGACCTAAACCCCACTTTTTCAAAGCCATTAGAGGAACCTGCATAAGGAACTTTATTAAATCTTTTTTAAACCTTTTTATTTCATCAGGCAGGCCTGGCCTGATTCCCCTTTTCTAATTAATACTATAAATTTTAATTTGTTTTAAATTATTGGGGTTTTAATATTTCTATGGCCAAATTTATTTAATTGGATTTTAGTGGGTTTTAAATGTTATATATGTTTTTATATGTTTTATTTATGGCTGGTCACCGCCCCGAGTCCTTCGGGAGGAGGGTGGTATACAAATTAAATAAACTTCAAACTTCAACTCTACCTTGTAAAATTATTACAGGGATGATCTTAAGCCATGCTAGTATAATCATTTTCAGGAACAGACAGCAACTCAAGTTATCTTGGAGGTCTAGTAAAGTTTAAATCACTCCCTTTAATTTTACTAGTTATTCCACTAATATTTAAGAATTAATCATTCATACTCCCAGGAAAATGCTTGTTCCTGAAAAGAAGCATTTATATAAACGTACCTGTTCTTCTATGATCCACGTCCAACTCAATTAAAATTGGTCAGCTAAAATAAGGAGGGTAGGCCTCAGAGTCCCTAATTTCAACCAAAAATTAAAAATTATCTGCTCCAGTCCCTACTTTACAAAGAAATATGTCCATTTGGACTATTATATCACGTAGGGACTTGCAACTTGGTCATTAAGTGAAGCAGTTCCTAAATGAAATGGCAATTGTGTTATGATCTTACCCAGGCGTGGGTTCTAAAATTTTTTACTACTGGTTCTGTGGGTGTGGTTTATTTTGTGGGCGTGATTTGATGGTCATCTGACAAACAATTATTTAGGATTTAGCAGAGGTACTGTCCTACCAGGCTTTTAACTGCTTGCAGAGCCGTACCGGTCTACCCATTTGTTTTTGGAGCATACCGGTCTACCCATTTGTTTTTGGAGCATTCTGGTCTACCTATTTGTTTTTGAAGCGCACTGGTCTACCACCACACTGCCTTTTACTGCTGATCAGCTATAGGGCGGCCCTTTGACGTTTTTTGCCGTTCTGCCACCACCAAGAGCATCGGAAACTGCTTTCAGGCAGCTTGGCCTCAATTGCCAATCTACCACCACCAAGCGGTTTACAAGGACCAGATCGGTTCTAGCCAATCAGTTGGGAGGCTTCTTGGCTTCTCAATTTAAAGCTAAGGTATCTTGTTTTGTTTTGTTTTTCCTCTTCTTTGTCAAGTGAGCCCTTTTTTCCTTCTAGCCGAACAGCTGGGACTCTGGAGGCAGCGAATAGATTGGGGGCAGGGCCAGGCAGAGGTGGTATTTACCAGTTCTCTGAACTACTCAAAATTTCCACTACCGGTTCGCAAGAACCGGGGAGAACCGGTAGCAACCCACCACTGATCTTACCCCAGCTTTTTTTTTTTTTTGCTTCATGGAGCTGCAAAGGTTGTAAATACAAGGTATGATTTTAAAGATACTGTTTCATTACCATCGTAATTATGGACAGTTGTTAAATGTGATAGTTGCTTAATAAGGACTTCCTTATATCTTAGGCCATTTGGCACACATGTTTTAAAATTTTAGCTTCAAGTAAAGTAAGGCAGATGGGGAAACTGTCTGTGGTTAGCTTCTTCCTTTGTTTCTAGCCTGTTCTTTGGACCTTACAGATAAAATTATTATACTGCTAGAACGGACCTTTGGGTCATCTCTCCATCACACCTAAACCATGTTTAAAAATATGCAGGCTGGTGCTTTACATCTACATTTACATCTACATTTACATCTACATAACCTCATGGTCTATTCCTCTTTTTCTTGCCATTAAAGGCTATGAAACTTTCTTCTAGACTTGGCTGGCTATAAATACCCTTACCATAATTATTTTCTGGGAACTGATAAAGCAACTCTGAATCAACAGGAATGTTAAACACATCAAAGCTGAGAGGATTTAGTACAGTGTTCATCTATTTTGCATAAAGTGGTTCAATTGGAAATTATGATTTCCCCATTACTACTTATTAGAAACCTTGGAAATCATCACAAAGTATATTTAAGTTGGAAGCACACTAACATGAACAGTCTGAATATTCCATATTAGATAAAGCTATTAAAAATTGCAAGAATCTCACCAATAGCCTCTAATGACACTATTATCCTAAAAAATCCTGAAGGAGGATATATTTAATGCAGAGCTATCAGCTTTGTGCTATATATACAATAAACAACAGAAACCTGGTTCTATATTACTGAGAAAGAAGCAGCACTATATTTGGAAACAGATGAGAGTTGTCAAATCAGGTGAGACTTATGAATCTTCACCATAATTTTAAAAATAGTCTTGTAAAACTGTGTAGTCACTGCAGTTGTAAAACCCATTAAGTAACTTACATGTCATTACAATAGAAAGGTTAACTCATACATTTGGGGGTTCAAACTCAAGTCAAATTGTATTGTTCCCAAGTGCTAGCAAACTATATGAATATCATCTCCCATTTTGGAATGAACAGTATATTTTTCAGTGAGCGGGAAATAATTCACTTGTATAATTTTACCATGATAATGGAAAGTAAATTGATTTCCTAAAGATCTCGACATGAAAAACAACAGTGTAAAATATGCTACAACATACAAATAAAATACATTTTGCTGCTGCTGCTGCTATTGTTTCTTTAACCAGCATTAAAGATTTGAAACAGCTTCATAGTTAAATCTAAACATTAGCATCCTAGATCTAAAGAGTCTAATTTGATGACACGATATCCGTAAGAATTGAACCACCTCAATTTGTGCACTGCAAGTGCTCTTTGAGGTAAAAGCTACATTCTCCCAATTCTTCTTGAAGTTAGTGTCCACCATCTTTTCAAGCCCATGATTCCTCTCACCTAGTATACAACTAAAGAGCCTGCAGAGAAATTTAGCTCTCAGGAGTGGTTTGTATAGCTTATTGCTGCATAGTTCTTCGGCTAAACATCCCTCAACCCTTACCTGGACTGTGAGATAAGCAAACTTCCCATTACTACTGACCTTTATTTCCCTTCTTATTTCCCCCCTTCAGTACCAAAGTGAAGTAGATTGGACGGAGAGTGTATTACTGGCTCAAAATCACCTAGAGAGCTTCCATGAACCCTAGTTCTGTCCAGCACTTTAACCACTACCTCATGCTCACCAAATGTTGAGATGTGGAGGAAACCCCCACTTTTTTTAAGAACTAGGAAAGTTTGTGCATATTACAGATTTTCTGTACTGCAAATCTTGCAGAAGGTAGGGTTCTTTGTTGAATGTTGGCACTGTACAAAAATGTGTGTCGCTGGCCTGCCTGCTGCTCTCTTTTATACGCCCATGTTCATTTTCTGTATCTCGTCTTCCCTTCCTTTGCTTCTAAGGGTCTGTTCTTTAGCAGACATACAAAGAGGCTTGAAATGGGGATTAGATAAATGGCTGCTGACATCACAAAGGCATCAAGTCTCTGTATAATGAGTTAAAGCAGCGATTTTTCAAAGAGGGCAGGGAATTTTAGTGATTGCTTGCCAAGAAAAAAAGACACGGAAGACAGTGAAGCTGACAGAGAGACGTGCAGGTGTTTTCTCTCTAAAATATGAAGATCTGAAGAATTTGGGGAAAATATTTCAAGTTGAGGATTCCCTCTTTTTTTTTTCTTTTCTGAGCATGTATCCTTAAGAACAGTGGAGATTGCTAATAGGATCAATTGGCTGTAATGGTGATTTTGTCCTATGTTCAAAATCTTCATGATTAGAAAACTTACAAAAGTGCTTAATAACATTTTAATATGCAAGTTTGACAGTGTTCCTCCTCTTTTTTTTCTTTCAGTCTCAAAAAGCGTGTTCACTTATCTAGCGAACGATCAAATGTGAATTAGGATACTGTCCTGCACATATTACTAATTTACATGACAATGACAAGAGCAAGATTTTTCTACCAGGCTAAATTTAAAACAAAGGCTTAGTCAGTGAAGAAACATTAGGAATAATTTATGATGGCAGATGATGATGAAGCTGTACAATACCATCTGACGGGAATGTGGAATTGATCCTACAGTTTCCTGGATGGAGTAATGAAGCCATTCATCTTTGGGCATTCTGCAGAAGATGCTTCCTGTAAAGAGATCTGAATGAAAGCTAGATAAGGCCAGGATACAAAATACAACTTGACCCCTAAGGATATGAACATTTGAGAATGCTGCAAACTAAGTAGGGCACATATTTAATGATGTTGCAGATGGAAGATCCTTGGCTAATCACTGTACTAGCTCATAACAGATTTGAAATTGCTTTATGCTGAGTCAAAACTCTTGGTTTACCTACTTCAACCTTCCCCAACCAGGTGCTACTCAGATGGGTAAAGAGTGTCACTCCTGAAAATCCTTGACATCTAATGACTATGCTGGAAGAGTTAGCTTCAAAGAGGGGACATCTCTTCTGAAAGATATCCACTCTCTATGATATTATTTTCAGACCTCTCCATTGAGACCCTTGTTATTTGGATAACAATGAATCCAGCACAGTTCACTTTTCTATTCAGCTATGTGAAGTTCAAATGAGTTACCCTTAAATCCAGGCAAAGTTAATGTTCATCTCAAAGGCACCATCTTTATTAAGCAAGGATTTGTAAATTATGAGTGGTTCACGAATATACTAAAAAATATAAATGATGGTTGTACAGGCATAGCAATACAATTTACAGAGCAATACAATAAGAGCCGTGATGGCGCAGTGGTTAGAACGCAGTACTGCAGGCTACTTCTACAGCCTGCAATTTGTCAGTTCGAATCTCGCCAGACTCAAGGTTGACTCAGCCTTCCATCCTTCTGACTTGGGTAAAATGAGGACCCAGATTGTTGGGGGCAATGTGCTCACTCTGTAAACCACTTAGAGAGGGCTGTAAAGCACTATGAAGCATTATATAAGTCTAGGTGCTTTTGCTATTACTATTTATTCCTAAGACCAGAAATGTGCAACTTGTGGTCTTTCAGATGCTGTTGTAGATGTTTCTCACCAGATCTAACCAAAATGGTCAAAAATCCTACACCCTTTGGAGGAATACACATCAGCTTTTTCTGCATCGCGCCTTTTTCTAGAAAGCTGGTCCAGCACTAGAATAATAGTTGTCTTTAACATATCTCCATGCAATTGCTAGGTTGCATTTATAGGCAACCACTATATTAGCAGGGGTTAATACAGAGAGAGGAGGAATTTGAGAGATGGACTGCAAAATATAGGGGCAATTGCCAAGAGGCAGCAAAGAGTTGTGTTATTCTGTATTATTTTGTGCTTTGACTAGTGATCATCTAGGTTTTTGCAGGACAAACATAACAATCTCTCCAAACCTGGTTCCTTCAACAGGTTTGGGGATCCCAGGAAACTAAGAAGCCTGTGAGGTGGCTACACTGTATAGGGGATGCACACATAGTCCATTCTCCCACTATTTTAAATTGTTTTAAGTTTTAATTGTTGTATTACATCATTGTTTTATAATTTACTGGTTTTATTGTACACTGAGAGTCACATATGTGAAATGGTTGGCAATATATTATTATGATCCATTGCACAGCCAGCCAGATGTTCGGATTGGATTTGGCATTTGACATTTTTATTCAACTATCAAGACCTTCCCAAGAACCTGGAATAGGCAGATGTTGATGTTTGATGGTGTTACAGGTATCATTGGAGAATGTAAGCTGTTTTAAATAAAGCTGCCTTTTGCAATTGACTGATGGTGAACTTGTCAGTGCTGATTATGTTCAAGTGCTGCTCCAGGTGTTTGGGGATTGTACCCAATGCTCCTACTACTATTGGTATTACCTTTGCTTTCTTTTGCCACAAGTCATTCTCTATTTGCAGGTCTTTGTATTGTGTTATCTTCTCCTCTTCTTTCTCTTCTGCTATATTATTATTTATTAAATTTATATGCCAGTCATCATCATCTGATCAAGTGACTCAGGGCAGCATATAAATGTGATAGATAGATAGATAGATAGATAGATAGATAGATAGATAGATAGATAGATAGATAGATAGATGATAGATATATTTAAAAAATGCCTAGAGAAAAAAGTTTCATCCTTTATCTTTTTTTAGGTTTTAGGACTCTAGGAGGGTGAAAAGGGAAATATAAAGTTTACTAGAAAGTTGGTTAATTCTATCAACTTCTCAGAGTTGAACAAAAAATTCATGCTTTTAGGGATTATTTGTGACGTCCTTCAGATTTTCCCCTTAAAGCAAGTATCAATGCTCATTTCTTGGTCGGAAAAGAAATGCCTATCAATTTTGATTAAAGCAGGGGGAAAAAAGACAGTGTACCATTGCTAAAGCTGGGAACAAACAAGTTCCTTTTGTTTCACGGCCTCTCACGTGAAGAAGGATGGAAGGAATACAGAATACATTTGCTGTGCTAACAGCACTTTCCTGAAGCAGCACCTATGAGCTAAAAAAATGTTAGCAATTATAGATCAGTGGAGGAGAAAAGTCCAATTACCTTGATAATATGGCTTTTGATGCTGCCACTTCTGATCCCCTAAAATGCCTTTTGTCCTCCACAGCCACAGAGCAACTGTTTTTACAGTTAAAAAAAATGAAGGAAATAATTTGTAATGCCTCAAAAACTCCTTGTATGAAAGCCTTTCAAACACGACTATTTTCTCAGTGAGTCTACTGCTTTGAAAAATGGTAAAAGAGGGGGAAAAAATAGAGTTTAGGACCAAAAGCCCTCAGTTATATCACATCAATGCTTTTCATAAATTCTGGGCATGAATTCCTCTTGCACTGGTTTCCAATGTATATTAGATTGTAGTAGATACAGGACTGGCAAACTGACCTTTGTTGTCTTACTGTTTATTTGGAAAGGTAACTGCCACGAAATGGTTTAACCACACTTATGCATATCACCTTGCTATTTTATTTCAGAATTAACAAGATATTCGTTTCAAGATGCTGGTGGTAACCTATAAAGCCCTACATGGCTTATGCCCGGGGTATCTGCAGGATCATCTCCTGCCTTCCTCCTACCGTTCAGTGCGCTCACACAGAGTGGGCCTCCTCAGGGTGCCGTCAGCCACACAGTGTCGGCTGGCGACCCCCAGGGGGAGGGCATTCTCTGTTGGAGCGCTGATCCTCTGGAATGAGCTGCCCACCAGCCTCAGGATAGCCCCAGAACTCCTCTCCTTCCACCATGAATTAAAGACATGGCTTTTCCCCCATATGGGCTGAATCCGTAGGGGGAGTTCTTAATATTTAATAATTTTAATTTGATTTTAATTAATTTTAAATTGATTTTAACTGTTTATGTAATTCTCTGTTGTTTTTGTAAGCCGCCCTGAGTTCTACGGGAGAAGGGCGCCATATAAATTACATAAATAAAATAAATAAATAAATAAATAAATAAATAAATAAATAAATAAATAATATTGGGTGGATTAGCAGAGTCAACTTCACTTGTTTCCGGTGAGTCCTGCTTAGACAAAACTGCTAAGTGGACAGAGTAAAAGACAGAACAATCCACTAGCAGCCCCTCAAAACTTAATTGTGCTCATTCATAATACAAGTAATCCTCAATTTAGAACCAGTTGCTTAGTAACCATTTGAAGTTATGATGGACCTCCCTTGAGACAGCCTAAAGATCAGGATCTACAACCCTGAAGATCATTAACACACAAAAGTTCTGAAGATCATAAACACACAAAAGTTCTGAAGATCATAAACACACAAAAGTACACAGGGGTAAATGACCAAACTTGCTGCCTTTATGACCATTTGCTACATGACAGTCACATGATCACATTTTATAATGGTTTTATTGAAAACTGGCACTTCCTGGCTGTTGGCGAAACCATGTCCATGGCAAAACCATTGATTCAGTGTTTACTTAGTGACCACCAAAAAGGTCATGAAATCAGGTTGGTCACACCACTGATGCATTTTACAACCATCACAGTTTACGATCATGATGGGCAGGTGATCATAAGTGGTGGATTACCTGCAAGAGCCATGGTGGTGCAGTGGTTAGAGTGCAGTAGTGCAGGCTACTTCTGCTGACTGCTGGTTGGCTGCAATTTGGCAATTCAAATCTCACCAGGTTCAAAACCATCCTTCCGAGGTCAGTAAAATGAGGATCCAGATTGTTGGGGGCAATATGCTGACTCTGTAAACCACTTAGAGAGTATAAATGCTATTGCTATTTCAAATGTTTATTTCAATGGCTTCTGTCTTTAAGGAATCAATCCAAGCTTCCTAAGAGCAAATGTTTTTGAACTCGGTTGCAATTAAACAGAGCCATAAAACCACAGAAAAGAAACCCAAACAAAATACAAGCAGCTATTGAAATAATTTTACCAGAGCTACTAAAATCACTCCCCCAAAGAAGTAATGGTTTGGATCAAAAAAAAAATCTTAACATTTTTTCCCCCAAGGAAAACCTTGATCATTCTGCTCACATCCATTCACTAAACATGCATTAAATATCCTCTAGGAGCAAAAATACAGAAGTCTCAAAATCAGCTCTTCAAATGAATATCCTATTGCTGATAGTTGAATGTAAATGTAGCACTCAGACAAAGTAGAAGAAAACCAAAGAGGATGATGCTGGTTCTCGGAACATTGAGGACTCCTAGAGTTGCTGGAAACTGGCTTTACAAACAACCATGGAAAAGGAGTTGACAGATGAAAAGAAAGAGTAAAACTAATGCAATTCCAACCCATCATTCACAAAGGGTTAAAGGAAAGAGATTCAGGAAAAAGAAAGAAAAGCCCAGGACTTTCACCTGCTAAATATGATAGGCAGTGTTAAGGCTGCTCTCTTCCAATCTTTAAATCAGATTTGGCCTGAACAAGAGACAGCTGTTCTTCAGTGCCTCTTGAAAAGAGGATCATCAGGGGTTTTTTTGCAATGCATCCTATCTGGCTGGTCACCCTGTAATTTAATATTGAATGACATTCCCAGATAAGCTATTGTTTGAGCACTTTGGCACAGTTATGTTCAGCCTAGCAATAGCAGCAGCCAGTAACTTTCTGTCTGCTGAGAAAAGAAGCTGCACTTGCAAAACTTTTGTAGGGAAGAGGGAGAAAACTTCCTAAAAATTTCTAACGTGACAGGGTTAATCCACCTGTCAATCTAGATACTGGGCAGAGATCAGCAAAGCTTGAGAAACTCAAGCTGTGAGCAACCAACCAATCAGGAAGAGGAAGGCTTCCCATGCAGGTGAAATGTAAATAATTCCATTCTGAAAGAGGATTTAACCATCTCATTCATCTATTTGTTACAGGAAGCAGGGTAGTGGGGTACATAGAGGCTGGTGGTTTACTCTCTTTCCTGAAAAAGGTGCAGAAATGAATTTTCTCTGCAAAAGAGGAGAGCAGGGGTGTCAAACTCATGGCCCACAGGCCAGATGCGTCATGGCTACCCCCGGTTTAGCGAAGGTGGGGAAAGTCACGATACGTCATATGATGACAATGTGACATCGCAAGTGGTGGTGGAGTAGAGGGTAGGATTGTGCAAGAGTACAGTAGTAGGGATGATAAAGGAAGGATTTAGGGCAATGTTTACATTAAGATGTGTGGATTTCATCTCCCAGAATTTCCCAGCCAGTTTGAAGTCCACACATCTTAAAGTTGACAAGGTTGGAAACACTAATTTATGCATTTCCTGTTAATGGAACCAATACAGCTTACATCCCACATTTTGGTATGTTCCTCTGAAACAATGTGCTCCATTATAACTTTATCTATAGCTATTTTCTAATAGCTCAACTTGTAAAGAAAAGACTCCCTTGAGTGAAGTGGATTCTTCTACCTGTTTTTGTGGTACCTCTACTGAAGTCACTTGCCACTGCTTGCTTCTGGAAATTGTTTGGATTTTCTCCAGTGGTGAAATCCAAATTATTTTACTACCGGTTCTGTGGGTGTGGCTTGGTAGATGTGGCAGGGAAAGGATGCTGCAAAATCCCCATTCCCTCCCCACTCCTGGGGGAAGGATATTGCAAAATCTCCATTCTCACCCCACTCTAGGGCCAGCCAGAGGGGGTATTTGCTGGTTCTCTGAACTACTCAAAATTTCCGCTATCGGTTCTCTGAACTGCTCAAAAATTCCGCTACCGGTTCTCCAGAACCTGTCAGAACCTGCTGGATTTCACTCCTGATTTTCTCAGGCAATGGCCCTAGATTCCCAGATAATCCACTATCGAAGTACAAACCAGGGCTACTTCTGCTTAGGTTTAAAAATCAATCGGGATTGACCAGGTACTGCCACTTGCTGTTCTCCTTAAGACTCTTTAAACATTGTCTTATTCATAGGTGTGATGTGACTCTACCCGCTATATGATCCTTAGCTTGTAACTACAAGCCGTAAGTAAATATAGTTTTAGCTTGCAAAAGGTTTTCCATTCTATCTTGAAAGGATAGTCTTTATGCAAAGCATGGTTTATTTTAATTCTACTTTGTTAAATAAATCGCTGTGATAGGGTTTGTTAATCCGAAATCACATTAATAGTTTAGAATAGCAACGATATGAGGACACCAAAGAGAAATTGTTTCATGGTATGATTTTCTTAAGTCAACATAATGAATGTGTGAGTTAAAGTATGTGAAGAACCAAAATGTCTATCCTACTCCTTATAGTTTGGTATTCTGATTACCTTTCTCCTTCTTTGCAGCCTTAAATTTAAATATTTAGGTCTAAAAGGGAACTGATTCTGTGTTGAATACGAGCATAGGTTTTAGTACTGTCTTAAACTTTGCTTTATCATTTTCCTAGACTGCATACATAGCAACCTTCATTCAATCATTGACCAGCACAGTTGGACCTCATACAATTTTGAGTCATCTTACGAGAGCACAGCTGCTACTCATCGTGACTCCTTTTTGCTCACCGCCCTAATGCAGAATTTTAGCCTCCCTGCTGCCATTAAGAACACTTAAAAGATGCTAATATAACATCACCTAAAATAAGAAGAAATGCGCCTTTTAAAATATCACATTAAAAACGGGTTCTTCAGAAGACTTTAATGAAGATGAGTGGCTATCCTTTGACCCCTTTTCATCTTAGATTACTTAACATTGGAACTGAGCAGTTCGAACTAACTGAAAAGAGGAGAAGAAATCATTAGTCCTGGACATTTAAAGACTTTTACCTATATGACACTGGATACAAATAAAGACAAAGTCCTTCTGTTATTTAGTGTTGTGGTCTGCCAGCAGCCTGCAGAGCTGGCAGCAGAGTTGGACAGCAATGAGGCTGAGGAAGAACATGGGCCAGTCCCGGATGAAAGCTCTGTGTTGGAGGCAGAGATGGGGCCAGAGATGGGGCCAGGGCCATCCGGGAGTGATGTGCGGACTCTGGAGCCTCCAGAGGCTGACAGTATAGAGGCAGAGGAACAGGAGGAGCCTGTTCCTAGTGCACGTATGAGAAGAGTTGCCAGAAGGCAAGAGCAGCTACTGCAAAGAGGATGACTCAGGAGTAGGGCCAAGAGATGACTGGCCCCTCCCATAAGGCTTAAAAGACCAGCAACGGCTCTTGGGCTTTTTGTCGGAAAACAACATTGATAGACTAGTTCTTGTCTTGCTGCACTTATCTCTGGTCGGCGTCTTCTGCTTCTGAACTTTTGCCAAGAGAAACCTTTGGCAGTTTGCCTAATTATACCAAGGTTGATGATTAGACTGAAGAATTTGTGTTATGAAGAATTTGTTTTAATTTAGTTTGGACCATGCTGAGAATGAGTTGATTCTCAGCTGTTCTAATAAAGTCTGTTTGTTTTGGAACTGTTTGCATTGACTACTACCTACTTGGGCCTGGGTCACAACATTTAGGATTCCATCTGCAGAGTTTCCCTATGACTATCATTAAGTGTTGTACCTTATGATTCTTGATTAATATATCTTTTCTTTTATGTACACTGAGAGTGTATGCACCAAGACAAATTCCTTGTGTGTCCAATCACACTTGGCCAATAAAGAATTCTATTCTATTCTATTCTATTCTATTCTATTCTATTCTATTCTATTCTATTCTATTCTATTCTATTGTTGCATTAATGAGGAAGACATGATGGTGGAGGCAACACATCTGCAATGGAAGGAGATCACTGGAGTGATCTGTGATAAGCTCATGCCAATTTATCTAAAATAAAAACTGTAGAGTATGATGGACTGCGTTATAGCACTGTATGGCACTAGGTGTTGGCCAACCACCCACAGGATTGTGTGCTCTTTACCTGCCATGGAGAGGTGCATGCTCCATGGGTCATTAGGTGTTTCCCTTCTTGACCCCATTAGCAATAATACACTCCAGCAGCAAATGACTGTTGCACCAACAGAGAAAGTGTGAGAAAAACGCCTAAAGTGGTATGGCCACATTCACAAACAGCACCCCATGTTCTCCTGCACCACCTACCGTTACTTTAACAATGATGGTAAATGCCCATGCGGAAGGTCAAAGCAAAGGTGGCAGGACAGAAGTAATCCAAACATGGAGATTATGCAGTTGGAACTGGTTGCTGTGATTGATTTGTGTGAAATGGTGTTAATTGAGCCAAAAAGCAGACCCTGCATCTGTGGGGAAACAGCAGGAGGAGAAGGGAAGGTTGTATGCACACAGAGCCACATATATAAAAGCAAATTAATCATATTCCTTTAGCAGTGAGTGTGTGGTCTGTATTGAATTGCTTCTGTAACAACCATAAACTGAATCTGCAAAGCACAGAGTTACATATAAATGAATGAAAGCAAATACCTATAAACAGAAAAATATATTCTCTTTTGCTTAGATCTGAAAAGGTCAGATATCTATCACATCACCCCCAACACTGCCTTGGAGGCAGCATGAGATCACACTCTTACTTCCCGCAATACATTCTTGATTTATCACTCCTCTAGCTCTTGGTGATACAGGGTTTATTATACATTGTTCGCATAAGCCATTATATATATATATTTATATATAGATACACAGGGAGAGAGAGAGAGAGATGGAAAGAGAGAAAGAGAGAGAAAGAGAGAGAAAGAGAGAGAAAGAGAGAGAGAGGGAGAGAGAGGGAGATGGAGAGAGGGGGGAGATGGAGAGAGAGAGAGAGAAAGAGAGAGGGAGATGGCAAGAGAGAGAGAGAGAGAGGGAGATGTTATTCTGTTTTAACTCCTACATTAAGCTAGACATTCTAAAACATTTGAGACTGATTCCCTCATTCTGCAATATAATCTGATGCTGTGAATTGTTTAGGTTGGCTTTCAGCATTTAGGCAATCACACTCTTGGTACAAAGGAAGATCATTCATCCTGTACAGACTTCTAAGCATTACATTTGCTGAGATCAAAACATTTCTTTATAAATATACTTTCTATTGGAATAGCGAGAATTGTACCAAGAAGGAAACTAATACATTCTCACCCCCACCCCCACTTTATCGTTCTAAAAATACAAAAACAAGACTCATCTAGTGTGAACTCTGCTTGGGTATCGTCTTGAACTCAGGAGGAGACAAAGAAACTGTCTGGGTTTCTTCTGTGCTGTGTATATTGTATTACTTACTATGTATTGATCTCAAACTACTCCTGATTTGCTTTGTTGAGGATTCTGTCCAACATTTTTCTATTCCTTCAGTTTTGCTGAGCCTAGGAGTCAAGGAAATTTCCAGGTTCCAAATTCTCTTTATTCTACCATTATTTTATTTTAAAATGTAAGTTTCCGTTAGGTGAAGACACAAGTATCCAAAAGTCTCTGTGCAGATTCCTCCTGATAATTCAGTGTGGATTTTCACTTCATGTGCAATCCTTCTATGTGTAGTTGGTTTTATGTAATAACTGAAAAATACTCTTATGAAAGAAGTTAGTACTTCTGATTAGAAACTGATAAGAATAAAGGCTGTTTCAGGACCTGAGTAGGCAATTGGTAATCAGAGACGTTCTGCTTCCAGCATTTTAAGAATAATGCAGCCATTATGTAGCCATGGATAGCTTAAGTGCCACCTAGTTTTGCAGTTGAGTTGGAGAACTAATCACAGATTTTCATCCATTCACGCATTGCCTTTAGAAATATCCATATGCCACAAAAACAAGTATATTTCATTCAGATCAGGGGTGGGTTTAAAAATTTTTTACTACCGGTTCTGTGGGCGTGGTTTGATGGTCACAATTCTTTACACAATTCTTTAGGATTTAGCAGAGGTATTGGTCTACCAGGCTTTTAACTGCTTGTAGAGCTGTACCGGCCTACTCATTTGTTCTTGGAGCGCACTGGTCTACCTGCCTTTTAAAACTGATCAGCTGTAGGGCAGCCCTTCGAAGCCCCGTGGCAAGAGTTTAAACAGTTTTTTCCCTTCCAGCCGATCAGCTGGGACACGGGAGGCAGCGAAAAATTGGGGCGGGGCTAAATAAAAGGTAAGAATAACATGGGGGGGGAGCCCCAGCTCCCAAACAAAGAGAACCGATTCGGTGACATCATATCATCACCGCTACCGGCTTGGCCGAACCGGGCCAAACCGGGAGAAACCCACTACTGATTCAGATCATTGGTTTCTTATTAAGGAGGGAGATGGGTGGTTAAGAAATATGAAATATAGACAGACCGGTGTATGTGTATGTGAGAGAGAGAGAGAGAGGGAGGGAGAGAGACAGAGAGAGAGAGATGAAAACAAACAGGATTCTTCTTGCTTTGCATCCATAATCCAAAACACATAATTCAAAATGTATTTTGCAAATTTGTACAGGTAGTCCTCAATTTACAACAGTTCCTTTAGTGATCGTTCAAGGTTACAACGGCACTGAAAAAGCGACTTATGACCGTTTTTCACACTTATGACCATTGCAGCATCCCCATGGTCACATGTTTAAAATTCAGATGCTTGGCAATTGGTTCATACTTATGACGGGTCCTGGGGTCATGTGATCAGCTTTTACAGCCTTTTGACAAGCAAAGTCAATGGGAAATCTAAATTTACTTAATGATCGTGCTACTAACTAACTTAATGATTCATTTAACAACTGTGCCAAGAAAAGTCATAAAACGGGGGCAAAGCTCACTTAACAAACATTTCACTTTGCAACATAAATTTTTGGCTCAATTGTGGTCTTAACTCGAGGGCTACCTGTATTTGTCCGTTCCCGGTTGAAACATCTGATTAATGCTGGAGCAACCCCAAAGAAAAATCTATTGATGCATATTAGTGAAAAGTTACTCTGCTTTTTAAACACAGGACCCCTTTATCTATCAGAAAGGTCCTGCATCTGTTCTTTATTTTGTTTGGAAAGTTCACAATTCCTACATTAAAAAAGTAATCACGAATCACTGTAGAGTGAAATTCAGTAATCAACAGAAGTGACATTATAGAAAGAACAAGCAGGAAAGTTATACCATTATCAGAATATCAATATGCAAACTCCAGTATGTAAAAATGTGTATTTTTTTCAGAGTCCTACATCTATCAAGAGGCATCACTGAATTTACACAGAGGTGATTTGGCCTTCTCTGTCAACTGTATTCCCTTGTCATGGGAGTCTTTTTAAAAAAAACCACAAGAAAATGCTTCTGAACTCTGATACAAATTATTGCAATAAACTATTCATTATGATAATGCAACCTCTCAGATTGCTACATAAATTTAGAAAAATGAAAAGAAGTCATTTTGAGGTTGCATGGCTGACAGTGCATTATGTTTCAATGAATGCTTTTTCTTCAGCGTGATTAAAGTAATGTTTCACAATCTATGACACTTATCTGCCAGAAAACCCACATATCCTAATCATGACACATAACAATTACTTGTGTATGTTGAAAAACAATAACCATGGCCTTAAAGAGAACTGATCCTCATTCTGGAACCTTGCAGAATTTCATTGCCAGCTTCCTTATGAAATATCATTTAAAAGTCACAACTTAAATCACTGTATGCATGAACCAACATGTAAACAATCAACAGAGCCTGAAGACTTGGATTTCTAACTCTAGTATGTTTTAATGAACTCTGAAAGCAGGGGCACTCTGCTTCTTATGTCAGCTCCTGCTATTAAAACCAATCCTTGTGACATTCTATGAAAGCAACATTGGACTTTGAAAAAGTGGAATAACATAGCCAGGAAAACAAACAAATGGGTCGTTGAATAAATCGATCCAGAGTCCTCACTAGAGGCACAAATGGACAGGCTGAAGCTACTCTACTTGGACACACTAAACAGAATAAGAACAGAATAAAAGAATAGAAGAGTTGAAAGGGACTTTGGAGATCTTCTATCCAACCTACTGGACCTATACCATTTCAAAGAGTTAGCTTTCTAGAAAAGATATTAAAATTGAGAAAATTGGAAAGAAAATTAAAGAAGAAAGTGACTGGAAGTTAAGTGGACAATATCAGGTATGGTGGAAAGGAATGCACTGTTGGAAGGCTTGAAAGATTAGGTTAGGGACACATAATTTATTTATTTATTTATTTATATTAAATTTATAGACCACCCTTCTCCCTGAGGACTCAGGGCGGTGTACAGCCAGAATTAAAAAACACATAATATAAACAATAAGAACAATTAAAAATAGAATAATAAATTTCGACTCAAATTAAAAATACCAATCCCCATAAAATTTAAAATTTAAAATTTAAAATACTGCTTAAGCCAGTCCGGCTTGTTTGAAGAGGTAAGTTTTCAGGGCACGACGGAAGGCACTGAGGTCTGGGATTTTCCGTATCTCGGAGGGTAACTGATTCCAGAGGGTAGGAGCCCCCACAGAGAAGGTTCTCCCCCTGGGGGTCACCAGCCTACATTGTATGGCTGATGGCACCCCGAGGAGGCCCTCTCTGTGGGAGCGCACGGGTCGATGGGAGGTCGTCTGTGGCAGTAGACGGTCCTGTAGATAACTAGGTCCTATGCCATGGAGCGCTTTAAAGGTGATAACCAACACCTTGAAACGCACCCGGAAGACCACTGGGAGCGCTCTATAATAATAGAGAAAATCTATGGTCACTAAAAGAGAAGCCCAACTTGATGGCATATCATCTATATCTATCTATCTGTCTGTCTGTCTGTCTGCCTGCCTGCCTGCCTGCCTGCCTATCTATCTATCATCTACCTATTATCTATCTATATTCTATCTATTATCTATCTATCTATCTATCTATCTATCTATCTATCTATCTATCCATCCATCCATCCATCCATCCATCCATCATCTCTCAACTGTCTATCATCTCCATCCACATTTGGATAACTATCGCAGATTAATGTTATCCTAGCCTTTTCAAACATTATGTGTAAGACGTATTCCAACACATACCTGGAAAGTTGCTATAATCCATCCTTCAGTGTTCATATATATGGAGTAAATATTTACAAAGAAAGAGGTATTTGTATGGTTGGATATTTATGCTGCATGTGCAGATGCTAGAGATTTAGCTCTGGTGTGGCTTCAGAAGCCAGAAGTACTTGGTGAGGCTGCATTTCCCATTTGTGTTTTAGAGTAAGAACTTCATAGAATATCTGAAGTAGGAAGAACAGTATTAAGATTAACATTCTGTCACAGAGAACTCCTTTACCATAGAAACAGAATATAAATGTGTAGACTTCCAGTTCGGGGTTTTGTGGGGTTTTTTTAATCCTTTTCTCTCTCTCTAGTGATTGTAGAGTTTAAATGGCATTTTTGGCTATTTAAAATTGAAGACAGATGCAACTTATCATTCGTTGATAGGATTTTTCCATAATTAATAAGCAGATCCCATCAGAGAAGTGGGAATCAGACAATATCACTAATGGATCATTAATAGATAACCATTTGAACTTAGTGGCGTTTTCCAGATAAGATAAAGGTTGAATTAGAGGGCATCTGGTCAGAAAGAAGTGAAGATATTTCCTTCTTTCCACAAAAGAATGCATATAACAAACAGCCAAAATAAACCCTGTTGACTAAGAGGCTATTTTGTTCTTAAAATAGCCAAAAACATGCCAGCAGAAAGTCCTGAAAACAATAGCTGCCTCCAATTCATGATCTCCTACACTTCTGTAGCCTGGAAGTAATATACAGCCATTACAATTTTTTATATATATATAAAAATCAAAACCACCATCAAATGATAATAAAAAATGCATCCATTATCAAAGTAAACATAGGCTTCAAAAGAATTCTACAAAGAAAGGTAGAATGTAAAAATGTAGATTGACATATGTATTACGAGATTTGCACAAACGTACAGAGACCGATTATCAGTATAATTGTCCAATTGCTCCCTTTTTAAAAAAATATTCTTTTTTTTATTGAAAAAGTTTTACAATTGTTATCACTCTCCCCCCTCCCTTCCCCCCACCCTCCCTAACTCCCCCTCCCCCCACTTCCCAGAGCAGAATACAGAGTATTGCATATAACAATCATGAACTAAATTAATCTAACTTCAATTATAATAACAACTCCCCCATAGAACCATAACTCCGCTACAGATAATATACATCTAAAGTTTACATTCATCCATAAGCAATTTGGTATTTCTTTGTCTGGTATTTGTTCTGAATATATTCAATCCATTTTGTCCACTCTGCTATATATCTTTCTTGAGTAGTATCCTTCAAATAAGCTGAAATCTTCGCCATTTCCGCCAAGTTCGTTACTTTCAGTATCCATTCATCAATAGTAGGCAAAAAGTCCTTCTTCCAATATTGCGCCACCAACAGTCTAGCTGCCGATATTAAGTTTAAGATCAATTTAGTCTCTATTGTAGTACAACCTGTTGTAATACCCAACAAAAATAATTGAGGAGTAAATTTCAGCCTTTTTTTTAAAACATTCTGTGTCACCCACCATATTTTTATCCAAAAAGCTTTAATTTTCTTACAAGACCACCAAATATGAAAATAAGTAGCATCATCACAATCACATCTCCAACATTTAGGTTGCACATTTGGATACATACATGATAATTTTTTAGGATCTAAATGCCATCTATAAAACATTTTGTAAAAATTTTCCCTCAAATTTTGTGCTTGTGTAAATTTAACATTTCTAACCCAAATCTTTTCCCAAGTTTCCAACTTTACCGGTTCTTGAAAATTTTATGCCCATCTTATCATACAGTCTTTTACCAATTCCATTTCCGAATCTATTTCCAGCAAAACATTATATAACCTTTTAATATGCATTTGACTTTGGTCTCTAATCTGTTTTACCAAATTTTCCTCATATTAAAAGAGCCTGTAGTACAGTGGTTTAAAGCACCCTGTTATTAACATCTATTAACATCTGCTGCTTGCAATTACTGCAAGTTCGAATCCCACCAGGCTCAAGGTTGACTCAGCCTTCCATCCTTTCTAAGGTGGGTAAAATGAGGACCCAGATTGTGGGGGCAATAAGCTGACTTTGTATAAATATACAAAAGTATGAAGGCTATTGCTTAACGCACTGTAAGCCGCCCTGAGTCTCCGGAGAAGGGCGGCATATAAATCAAATAAAAATAAAATAAATAAAATAAATAAATATTGCATTAAACCAACTTTTTGATCTTCCCTCCATCTAGCTTGTAATTGACCATATTGAAACCATGTATAAATTATACCTTCTTCTTTCAATACATTTAAAGATTTCAACTGCAGTTTACCCCTTTCCATAAACAGGAGCTCTTTATAAGTAATCACCTCCTGTTTAAAAAAATATTCTTATGTAATTAGATCATTCAGCTGTTATAGCTTAATTGCTGTAGGAATATTTTCAAAGTTATGTTTGACATCCAGGACCTGGGTGAATATCGGAAGTGTGCAAGCTGTATTTGTGAAAGTGTGAAATCAATCCCTCTTCCTCCTTTCACTGCCACCACCGCACTGCTACCTCTGCCGGTCCACCAATCCAGAAAAGTTGGGGACCACTGATCTACAAGTCTTAAAGTTCCCAAGATTGGACACCTCTGTGTTAGATGCATAAGGTGAACATCCTTCCCACAAATATTTAATGGTGTTTGATTGAAAGGCAAGATGTGATGATTGCTCCATAGTTACCAAAGTACACTCATCTGTATTGGAATACAAACATGGCCAACTCCCAATGCTCAGAGACTTATCAAATTAAATCCCATTTGCTTCCTGAGACTCACTTCTCAGCACCTGGATGCCAGTTGTGGATGCTTTTCCAGTTATTAATTTTCCTTGGGTGAATATCAGATGCCCTGGCAATTACGTTTTCCAGGGTTTTTTGCACCTTGCCGTTCTACCATAAATGCTGAGAAAATTCTGTTCTGATTTTGTTCCCTGTGCCAATTCCAGTTTTTAGCTATTCCAATATGAAGTTTGTTCACCTCTAATTATTATTCTTTAAAGTTGTGATATAACTATCATTTAAAATATCTTGTTCCAAACTGATTTAATATGATAATGTATTGAAACCACATAGCAACTTGCCAAAAGATAAAGTTGTCAGAATGATGAAATATCTTGGAAAGATAACATACACCAGCAACCATTATCTAAAGTGCTTTATAATATGCACTTGCTTTAAAAATATATATGAAAAAACGATGCAGTGCTTTATTCCTGGAATACCATTACTCTAATAGTTAGCAGATACATTCTTATCTAACAAAAAGATATGCTGCAAAAGGTTTCCAATGGTAAGCAAAATATACACAACACTATTTCATCTGTGCAATATGTACTTTGCTTCTTTCATTCAGGAATTCAGCAAGCATTTCTCTTCTTCTTAAGGGTCCAAGGCCAGCCTCTTGAGGAAGGGGCACACCACCACATTCTTCAAGGCTGAAGGCACCATCTTTTATGAGCCATGGTGGCGCAGTGGTTAGAGTGCAGTACTGCAGGCTACTTCTGCCGACTGCCAGCTGCCTGTAATTTGGCAGTTCAAAGCTCACCAGGCTCAAGGTCGACTCAACCTTCCATCCTTCCGATGTCGGTAAAATGAGGACCCAAATTGTTGGGCGCAATATGCTGACTCTGTAAACCACTTAGAGAGGGCTGTAAAGTACTGGAAAGCAGTATATAAGTCTAAGTGCTATTGCTATTGCTATCCCTCTCTCAACGAGACCAACACCCCAACATGGACCTAACTATAGGTTATCTCCCTGACTCCTTCAATATCCCAGGGAAGATCTGGATCCATTTTATAGGAAGTCAAAATAACATCACAGTGAACCCTGTATCCTTCATCCAGAATCACCATCTCAGACCCATCTTAGGTCATACCATAAAACTGAGTCCCAGGCACCTGAGCCTGGCCTGCCCAGCCAGGTTGTAACTGAAGGAAGATTTGAGTAACTTTATCTGCAAGATAACCTGAGTATTTTTCTTTTGAATGTCCTATTATTCATTTAGTATTTTTTAAACTTCCTCTGAACCATGGGGATTAGAAGAGACCAAGAGTCAGTTAAGTGCATGTTCAGAGACTGAGAATTCTTTTACGCTGCTTTTCAATAGAAAGAATACAAGCTGGAGATCATGGACAGCTCAGAAAGCCATCTCTCTTTCAGGATCTGGTGGAATCTAGCTTGAATTCCCAAGAATCAGGGAGGGCTTTCCAGAGAAGTAAGAGGCAGCTGCATTCAGAGAGTTTGTGTGAAAGAAAGAGGGTTAAGACAGCCCCTCCCTAACAGTTCTCAGTGTGTATGGTTCATGTAGCTACCGTGTTTTCCCGAAAATAAGACCATATCTTATATATTTTTGAATCCTGAAATAAGCGCTTGGCCTTATTGCCATGCACTCAAAAGCTCAATTGGGCTTATTATCAGGGGATGTCTTGTTTTGGGGGAAACAGGGTAGTAGTCTCTTCAGTTTGGCAAGACTCTACTGTAGGGATAGAACAATAAAGAAATCTGCTTAGAAGAATCACCATGTGCCTTTCTTGGTTTTTGGAGCTTGACACATAATTAGGAATACTTCTAATTACCTTTGTGGGAATTAAGAAGAAAGAAGATAGAGAGAGAAATGTAAAATTCTGCATTTCTTTCTTCCCAGAAATCCCTATTAGTAATTATGTACCAATATTGTATTTATTAATATAGTCAACTAACAAAAAAAAATCTAATAGAGAATAACTCTGATGTACATTAAAATATTCCTGTTGCAAAGGGTTTAAATGTCATAGATTCCAAATTAAACTCCAGTATATAAGCTTCCAAAACTTACTACGTACAAGAATTAGATTCAGGTGGGTTAGTATTCCAATCAAATAAAGATAAAACTTGATTAAAATCCCCAGCCATAATTATCTGGTCTCTAATCAAAGTAAAAGTCAAATTCAAAATATCCTTGTAGTATTTTTGGAAAATCCTTAGCATCATTATAAGTGGTAAATATAATGTGTTTGTGAAAACTGTCACCAATATATTTTTTTTAATTCTTCTGGATCACATATTTTTTGTTCCATCATCATTTTGTGCCTTAATTATAATTATTTCACCTCTTGCATATATTGTATGTCTATTTATGAACTTTTGTCCAGCTGATCTCTGCATAAGAGATTCTTCTCCTGAAGAAGGTTATGAGTTTCAAAGGAATAACTTCAAGATTTAAGTTTCTCAATGTAGTAAATATCCCTCTTTCTAGCAGGGATATCTAAAGCCTTTCGCAAAGTAATAACAACTTCAACCTGGGTAAAAAATGTTAAAAGAAATGATCCACATACACATATCCATATTTATCAAGAGGGGAAGAAAAAAACATGGGATAATGTCTTGAGATTTCAATTTAAAAAAAAAACAAAACCAAAATCTCCCAAAACTTTGGATAACAACTAAAAAAGCATATCTATGATGACTTCCAAATGGATTGGACCTGCCATTGGAACACAAGTGAACCAATGGTGGGTTGCTCCTGGATCTGTCCGGTTCTTTAGAACCAGTAGTAAAAGCAGTGGGAGGCCCTGCCCACCTGCCCGGACATCACAAAGAAGCATGCAGGCAATCCCGTTGCAAACCGGTACTAAAGGTAAGTAGAACCTTTAGTGAACTGAACCTCAGTCCTTTCCCTCATTCTCCTGACACTGGCAGATATCCCCTGCTTCTCAACAATCATATTGGTCATATGATGAAACATCTAGATTAGGTAGGATACCTTCGTTTCAGGCCACACGGAAAAATCAGAAGAGATTCAGTGGAAGAGAGATTAGCAGTCTGTTTCCAATGTCTATTTCTGATTTCCTCAGTCTCAGCTCAGAAACGAAACAACTAGATTTCTGGGAACTATGAACTTAGATTGATGGTACTGAATGCCAGATCTGTCTGGAATAAAACCAGTTTCATTCATGATTTAACTTTCGATAAAATGACAAATCTGACATCTTACCACTTAGAACAAAGGAAAAGATGGTTCCATTGGAAACCATATGGAAACCATAGCTATTTTGCAGTGGCCAATATAAAATCTTTCTCATGATGCTGAGCCAAAAAGGCAAGCCGGGGGTTCCTTTTTACTGTTTTTTTTCAATTTCTTAATTTCTTCAACTATAATTTTGCAATGGGACAAATGAATACTAATTTCGACTACAGATAGTCCTCGACTTACAAAAGTTCTTGTAGTGACTGTTCAAAGTTACGACCACACAGAAAAAAGTGACTTCTGACCATTTTTCACACTTACGAGCGTTGCAGCATCCCCATAGTCACATGATCAGAATTCAGACACTTGGCAACTAACTAATATTTAAGAGCCATGATGATGCAGTGGTTAGAATGCAGTATTGTCAGTAAAATGAGGAGCCAGATTGTTGAGGGCAATATGCTTTAAACCGCTAAGAGTGGACTGTAAAGCACTGTGAAGTGGTATACAAGTCTAAGTGCTATTGGTATTGCTATGATGATTGAGGTATCCTGGGCAGGGGTGGGTTCCACTTACTTTTACTACCGGTTCGCAGCAGGAGCACGAGCGCAGAAGCTTCTGTGCATGCGCAGATCACCCACGATGATGTCATGGCAGGTGGGTGGAGCCTCCCATCAGTTTTACTACCAGTTCTATACCAGTTCTGAAGCGGGAGCAACCCACCACTGTCCTGGGGTCATGTGATCACCTTTTGCGACTTTCCGACAAAGTCAGAGGGGAAGCCAGATTCCCTGAACAGCCATGTTACCAACTTACCAACTACAGCAACTCACTTAACAGCTGTGGCCAGAAAGGTCATAAAATGGGGAAAAATTCATTTAATAACTGTCTCGCTTAGTAACATAAATTTTGGGCTCAACTGTGGTCGTAAGTTAAGAACTTACCTGTTCTTGTCAGCAACTCATGAGAAGTAAAGCAAGACCCATAATCTCGATGAAAAGATTCCAGTCAATTTGCAACTCCAAGAACCAAAACAGAGGCCTTGTCATGTTTCAAATCTAACTTCTTTCCAAATGAATTTCTCTTTCCCCACATATGTGGTGGTACAAAATCAGGGGAGGCATTCAGTCAGTAGTAAGTCTGCATTTTTGCAATCGATGGAAAGACTGAAGTCATTTCAGTGGCAACACTTCTCCTAATTACAGACAATGAGTGCTTTAATTCAGCTAGCTTTTAAAAAAAAACACTAGCTTTGAAACATATTTCCTTAATCTGAATATTCAGAATTGAAAAGCTGTTCCTATATGGTTGGGTCTTCTTTCTTCTGAAACAGATTCAACATTCAAAAGATTTCTTTTTTGCTTTTCTTATCTCTCCGAAGCCTGCTGGTTTATATACATCCATCAAACCAAGCTTCATTTTACAATTTATTTTTCCCTTTGACCACAAGTTCTGCCAACCCTTTTCTGCATAAAAAGAAACACTCAAATGTTAATTTGTAATAATTGATGGTCATATCATCCAGTAGGCAACTTATTAAATAATTCTAGCTAAGACCCTACATGACATCAATAAAGGGCAGCAATTACAGGCATTTTAAAACTGACTTGGTGAAATGTGCAAAGATTTTCCAGATGAAATAATGTCATTTACAACAGCCCATTCATTCCCCCTCCCCAATTAACTGCATATTATGCGAACAAATTCCTTCATCTCCTTGAACCTCATTATTTAGTAAAAAGGACAGAATTAGAAATACAGACTATTTCCTTATACTGATAATACTATAAGTATTACTATTTATTTATGTCATCTAGTGTGGCATATATTTTTAATAGTGAAATTTAACTGCGTGCAATATGCATTTAAAAAAAAAACCTTACCTCTCTAATAGACATTACTGTGTTTCCCCAAAAATAAGACCCTGTCTTATATTTTTTTGAACCCTGAAATAAGCGCTTGGCCTTATTGCCATGCACTCAAAAGTCTGATTGGGCTTATTATCAGGGGATGTCTTATTTTGCGGAAAACAGGGTATTTATTTGCAAATTGAAAAATGCCGATCATCAATAATCTCAGGAACCAATCCAATTTGGCAAGATCAAAAAGGGAGATGGAAATTTTTGTGATGAAACCAAAACCAATCATCATCAATGGGGAATCCAAGAGACAATGCATGTATGCAAAATCTTCCTAATGGACAATGTTCCTTCAGGCCTTCCTGTCCTCTACCATCCTCTGGAGTCCATTAAAGCTCACGCCTACTGCTTCAGTGACTCCATCCAGCCACCTCATTCTCTGTCGTCCCCTTCTTCTTTCGCCCTCAATCTTTCCCAGCATTAGACTCTTCTCCAGTGAGTCCTTCCTTCTCATTAGGTGGCCAAAGTATTTGAGTTTCATCTTCAGGATCTGGCCTTCTAAAGAGCAGTCAGGGTTGATCTCTTCTAGGACTGACCGGTTTGATTGCCTTGCAGTCCAAGCACCATAGTTCAAAGGCCTCAATTCTTTGTCACTCAGCCTTTCTTATGATCCAACTTTCACAGCCATACATTGCGACTGGGAAAAGTTGCAATGTATGGCTGGGTGATGCCTCTGCTTTTTAATAAGCTATCTAGATTTGCCATAGCTTTCCTTGCCAGGAGCAAGCATCTTTTAATTTG
>WNWU01000004.1:34662744-34694308 GCA_012654045.1 Ptyas mucosa
TCTGTGTGTGTGTGTGTGTGTGTGTATTTACTTTCTTTCCCCCCAGTCATTCTATGAATTCAAATCCTTTGCAACTTACAATATATTCTAATCTCTAGAATTGGACCTAGAAGTCCCAATTCTTTTCAGCCTGATGGTAGGCATGCTGCTTTATTTCTAGTTTTAGTTTTAGAGGAAACGAGTTTGATAGGTTGGGCTAAGAAGGAATGACAAGGTTTTCCCAATATTTATCAAACGTTTTAAATATTACTACACATCAACACTTAGCAGAAAGCAATGGCACCCACATTGACTTGGACCAACCTCAAGCTAACCAGAGACTCTTAGTTCTCTAATGGGTGACCACCTGAAAATTCTATGGCTCTAGGGCTAGAGTGGGAAGTCAAAAAAATGTCCTAGAAGAAGACACTGGTAAACAATAGTTGTCAAGGAAAATTACATAGCTGGCAAGAATCGAAGTAAATTTGAAGAAAGCTTTTGTTTCAAAAAGAAATAGCAGCAGCATTCAAGTTTAGAAAAGGTAAAATGTTTCTTAGGTAAAAACCCACAGAGATGCTCATGAATAAATTCCTGCAAAATTATTTTCAGTCTATCCGTTAAAATGGTTGTGAACAACTTGTAGTCATTATTCATTAATGATATTGGCCTATAGTTTCTTGTTAGAGTAAAATCTTGTATTTAGGTTTGGGTATTAGTACTATATTGGCCTCTTTCCAATTCTCTGGCATTTTTCCACCCTGTAAGATAGAATTCATTGTGTTTTGTAAAGGTTGTAAAAGTTCACCCTCAAAACATTTGTAATAAGAATCAGATAATCCATTTGGTCCAGACACCTTTCCTAGTTTAATCTTTTTAGAGCTTCAGAAACTTCTCTTATTATTGTAGGTCTATTCATAATCTGTTTCTGACCCTCTGTAATCCTTAGTAAATTTTGTTTCTTAAGATGTTCATCTACTTTCTGTAGCAAGATGTCACTTGATGGAACGCTTTTCATATGTGCACATTGTCTGTTAAAACAGTATCTCCCACTCGTAATTTCAGTGTAATTTTCTTTTCTTTTTGTATTTTGTATGTTTGCTACTTCACTGGTTTATTTGCAAAATTATTATTTTTTTATTTATGTAATTCTTATTTATTTTCATTTCTCTTACTATTAACATAGATAATTGTCATCTTAGAAGTTTAATTTGTTGAGAAATGCCCATCTTCTTTGGAAATTTCTATAATTTTTATTTTCTCTTTATTTCATCCAAAACAGCTTGTGTTTTCTCTTGAGCCTTCATTTAAAGTTCATTATATGTTGTATAAAATACTTCTAATAAAAGTTTTACTTGCATCTCAAATCATTCTTCAATCAGTGCCTTTATCTACATTACTTTAAAAAACATCCTTTAATTTTTTTTCTTACACTCCTCTACTATTTTTTCTTTCTATAGCAACATTTTGTTCAAAACCCATCTAAAATGTTTAAATTTTATTTCACAAACCAAACTCAAAAGATTATGGTTCAAAAAAAAGTCTTGGATGATAACTTTACTTTAGAAATATTAGTAGCCAAGTTCTTTGAGAGCCAAATCATGGCCAAATCATTCTTTGAAAGGATTTATATATTTCAGAAAAGTAGATATGCTCTCTTAAATTGCCATTTTTCTGCTTCCATACATCAACCCGTCCAGGGGTGGTTCTACTTACCTTTAATACTGGTTTGCAACAAGGCCGCGCACGCGCTCTTCTGTGCAGAAACATTTTGGTGACATCGGGGTCAGTGGGCGGGGCCTCCTGCCGGTTTTACTACTGGTTCTATAGAACTGGTTCGAACTGGGGGCAACCCACCACTGAACCAGCCCTAAATTATAGAGTCGGTTTAATGCAAAGTGCCCTTTTAAAGGTTCTTAAGACTCCAAAAGCCATTAACAAGCCATTTCCTAAAGTGCTTAAGAAAGGAAATACACAAAGTCAGTCTGCTTTTGAAGGCACCGATCCACAGTTATTACTTGGTTCCGAAAGCTCTATAACTCACTGGGAACCATTGGCTTACAGTCTCTCATAGGGAGCCAGTGTTTGGTGCACTTGTGGGTGATCCTAATTCCTCTCCTTCTTCTGGATGAATTCCAAGGAGCCACTGTATTCATTGGCTCTTCTTTCTACTGCAGGGGTCAGATCAACTCTCACAGAACCATCTTCAGTCTGCCATTGCTTCCCCAGAAATGCAGTTATGTGGTTTTTGGTTTTTTTCCAATTTACAACCGTGTCACTTAACAACAGTTTCTGCACCGAATTACCATTTTTAGACTATCTGTAGTGAAATGCAGCAAAAAGGGTTACTCTTCATCACTTATATATTGAAATGTATCAATTCTATAACTCAGCTGGGAATTATATCTGGGGATACACATGTCCAATTGTGCTAGACATATAGTTCTTGCAAGATATTATTTATCTCTAATTTGGTCGGGCTTTTCCATTCTCTCTCAGTTTTTCCTAAATGGTGTTTTCTAAAATAAAAGGAAAATGTTGGATCATGCCA
Organism: Ptyas mucosa; assembly: GCA_012654045.1. Taxonomy (NCBI): domain Eukaryota; kingdom Metazoa; phylum Chordata; class Lepidosauria; order Squamata; family Colubridae; genus Ptyas; species Ptyas mucosa. The sequence goes on from WNWU01000004.1 coordinate 34,665,272, forward strand.
CACATGTCAGAAAATGCAGATACTTTCAGAAAACATTTTCACCACTTCTTGTTGAGAAATAGTTTGTGACCTCAATCTGAATAGATGTCATATCATAATGTAATAGCGATAAATTTGCAGATAATGGCATTTCTTCTGTTACCCATCTATATGGGAAGAATTTGCAAGTGCATCAGTTCTGGTATGCAAATAAATGCATAACTATTTTGCTCTGAAAGTTGATAGCTGTATTAGGTAGCATTGCCTAGCTATTTGAAAAGGGATATTATTTATAATAATTTCTCTTGTTTTGTTTTGTATGTATATGAACCTACAACCATGATATATGATTAGTTTTGATTGCCAAAAGTCATTTTGATCCTGACTAATGACAGCTGGGGTAATTTGACTATTTCTTCATTGAAACAAGCATAATGCATTGGCATTGTAAGTGAAAAATGTTCTAAAAGATGAAGGTCATACATAATGAAAAGCAAATCCCGGTGTTTTATAGCTTAACTGATAAAATAAGACTGGTAATTCACCTAAGATTATTTATAAGCCAAACATCCACTTCCTTTCCTAGGACAAAAAAAGAAAAGATGCTAAAAGCATATTGAGACATAGACACAAGATTAGAGTCAAAATTTTAAAAGCCGACTTTGCCTGCAACTGCCAACTTTTCAACTTTCTTTGGGTTTTACTTGTTGCAAAATAACATGCTGTAAAAGACATAGGATCATTCTGGGTATTTTGGAAACCCTAAATATATTGGGGCCATAGATGGTTGAGGATTTTTCCTGAAATATAAAAAGTATAAATATTCTCAATTCTGCCTTCCTCTTTTTTTTAAATTGCTTTTGAAATGTATGAAATATAAGCCCCAAATAAATAGTTGTTACTATTCAAAAGAAAAGTTTGTATGTATAATTTGTCATTCTCCCCAGGCTTCTCACTTTTCTCATAATAGCAGCCATTAGTGAGAAAAAATCTGATTGTGAGAACAGTAGGAAGATGGGGGAATCATGCTGGAATTAGCCCACCCTGCCCAGCTGTCTGCGCACCAAAGTTTTCACAAAACCCACAGTGTCGTAGCCACTATCCACACTCTCACTTGCACATAATTCATTTGGGAAGCATTTTCCTCTTCCGTTCCTATTTGTGTTGATGAAAAACTGCTTGCATTTGGGAAAGCCTCTCATCCCTGAATGAAGGTTAAGGAAAACTTCTTCAACTCTGGAAAAAGAAATGGAATCAGAGAAGGGAAAGAGCTAGTTGTAGTATGACGACAGTACTAGCCAATGTCCCAACTTTGGTTGCATTTTAGTTGCATCATCATTTTTTAAAGAATATTACGAGATGATAACATTTTCTTAGAACTCAAGATGCAGTGTCTCAGTGGCTAAGACACTGAGCTTGTCGACCGAAAGTTTGGCAGTTCAGTGGTTCAAATCCCTAGTGCCACATATAACGGGGTGAGCTCCCATTACCATCTTTTGCCAACCTAGCAGTTCGAAAGTAAAAAATGCAAGTAGAAAATGCAAGTAGAAAAATAGGGACCACCTTTGGCGTTTAGTCATGCCGACCACATGACCACGGAGACATCTTCAGACAGTGCTGACTCTTTGGCTTTGAATGGAGATGAGCACCGCCTCCTAGAGTCGGGAATGACTAGCACATATGTGAAAGGGGAACCTTTACCTTCATATATATTTTCAACATGTGCAGGAAATCGGTTGAAGGTGGTTTTTATATTATTGTTTGATTGCTCAATTTGTACTTGAGGTTTGTTTCCCCCCCCCCTTTATTTTGTTTAACTCTGGAAATAAATAAAAGATTTATTGACAAAGAAAGGAGCATGGTTTCTTTCCAGCTCAGTGACACAATGGAAGTCTTAATAGAGGGATGTCTGTTGGGCAACATGAAACCTCCATCTCTTGAATCTGCAGCAAAGGTTTGGGTTAGCTAGTCTAGATATGAAGAATGAAGCCCCTGTTGTGTGGCAACAGTTACCTTGGGATGTTGACTGGTGACATTTGCATTATGGTAACTTGTGCAATGAAAGTCAAGAGAGATCAGATCATTTGTGGGGTTTTAGCTGTGGTGTATGTACAGTAGCGGTCAAAATTGTGGAAACCTTTTGGGAAAAGTGTATTTTTGAGGTTTGATGGCTATTCCCACCACTTCTTTTTGGAGTTTCGTGATAATCATATTCCACTGCTAGAGTGGCCTGGGAATAGCCCAGACCTTAACCCAATTGAAAATCTATGGAGCCGACTAAAGAAACTTGTTAATCAGAAGTGACCCAGCAATAAAACCCAGTTAATAGAAGCAAATCATTCAGTCTTGGTTTCACATTATAACAGCTGCAGAATTAAAAGACTTGGTTGACTCCATGGGAAGACTTTGTAAGGCCGTAATTCATGCTAAAGGTTACCCAGCTAAGTATTAACTGACATGGTAATAATTTTTTGTATATCTCATTTTTTCTAGCAACCTGGCTTCCATTGAGGACTTGTATACTGCACGAGTCAAAAAGAGGGCTGTGAAAATATTTACAGACCCCTTGCATCCTGGACATAAACTGTTTCAACTCCTACCCTAAAAATGATGCTATAGAGCACTGCACACCAGAACAATTAGACACAAGAAAAGTTTTTTCCTGAACACCATCACTCTGCTTAACAAATAATTCCCTCAATACTTAGTATTGAGTAACAAACTAGTTACTAAGTCTGCATTACTATTAATCTTCTCATCATTCCTATCACCCATCTCCTCCCACTTATGACTGTATAACCTTGTGGCTGGTATCCTTAAGATTTATATTGACTGTTTCCCTATGACTAGCATTAAGTGTTGTACCTTATGATTCTTGACAAATGTATCTTTTCTTTTATGTACATTGAGAGCGTAAGACAAATTCCTTGTGTTTCCAATCACACTTGGCTAATAAAGAATTCTATCTATCTATCTATCTATCTATCTATCTATCTATCTATCTATGGTGATAATTTTTGTATATCTCATTTTTTCTACGTGTTTCACTTTTCTTCTTTATACTGTAACTGCTATTCTAATAGCAAATCCTTCATAAAAGTTATTGCATTACATTCTTGATTAAATTATCTTTCCATTGATACATAATTTTATGGTAACTACTCCAAAAAAAAGTGGTGTTATTAGCTAGTTTTAGAAAATACACTTTTCCCAAAAGGTTTCCATAATTTTGGCCACTACTGTATTAAATAAGAATAACTGCTTGTATTTCAAATCTGTACCTTACTGAGCACCCTAATCCTCAGAGGTGCTGAATAGATTAGGATAGGCTGAAGGTTAGGCTGGAATGAAGATTGAGAAAGTTTCAAGAAAGTTTGTTTAGTGACCGTTCAAAGTTACAACAGAACTGAAAAAAGTGGATTATGACCATTTTCACACTTTCACCCACTACGGCATCCCTATGGACGTGTGATCAAAATTCAGACACTTGGTGAGGGCTTCCGGTTCCGGTCCCGCGGGCGACAGACACTGATCGGGCTAGCTCTGGCCCCAGTGTCTGATCCCCCCCATCTGGAGGCCCTTTGGGCCAAACGCCCCAATTTTTGGGGCGTTTGCCATTTGAGGGCGGCTCGCCAGGGGTTCCCTGCCTCACATCCAGGGGCCGGGAGGCCGATGCTGGCGCGCCCGAGGCTCCAGAGGGGGTGGGAGGCGATCGGCGGCCTTTTCTGAGGCCGCGGAGGCGCCACAGTGCCTAAGGGGACCAGCATTTATCCATAAGGCACAGCGGACTGAGCTGATCGACCGGAGAGTTGAGCAGGCATCCTGGAGGTGAGGGGGGGGTTGGAGTCCCCCCCCCCTTGTAGCTGGAAAGGTGCCGTGGCTGACAAGTAGGGGGAAAGAAATGGAAGGAAACCCCTTACTTTGTTGACTTTTCTTCTGAGGATGGCTGTATCAGAATTTGTTGGAGAGGTCTGGTGGCCTCTCTTCCCGGTGGTGAGCCATGGCGGCGGTCCGACTTCCTGCTTCTTTATTTATGATTGAAGACAACATTCTCCTCTAAGGCTTCCTGTTTGACCTACTCTATACTCCGGACTCATTGCTCCTGTGAGCGCCCACTGGTGGATATTTGAAAAATTACATTGACTGTCAATCCCTCTTTCTTTCCTGGAGGTTTGCCTTTTGGGATTTTTCATCTTCTTTTACTGCAAGATGGCTAAGGGTCATAAATCAACAGCAGCTGACATGGAAAAAATTTTGGAAAGACGGGCAAAATTGGATCAGAAGTTGGACAAGTTGGATGATTTGCAAAAAGGATTATCTGAAATTAAATCTGAAATGACACTTATGAAAAAAGATTTAAATGATGTTCAACAGCTGGCAGAGCAAAACAAGAAGAAGATGGGGGGTCTGGAGGGGGAGGTACGGGCACTCCAGAGGGTGGAAGAAGGGAGAGGAAACGCAATGTTAACTTTACAATTGGATAAGATGTCTTATTTTCTCAGGTTTCAAAACGTGGAACAACTTGACCAAGAAAATTTGAGAGAAGTGATGGTTAAAATGTTGGGTGAATTTTTAGAAAGAGATCTGGAGTCCATTGGAAGGGATGTGGATTTGGTGTATAGAGTAAACTCACAATTTGCAATTTTACATAGTTTACCAAGAGAGGTTCATATTAAATTTGTAAGAAGGGAACTGAGAGATGAGATATTGAGAAAACAAAGACTGGGGGCGCTGGTGTACAGGGGCAAGGAGGTCACCATCCTAAGGCAGATTCCCAGACAGGTACGAGAAATAAGGAGAAAATATTATTTTTTTATCAAACAAGCTGTACCTTAAGGGAGTAGGTTTTAGGTGGTTGATTCCGGAGGGCCTGATGATTTTTTGGGAGGACAGTAAGAAGAAAATTAATAACGTAGTGGAAGCTAAGGCTTTTTTTGACCAACATAAATCCTTCCTAGATGGAGAAGATACAGGAGCCGAAGAGGGGGAAGTATCAGATGATCAAGGAGCGGGGGCGGACGGAGCTGTGGCGGCCCTGGAGGAGGGGGGAGGCCAGACCATGGTTTTAAGAGCTAGAACCAGGAAATGAAGAAAGGAGGGGAATCCATTATTTAATGTTTTTTATTTGACATCTTTTTTTTCTCTCTCTTTTTATTGTACTTTGTATAACACTTTGGCTATTTGCTTTTTTTTCTTCATATAACTTTTATATAACCTGGTTGTTTGTTTTGATTTAACATAATAATGTCTGTTGTGTGAGAACTCAAAAAAAAGAGAATAATAATTGAAATATCTTTTTATAAAGATATTGAAAATTCAACATATTGTAAACTATAATATTGTATATTTTTAACCAATAAAAACTTTTTACAAAAAAAAAAAATTCAGACATTTGGTGACTGATTCATATTTAGGACAGTTTCAGTGTCCTGGGGTCATTTGATCCTCTTTTGCGACCTTCCGATAAGCAAAGTCAATGAGGAAGCCAGTTTCATTTAACAATCATGTTACTAACTTAATAACTGATGTGGGTTCATTTCACAACTGTGGCAAGAAAGGTTGTGAAATGGGATAGAATGCCCTTCAGGTCTGTCTTGGTTAGCAACAGAAATTTTGAACTCAGTTGTGGTCATAAAATTGAGGACTGTAGTTCTGAGGCAGTCTTCTGCATTACTGCCTTCATCCCTTGAAACTCTCCTGGTGGAAAAATTAGGTCCTTAGGTAAAATAAATCAAGTGCTTCAGGCCACCTAATTTCTCTGGGCTTCAAAGAAACTTGTCAAAACTTTTCTCTTTTTGCTTTACAATATGGAGATGGAATCTTGTGACACACAAGGCTTATTACATGGATTCTGTATGAATTGGGGAGTTGTGATTTATTATTAAACACTGGAGTTTTGGGAATGGGTAACATATCAGATAATAAGTAAATTAATAGTTAATATTTGTAACTAACATTACTTACAGTAGATTTTACTAAAACACTTCACTTCCTGGGTTTTAAATAAATAAATAAATAATGTTATTGTCATTGTACATGTATACCCATATAACAAAATTCACTTAACACCCAAAGACCAGGTCCAACACACATAACAATCCCCAAACACACTCCCACCCCCCACAATTCTCCACCCCTAAACCACCCAAACATCCACATAACAGACCAAGTAATACTGTCCAACAGCTCACTGATGGTGGCCCTTTAGTTCATTGTTGAGTGCAATTATAGCACTGGGATAAAAACTATTCGGACAACGTGTGGTCTGAGTTTTAATTGTTCTGTATCTTCTGCCAGAAGGCAACAGTCCAAAAAGATTGTAAGCAGAATGGGAAGAGTCTCTGAGAATGTTATGCAACTTTCTCAGCGAGATTCGAAGATGTCGTCCAGGGCTGGTAGCAGGAGTCCAATGATATTCTGGGCAGCTTTAATGATTCTCTGTAGAGCTTTTTTGTCCGCTACTGAGCTGATCCCAGACCATGCAAGAATACCGTATGTCAGGACACTCTCAATGGTGCTGCGATAGTAGGACAGAAGTAGATGCTGAGATAGTAGGACAAAAGTAGATGCTGAGCTTTTATTGCAGTTGAGGTCCATATGACTGACTCTTACTTGATTGAATATACTTCACTTTTAACTAATTAGTCCCATTTCATAAATAGAAAGGGATGGTAGTTCACCATTCTCACCATTTTAAAAACTGCTCTTTCCACAGGATAAGGATTATTACTACATCAAGGAGCAAACGATGGTGAAATGATTTAATTTTTCGATCAATGTAGGCTGATGTGATCTAGCCAAGACACAAGTTAAAATGAAAATATTTCTTGGAAATATGACTAGCATGGAGGCAGCACTATCATTACAGCATACATTCCCATCTTTCTAAATTTTGCATCTCTCTTAAAAAGAGGCTAAATTGTCTGAAGTCTATTGCAAACTTCCTGTTTTCCCCAAATAGAGAAATTTTATCCCCCCAAATTCTGCCATCAAAGTTTCCCTTCCCCTGATAGTACACTTATGGAAGATAGTTTGAGGGATCCTTTGGAGATCTTTTCCTCATTTTGCGTACAATTGTAGATCTTTCCAGAATTCTGAAAAATTCTTTTGTGTTATTGAAAAGTCTGTCAAACAGACATTGAGCCTACTTCTCTGAATTAATTTTAATTTACTCTGGAGTTATAAAATCTGGTCAAGGTCCCATTTCTTAAAAGTCCTTTTAGCATCCCTAGTTTCTTTATGGAATCAAGAGGCCAGAATGAAAAATTACTTATAATGGGATATGTAATAGCCTATATGGAACAATTATTGTAAATTGAAGAAAAATCGTTATCCCATTGCTTGTTCTATAATTTTGTAATAATGTAAATATTATGGAATGTTTACTTAAAAGCCACATCTCACATTTACTCACAGTTTAGCATTTGCATCAACAAAGAATTTATTTCAGAATGTACTGCTAAGAAATCTTCAAGAGAATCAGACAGGGTGCCCTAGAGAGAAATAATCTCAGATCCTTCCATCACTGACATGATAGCCTTTTGTTTAATAAAACTCGAGGAGAATTAAAGAAAAGTGCTATGTTATTTTCTTATCTTTAGACTATCTCCTCTTATGGCTGACTATACAGAGATGATTATCAACCGACTGAGAAATGCCACCATTTTTTAACCTCTGGCAAGTTCAGACAGAACAGCAGTGGCAATTGGTTATTGGCCATTTGATCCCCAATGATAAAAGAAGACATTTGGGAAAATAGATTTTCTGAAACTATTGCAGAGTTCGCAGCACTGCTTCCATTGGTGAAGACATAAGTATATTGTTCAGGGGTATTTGAAGGCAAGCTACCAATCAAGATTCAAAATCCAAGCAGATTGACTAATGTAGTAAGCAGTTTATGCCACTACAGGTAATCCTCAATTTACAACTACGATTGAACCCAACATTTCTGTTGTCAAATAAGACGTTTGTTAAGTGAGTTTTGCTCATTTTACGACCTTTCTTGCCATAGTTGTTAAGTGAGCCACTGCAGTTGATAAGTTAGTAACCCGACTATTAAGTGAATCTGGCTTCCCCACAGACCTTACTTGTCAAAAGGTTGCAAAAGGTGATCACATGACTTTGGGAAACAGGAATGGTCGTAAGTGTGGACCAATTGCCAAGCATCTGAATTTTGATCACATGATTATAGGGATGCTACAAAGATTGTAACTGTGAAAAATGGTCATAAGTTACTATTTTCAGTACTGTTGTAACTTTGAATGGTCACTAATTGAACTGTTGTTCAAAAAAATAAGAGGGCTTGGGGAAAACATTTTATTACATTTATTACATATCAATCTGTTTCCAGATATAATATAATGCAGTTGGCAGTGAAGATGGATATTAATAAGCAAGAGTTCTCATTTCTTGATTTGCATTTGAAAAGCCATGCCACCATAGCTTGATCAATTTCATATTTGAAATTCATCTGACACTGTGTGCCAATCCTGCTTGGGCCTACTTTTATTATTAGTTGAGTGCATAAAGGTAAATGTAAAAGTTTCCCTCGCACATACATGCTAGTCATTCCCGACTCTAAGGGGCAGTGCTCATCTCTGTTTCAAAGCCGAAGAGCCAGCGCTGTCTGAAGACGTCTTCGTGATCATGTGGCCAGCATGACTAAACGGCAAAAGTGCCCGGAACGCTGTTACCTTCCCACCAAAGCGGTCCCTATTTTTCTACTTGCATTTTTTTACGTGCTTTTGAACTGCGAGGTTGGCAGAAGCTGGGACAAGTAACGGGAGCTCATCCCGTTATGCCGCACTAAGGATTCGAACCCTGAACTGCTGATCTTTCGATCGACAAGCTCAGTGTCTTAAGCCACTGAGCCACCGCATCCCTAGTTGAGTGCATAGAATGCCTTTTATATCCATTAATATTAATTTCTGCCTGGTTTTGTGAAATAATACAATATCCCATAAATTAATTAAAACCTATGACTTCCACATCATTCTTCTTGTTCTAACCACAAGAGCAATTTCAAAGTTTGGCTTTTGCCAAGGTCTCAAATAGATAAACTTTGGTTTGTTTTGAAATGTGTATCTATGGTATCTGATAGTTTATCTTTATTACGTCTTCCTGAATTATGTGTCTCCACTCTTGGCAGAGTAGCCAGCTTTATATCCTGTTATATGTCCTTAAGGGAGACATATCTGAGTCTGTAGATGCTAAATTAACAGGATGGTATACCTTAATGCTAGCTGATGTTTGATCATTTTTATCAATTAGTTGTCCTACACTTCTTGAGTTCAATAGATTAAAGATGAAATTATCCTGTTCAGATTATTGGGTTACAGTGGCTGGATCCTTGTTTAGATAATACATGATTGCACTGGCTGGATCAGTTAACTTAAGATTGGCGGGGTGATGGTGAAATTATTCACCTATTTTTCTACTGGTTAGTTGTAACCTTGTCTGCCCTTATTAACTTTATATGAAAAAATATTTTCTTAGCATAACTATCAAACATAGGCACAATATAGTTATTTTAAGCCCGGTCCTCTTTTCATTTCCCCAAATAACTTAATCCTCTAAAATGTATGTGGTACTTGGGTTGTCTGATTGAAAACTAGAACAGAGAATTTAGTACACTTCATACATTTGTTTTGCTAAGTTTCCAACCTACATTTTTTTCCCAGCCCACAATTGATATAATGAAGATGAAATAACTTTAGATAATGTATTGCCAGTCAGAATTACTAATCAGTTAGTTTCATCATGAACAACCCAACCATTGCCTGTTACAATAACCAATTCTGTAGGAATACTTTGAGAGATGGAATGAATGGGAGGAGGAGGTATGCCAACCTCTTCAGAGACTAGAAATCTTTATTCCATCCAATTTCATTTGGAAAATGTAAACAGATAATAGTTGCTGGGGTGCATTTACAAGCTGGACAGAGTTATGTGTGTGTGTGTGTGTGTGTGTATGTGTGTCTGTGTGCGTGTATACCACTTGATTCCTGGTGACTGTCTGGATAAGTCTTGGTGGAGCCTTGGTGGCACAGCGGACTAAAGTGCTGTTAAGTAGCACTTAGCTGCCAGCTGCCTGCAATTACTGCGAGTTCAAATCTCACCAGGCTCAAGGTTGACTCAGCCTTCCATCCTTCCAAGGTAGGTAAAATGAGGACCCAGATTGTGGGGGCAATAAACTGACTTTGTATAAAAAAAGAACACCGCTTGGAGGGGGCGAAAGCCCTACTAAGCAAGTATATACAAAAGTATGAAGGCTATTGCTTAACGCATTGTAAGTTGCCCTGAGTCTCCGGAGAAGGGCGGCATATAAATCGAACCAATAAATAAATAAATAAATAAAGTTCCTGCAGTTTTCTTGACAAGCTTTTTCAGAAAAGGTTTGCCATTGCCTGCTTCTTAAAGCTGAGAGTCACTGGCCTAAGGTCACCCAGGTTGGCCTTGTGCCTAAGAAGGACTAGAACTCACAGCCACCCCGTTTCTTGCCTGGTGCCTTAACTACTACACCCAAATTGGCCTGGATAATAGAGTCCACATTTTTAATGTTCTTTTTCAGGGCATTTTGTTGTTGGATTGAAATATAAGAAGACCATTGGAGGGAGACACTTTCAACTTGTAGGAACTGTTACTTGTTTTTCCTCAAAGTATCTGCCATTCTCTGGTGTTTGGGCTCTTCATCAGGTAGCATCAGTAGACTTGAGCGGATGTGTGAGTAAACAGGAGTTTTGGAAAACCTTGGTATTAAAATGCTTTGATGGGAGAACATAGCTTCCAACCTAAACATCTCATTAACTTTATGTGAAGATGTGATGACCCAGGGCATGGCACAGAGATAACACAAACGACTGGTAGTTGCTCCAAAGCTCCCCAAATGCTCTCACGTTTCTGGCAAGTCCCAGAGCAGAGTGAGAACAAACCCCCACACAAACCTCAAGCAGCCTCTGGCTGCAATTAGTCCAGCCCAGCGCTATCTGCACTAAGGCTGCATGGCAATAAATCCCAAATGTCTTTGGCAAAACAAGAGTCAAGCAAGGAGTTCAGAGAGCAAAAGATTCAGATAATTGGTCGAGAACACCAATAATGAATGCAAGGATTCTTGGTAAGTTCAAACATGAGCACACTTCAGGAACTCAGCGTTTGTTCCCGACAAATGCCCCTCCCAACAGCGTCTCCTTAAGTCTCATTCTCCAGCTCCAGGTGAAGCTAGGTGGGGCACTCTCCTCGCACGTGGCCTGCTCTGTCTGCACTGATCCTGCCTTCTCTGCACTCTCCGATCCCTTGCATCAGGAGGGGGTGGTTCTTGCTCTTCGTCTGAGCTCTGTCTCTCCTCCCTGCCTGCAGGCCTCGCTAATTCTGAACAGCCTTGCCTGGACTGACTGTGCCCTTCCCCAGTTTCCTCCAAGGCCAATGGAGCTGCCCTCTAACTTCTGTCAATTCTTGTTCCAGCTCATCTTCCGCTGCAGATTCAGACTCCAACGGGGACATGACAGCCACCATTTCTCAGTGTGAATTATATTTATAGGATAGGTAATCAAACCCTTGCAATATCCTTGAACTGGACAGCCAATGGGGACAAGGAACGAATACGATGGAGAAAGTAATACTTTGAATTGGATGAGATAACTGTTTGGCTTTGGATAATTAAAGAACACATGTTTATTTTTAACAAGTTGTAAATGTCAAGCAGAATTATTTCCTTCTTTTAGAGGGTAAAAGTACTATAGCTGGCAAGAGAAAAGTCAGAGCTCCATAGTGAGTCAGGTTTCTTTAAAAACTGTTCTCTTAAGCTGGCACAACTTGGATAGCAATATAATAGCACTTAGATTTATATATCACTCCATAGTACTTTGCAGCACTCCTGAGTGCTTTACAAAGTCAGCCTATTGCCCCCAACAATCTGGATCCTCATTTCACTGACCTCGGAAGGATGGAAGGCTGAGTCAACCTTGAGCCCCTTCAGGATCGAACTCCAGTCTGTGTGCAGAGTGAGGCTGCAATGCTGCATTCTAACCACTGCGTCACCAGGGCTAATAATATGCTACACTTCTCATGTCTCTATTCTTGAATCAATCTCAGGGCCTCCACGTCAAACCCTGACCTTCATAACTGGTCACTAGACTCCTATCTTTTTTGTTCTCAAGCTTATCTTTTCCACGATCCCTTTCTTTAACCAGACTGTTTATCAAAATTCTCCACATTTATCCACCCCTTGGGTTGAGAAGTTCAGAGCTCGTGATGTTTTGAATCTTCTTTAATGTGATGATGTTTCTTATTAATTCCTTTATGGGATTTCTTTCGCTTCTTAAACTTTTCTGCTTGGTCAGATGTTCTGTAATTAATGAAGGAGTCGGTGGAGGAGGAGTATTGACTTCAGCGGGTGTCCTTGCCCTACTTTTATGTGATTTATGTTCCAGTGAGCCCTGCATTTTTGTAACCATTTCAGCTATAGTTGCTAGTAAAGCTCTGCATTCCTCTAGAAAAGACATCAATAGCCGATTTCTAGGTCCCACCCCAAAACAAGGCTTGTCTGTAACTTTGCTAATACAGGTAGCCCTCGACTTACAACAGTTCATTTAGCGGCCATTTGAAGTTACAACAGCACTGAAAACAAGTGACTTATGACCGTTTTACCACTATTGCAGCATCCCCATGGTCATGCGATCAAAATTCAGATACTTGGCAATGAGGTCATATTTATGATGGTTGCAGTGTCCTGGGGTCAAGTGAACACCTTTTGTGAACTTCTGTTCTGTTCCCCTTCCCCACACAGGCAAACACACAACCAGGCATACCTGCCAAGATTTTATTAAGCAATCAGACTAGAAACCCTTGCAGATAAGAGTTTTGGCAGCAAACTGCGAAATGCCTGCTAAGTCAGTTTTCACTCACAATCAGCAAGAGAGAGAGAGCTTCTCCTCAGTCCAGTTCGGTAGCAAAAAGTAATCCACGAAGCAAGAATTAGCCAAGGTCCAATCTAAAATATGCACAAGCCAGATTTCAGGTAATGCGATGTGACTCTCAGGTTTTTAACTTTGACCGTCACAAAGCCTGAAGAGCAATCACACCCACTTTTATTCCTTGTGGGGGTGTGGCTCAGTGACTCAGCTCAATTTCTGGCCCTCCCATGCCTCTTTCATTGCTGTGCATGCTTCTCCCTCCGACGCTGCCTGGGATCCAGCCAGGATTCATCATCCTCGCTCCTTATCTGTTGTTGTTCTGATATGCTTTCATCCTGGCATATCCCAGGCTGTTCCTCTTGGCCTTCGGATGGAATCTGAGGCATTGCCAGAGGGGAGGGTCCTGGAGAGGGAGGCCTTATCAGTTCCTCCCCATCACCTTCTGAGTCCTCTTCCTCTGTTAGGACAGGCTCAGGAGTTGGGGTCACAACAACTTCTGTCAAGAAAAGTCAATGGGGAATCCATATTCACTTAACAACTGTGTTGCTAATTTAACAAGTGCAGTGATTCACTTAACAACAGTGGCAAGAAAGGTCATAAAAATGGGGCAAAACTCACTTAACAAATATCTCACTTAGACATTTGTTGGCTCAATTACGGTTGGGCTCAGTTATGGTTGTAAGTCGAGGACTACCTGTATGAGAGGTCAACTCCTGGCATAATTGTTGTTCATATTCTGCACAATGAGTGGACTCAATCACAGACTCTAAAAGCTTGTCCTCTACTTTGTTTCCCCCATCCTGTTCACCATTCACTACTTCATCTTGTACCATCTTCATTGGACAAAGATTTAAATTAGCTGTCAAAGTAGCTTCCTTTTCAGCCTGAGTAATCCCAACAGCCAGATTATTTACTGCTTCATTATGTACTGGAGTGCAAAGACAGAATCGTCCTATTTGCCAATTTTATTAGTTTATTAAAATATATGTGCGTAGCAGTGGTGGATTTCAAATTTTTTTACTACCGGTTCTGTAGGTGTGGCTTGGTGGGCGTGGCTTGGTGGGCGTGGCAGGGGAAAGATACTGTAAAATCTCCATTCCCTCCCCAATCCAGGGGAAGGTTACTGCAAAATCCCCATTTCCTCCCGATCAGCTGGGACTCAGGAGGCAGAGAATAGATGGGGGCGGGGCCAGTCAGAATTTTTACTACCAGTTCTCTGGTAGTACCAATCTTTACTACCAGTTCTACTCAAAATTTCCACTACCGGTTCTCCAGAACTGGTCAGAACCTGGTGAAACCCACCTCTGGTGCATAGATCAAACACTCTACTGATCCGTCATTTGAGTTTAACTCTAATGCATTCTTACCCTCGTGAGCAGGAATGTGAAGACTGCCATATGGGGAAACAAAAGTTTTTGATCTTTAGCTGGTTAATGCAGCTGTTATTGTCCTTCAAGAAACATTCTTTTATTATCTTTAAGAGTTGGCACTAAGCCTATAATCTTTTACTGCCCTCTCTGGTAAAGACCATCCTGTGAGGATCATCTGGGAAAAAGCAACCCTCAAAATACTCAAGGCAGAAAGCAGAAGTAGCAAGCCTTAGCTTGTTGTTCTTTGCCCCCTAATTAGTTTTTTTCTGTGGTTGCACATCACTTTGGAGGTTTCGCTCTACATTGGTTTTTTTTTTTTTTTTACAATTTCCCAGGCACACTAAGCAGCCTTATACTACAATTTCTTCTTGACTTCTTGAGGTAAATGTAGTGGACAGCAAACAGGCAAAGGCATGACACTGTTGTTAAAAGACAGGCATAACGTGTTGTGCCATTTAGCCATCTATAAACTTGACCTGGAAATAATTTTGAGGATCATGAAATAGGAAATACTTGGAATTGCTGGAATTGCTGCTGCTGTTACTCTCAAATATTAATGTCCAGTCTGTGTTTCCTCATTCCCTCACTTCCTTTCTGAATGGGATTCTTACAGAATCAATTGGTAAAAGGTTTCCTGCCTGAGCTGTGGGTTGGACTAGAAGACCTCCAAGATCCCTTCCAACTTTGTTACTCTAAATTTCTCTGTTATAAAGATATATTGCATGGTCATTTAAATTGTGCATTGTGCATGTATGGGTATGCATGCATACCTACTGTAGCTCTTCAGTGTCCATATCAGAGGTGAAATCCATCAGGTTCTGACAGGTTCTGGAGAACCAGTAGCGGAAATTTTGAGCAGTTCAGAGAACCAGTAGCAGAAATTTTGAGCAGTTCAGAAAACTGGCATATACCACCTCTGGCTGGCCCCAAAGTGGGGTGGGAATGGAGATTTTGCAATATCCTTCCCCCAGGAGTGGGGAGGGAATGGGGATTTTGCAGCATCCTTCTCCTGCCATGTCCATGAAGCCACACCCACCAAGCCACACCACGCTCACTAAGCCACACCCACAGAACCGGTAGTAAAAAAAATGGATTTCACACTGGTCCATATAGATGTCCTGAGACAAGTGCCACTGGTGGATCTATGTTGACTTGCACTGAATTTATTAGTACTGCTCAGTTGGTGAATATTCGTCATTTTTTGGCAAAATTTAAGGCTGAACTCTACTTTTGGATCAAACTTAACTCATCCAAGCTGAGCTTGAATTCTGGGGAGGACTTCCACGTTGTTTTCTTGGCAACAATACAGAAATAGTTTACTACTGCCTTGCAGAATGTTCCTTTCTTCTCAGTTTAGACTATAGTTTGCATAGTGTTTACTAATCTTATTCCAAGTACTAACTGGGACCAACTCAGTATCCTAGCTGGGCTACTAACTAGTTCTATGCACTCTATCTGATCCTGTTGTTAGTCTCTCTAATCCCCATACCTTTTACCTTAAACTGTCTACCGTGGACCTTTCATGTTTTTTAAGAGGTCCCTAAGGGGGCGTGCATAAGTGCATCAGTATTTCTACCATCCCTGTCCTACTGTCCCCATTTATATGTACTCATTTTATGTGTTTATGGCTATGTTTTGCTTATTTATTTCCTTTTATTTGTGCCAATTTTTTTTCATGTGTCCATGTCCATGTCTATACTGTTACTTGTTTCCTTGTACTTGTTGACAAATAAATAAATAAACTATAAACATTTTCATGTGTAAATGTCATGAGTGTGCTCCCAATTTTAATTCGGAAAAGTATCACACGTACTATCACTACAGACCAAAATATGCAAGTAATATTTTGCTTCTTGAAGAGCCTTGCAGAGATTTTACATTTTTTAGCTTAATTTTTTCCCCTAATAATGGTCTCACCCACTAATCCAGAATATGAAGAGAATAATTACCCCTTACTAAAGAGATTAAAAATATATGAGATATTTAAGCAAGTATACTATTTTCTGTGGTAATGTAATATTTAGATTGATTTCCCAAGTGGCTCCTTTTGCAACAACTCTATGACTCCTTGCTGCTTGTAGATTTTAAAAGAAGTCATAGATTGTGTTCATTCACACTGGAAGAGAACAGTGAGTCATGTTGTATTTATTTTTCTTCCTCAGAATCTTAAAATTTAATATGTCTCCAGCCTTAGTTTGACTGTTTCAGTACAACAGTTTTATAGCTCCTTACTGAACTCGTGGCATATTCTGACAACTGATCCATAAATTCTGGATTTTTAAATGTTTCAGTCCAAAGATGAGGAGAATTTTATTACACTGATAAGTGCATTCATCAATACTTTTATTTTCTTCAGCAATTGCAAATGATTTCTCTTTCTGGAAGCACACAGAGTCCTGAATATTCAGAACATGGAATTTTGTTTAAAGAGATGCAATTACATTCCAATGGCAGTTTAGTTCTATGTTGCATTTAATTGGATGTATCACATTATAACAATGGTGCAAATCAGTTCAGGATAATGGAGTAATGAAAGCTGTGTGTAAGTCCAACCCACTCATCCTGTTGTAGTGAATTGGTTCAAGCCCCTTCTAATTTAAACTATAAATTGTATATATTTACGGATTTGCTTAAATTATACTTTATTGCCTTTTCTAAGACTTAGTGTGGATAACAATACTTATAGGATAAATGTAAATCTGGACCATTTACTGCTCGATAGAGAATATCTTCTCTATTTTTTCCCCCATCAGTTCTCACTTAGTATAAGAGTGTGTGCTTTAGAAATTATTTCAAAGACAAAATATCTGGAGGAATCCTTCTGCTAAAATATATTCAAATCAATTCAATCCCATCATAAAGGAATTCCCCAACTGAAACTTTGAAGTTTCATTTCTGTGGAGAAATTCAGAGAAAGTGTCCACTCAGTT
Organism: Ptyas mucosa; assembly: GCA_012654045.1. Lineage (NCBI taxonomy): Eukaryota > Metazoa > Chordata > Lepidosauria > Squamata > Colubridae > Ptyas > Ptyas mucosa. The sequence continues at coordinate 34,682,462 of WNWU01000004.1, forward strand.
TTCTTGCCCAAAGATTCTATGCAGTGGTGAGTTTCAAAACTTTTTACTACTAGTTCTGTGGGTGTGACTTGGTGGGTGTGGCATGGCTTGGTGGGTGTGGCTTGGGGAAGAATACTGTAAAATCTCCATTCCCTCCCCAATCCAGGGGAAGGTTACTGCAAAATCCCCATTTCCTCCCGATCAGCTGGGACTCAGGAGGCAGAGAAAAGATGGGGGCGGGGCCAGTCAGAATTTTTACTACTGGTTCTCCAAACTACTCAAAATTTCCACTACTGGTTCTCCAGAATTGGTCAGAACCTGCTGAAACGCACCTCTGATTCTGTGGGAATTTTCAGAAAGAAAGTTGAATTCAGCTCTAACATAACTGGATGCAAGGTTTAAGGAATAGGACATCCTACCTCTTGCATTTGTTTTGAGAGAAATGAACTAAGAGCTCCTTGAGGCAGTAACATTGCCTTCATTTAAAAAACAAAAAACTAATCGGTTTGATGCCCTGGGTAAAGTTTATTGCTCTACACTGGATGCTGTTAAATCCACTTCTTTGGAAATACATTATGTTCACAGAACTTTACAGCCGAAAGTAATGCTAGGAAAAATTCCACTGAAGGAAATGGAAGATTTCCAGATATAAATATTTTGTAGAGGATCCAGTTTTTCACTTCCACTGATAACAGAACTCCTATCTGTATCTGTTAAAAGGCAATTTCAGTTAGGAATACTCCGGTTTTTGAATGGTGGTAGTAAAGAACAAGAGAAGAAAAGTAAAACTTCACCTTGTCCTTGATGTTTTAAAACTATATTCTGTCTGATCTTTGCCTTTTGAGACTTGCTTCTGGATTTTGTAATAAAGAAGCAAGTATGTATTATGATAATTTCCAGCCTTAGGTAGCACTTTTTTTTTAATAAGGAAGCATTGTCTACTTCTTTATCATTCATTGATTACTCCCTTTGAAGTTGTCCGGGTAAATTGGGACATCACAGTAGGGTTATTTTCATTAATATAATTCTGTTAATGGAATGATACCCACCAGTAGACTGGATTATTCAAAAGGCTGGAGGTACCTTCAAAACAGATTTGTCAAAATAGAATGGAAGGAAAATTACGAGAAAGCTTACTATATAGGAGGAAGTCCTTCAGATAACATTGGATGCCACTCCAAATTCACCTTATACAATTTTCAGCAGCTGAAATATTCTAATCAATGCTAGATGTCCAGATTTGCTCTTGAGAGGTGGTTTCCTAAGCACAACTGCAGCATTTGCAGGGATTTAAAAAGGGGGGAAAGTGAAGAACAGCAAGAAAGTGAATGGATGTCTGCTTAAATACCATTTGATGTCGCTCAAATGGTTCACCATGACTTCTTATGTCTGGAATTTGTTCATTGCCTACATCTCTTGAATGTAAGCTTCAATAAATCAGATAGTCAGTGGCAACTGAAAACTATGAAAATAATTATTATTCCTTTTAAATATTTGCAACAGATTAAAGGGAAGTATGTAGGTGCGCATGTATACAGAATTGTGCTGTTATCATTACCATCATCCTTTTACATTTTTAAAAAATGTTGATCCTAGTATTAAAACCTGCTTTCATAGATATGTGACAAATTGTTTATTTGGGTTGGAGACGCATGTCTCTTTTGGATGGCTCCACCTCCAAATAATAAAATAATACGAGAATTGAACAGAAATGGCTTGAGGGGCAAATTTCTATGTATGTGTGATAATAAGATATGACAAATGACATTCAGAATCCATTAGCTATTGGCTAATGTGTCATTTCATAACATATGGGGAGAACAATCCAATAATAATTAAAATAGCAAGCAAATGGAAAGTTCAAAATAAACAAATGGCTATTCACATGATGTCACCTGAGGGGGGGAAACTCACTCAAGAGATGACATCATGATTATATAGTATAGACAGACAATTAGATAAGCACAAAACAGTCTCTAATAGTTAATAATCTACATTTCTGTATTACAATAAATGTGCCAAAGCCTGCATATGTTTTAGCTATTTGGAAAGATAAAAGGGGGCAGGGCATGACACCCAGATTTTCAGCTGGACAGGTATTCCCCCAGAATGGTATTTAGATGAGCTGATGGATGTACTCTCTGTCCCTGAGATCATATAAGCTTACTATCATCCAGTTATCATTCAACAAATGTCAAGATTCTATCATTCTCTCCCGCGCTCGCTCTCTCTCTCTCTCTCTCTCTCTCTCTCTCTCTCTCTCTCTCTCTCTCGCCAAAGGGTTGCTACAACTTATATTCCTAAATCATTCATTTGTGCTAGGGAGATACAATCAGCTCTTCTCTCCCTTTTATTCGCTCCCTCTTCTTCCTGCTTTCAACTCAAACATGTTCAAGTTAGAAAAGTGAAGAAAGCTATTGATTTGTCTTGATAAAGAACTGTGTTCCAAAAGTAAATAGCACTTACTCTTTCAACAGAGTCTCGGAGTGTACCTGGAGCCATGTTCCTTTGTTGAGATTCTTCAGTGCTGAAAGTTTTGTTCAGATGCTTGTAATGCTCTCCTGTTAATGAAATAAACAAAAACTCATTTCTCACAGGCTTTAGAAAAATCCATGATATGGTATTCAAAGTACTTCTAGCGATGGTCTAAGAGAGAGACAGAGAAATAAACAAAACACTTCATACGGTAGGTATGATTTCTGGATTATGACAATAATTTTAATAATATAAAAATAATTCATGTGTTTTATATTGTACTTAATAGAAAAAATTCTATTAAGGCAGTGAAGGATTTCTCAAGGACATTCAGTTCTTCATTTTGAGTATTAGTGATTTTAAGACTCTTATTTTTCTCAGTTACTTTTTCCACTTCTCCTCAACAAGGGTCTTGAACCCATGTTTTAAATTTACAAAAGTTCCTCATTATATGCAATCTCATGTTGCTTCTAGTTTGTCCTCAGTAACCTGTGCTTAAACAAAGTAATATTTTCCTAAGTTTTGGCATCAAAACTTGTGAGTGAGTTAAAAATATTTATTTAGCGTACGGCATGAAATATGTGGATTGCAATAGTAAAGGTGTGTGAAAGGAATGCATAGCAATAAGATACATATAAGGTAAAGATGTGTGGTCAGTTTTGTAAGATATAAAAAAAATTGAAAAAGTTATGAAAGCTAAAAATAACATTTTTAAACATGTTGGTTCATAAAATAAAATAAGTGTTCTGTGTATTAATATCCAGGCCATTTAAGCGCAGTATTTGTTAATTCCTCCTGTATAAGCTCTCAGATGGCAGCTGGTCACCATATGATCCAGTGTCTGCCAGGGAGCACACAGTCACATTCAGGGAAAGATAGTCTGGCCCATTTAAACAAGGAGTCTTGACAAGACTCTTAAAAGTTCTGAGTCTTTATTTATTATTTAAAAGCAAAATCTTTGTCACGCAAAAGAAACATGGGGAATAAAGGAAATGTGCACACTCGAAGTTCAATCTCATGACAGAAACCTTTACTTCCTATTATGCAGACTCTGACACATAAAATAATTAGGAGAAATTTTAGACTCTCCTGGGCCTCTGAGAAATGGCTTCCAATTATTTATTAGAGGTATGCATTGTCTTTGATCATATCCCAACTCTCAAACACAGATAGGCTACTTCAGATGTATGTCCTACAGCCATGATGGCGAACCTATGGCACAGGTGCCACAGGGGCATGCGGAGCCATATTGGTGGGCACGCGAGTGTTGCCCTAGCTCAGCTCCAGCGCGCATGCCACACCAGCCAACTGATTTTCAGGCCTTCCGGTCCCACCAGAAGTCAGGAAACTAGATGTTTCCAGCCTACAGACGGCCTCCGGGTGGGATGGGGAAGGCTGTTTTTGCCCTCCCCAGGCTCCTAGAAAGCCTCTGGAGCCTGGGAAGGGGGAAAAGCGGGCCTACCGGGCTCACTGTGCCATCACGTGCCAAAAGCAGGGGGAAGTGAGGGGTCACCTGGGAGGGCAGGGTGCATTGAATATGGATGTGGGCACCTGCACCCACGACCCCCCACACTCCCCCCACTTTTGGCACACAACGGCAAAAAGGTTAGCCATCACTGTCCTACAGCAAACCAAGACTAGTTTCGATTATTTGGGAGCCATGCAATAGCAATCCTAATCTGTATCTTTGGAGATTGGTGGTCAAGTTCCTTTATCCATAGAGGGGGATAAAACGTGTAGTGGTTAAAGACTGGCATGATGTCTGTTTGGAGGCACCACTTCAAGAAAGAACTGTAAGGTCTGTACATTCTAAGACCCAAGGGAAATGTGTGCAGACCAGTTACAGTGTCAGGCATTTCAAGCCATATGCCAAGCTTCAAAGATATTTTGCTGTTGCCATTATTATTGCATCTCAGCTTGCCAAGAAACTATGGGGGGGAGGGAGTGGGGGAAAGAGCATGGTTCAGGGATCAAGTTGTCTGTGTAAGAACCAAGGACACTTCAGAAGGTGGGGCCGCGGTGTCTCATATGATAAGACACTGAGCTTGCGCTCCCCTGAGGTCGGCAGCTCAGTGGCTCAATTCCCATGAGTGAATAAACCATGTAGGGACAGGAAAGGAGCCTCCCCCAATTGCCTACTGGCATTCAGGCATCCCACGGGTAAGATAACACCACCCAAAAAAATTCCTTTCACAGAGGCAGCCAGCCACTTTGGTGATCCCTGGCTAACACATGCCATACACTTAAATAAAAAAAAAAACCCTTCAGAAGGTGTTTACAAAAGACAGAAAGACTTTCCCACAACAACATCCAGAGAATGTACTGGACAGTGTGACCTGAGCTAATTGTGTGTGTGTGTGTGTGTGTGTGTGTGTGTGTGTGTGTGTGTGTAAGAATGTGAACTTTAACTATGGGTCTTAGCGTGGGAAAGATCTAGATCTGGTTTTGCCTTCCACCATGCCAAAGTGATGTACTCAATAAAGGTTTGCATGAAGAGATTGGATCGCCTCGATGGTGCTTGCTTTGGTTGAGTTTGTCAGTTGGAACCTTGACACATTTTTTTCTATGGAAGCAATATTTCTTCAGAGATGTTATGCTGGAAAGTGTTTGTGGATTGGGCTGGAATAAAAAGTAGGTGACACCCCCCCCCCCATTATCAAATAGGATAATCTCTTACTTTAACTTGGACCTGATCTTTTGCGAAGGACTCTTGAAATTAGTCAACAAGCTGTGAATGGACCTAGGCTGCAGGTCTCCCAACTCTGTATAAATGGATGAACCAAAATTGCAACCAAAATTGCAGGTGAATTGCTCTTTTCCTGTGTACATATTTTAGAAGTGGGAGACAGACAGTGCCTAGGAAAGCTGGGACAAAAAGAAGGTGATAGGCCAGAGAAAAAGGGAAGGATTGCACCCAATCTGTAAATTTACAGCAAGGGCAAATATCAGGCTTCTCTTCCCTTCTCTTGTAATCCTACACAAGTCTAGTTAAAACAGCAAGTATGTTCACATATGTGGGATAGTTTTTAACTCCCTTAAGCAGCATACCATCAGACTCCACTGATCAACCGTAACTGTGCTGACTTGAATCAAATGCTATGAGACAGCAGAATATGGAGATCTTTTCTGACTTCTGTGCCGATGCAATTGCAAATGCATGTAGCTCATGTTGCAATGGATCTTTTTTAAAAAGGCCCTCCGCATCACAATTTCATGCATATTTACCAAAAAGTAGGACCTATTGTATTCTACAGGTAGCAATGCATAGTATTGGACTCTACTGAGAAACTCATCGTCCCTTAATATTTTAGCATTAAACTACATCGAAATGATTTAAACTAAATGAATGGGAGTATATATATATATATATATATATATATATATATATATATATATATATATATATATATATATTTTATTTGTATGTATAGTGGGTATTTGCATACAGTACATTTCAAAACTGGTTTAAAATGTTTTTTCTAGAGTAATTTGCATACCTTTTTAGTAAAAATGGTGCTTAAAAAACAACCTGCACCTGAACATCAGCAAGACCAAGGAGATGGTGTTGGACTTCCAGAGGAAGAGAGAGGAACCTGCCCCACTTTACATTGAGGGGGGCTGTGTAGAGTTTCCTCCTTTAAATTCCTGGGAGTCCATATCAGTGAAGACCTCACCTAGAAAAACAACATGATCCAGGTTGTCAGGAAGGCCCAACAAACCCTCCATTTCCTTAGGGTTTTCATAAAAACAGGGTGGAACAACTGATGACTTCCTTTTACCGGTCCACAATAGAAAGCGTCCTCACTTATTGCATGGTATGGCATGCTGGTCTGACAGCAGCAGATAGAAAAACATTACAGAGGGTGGTAAGCACAGCACAAAACATCATGGGCTGTCCCCTGATACCACTAGATGAGATCACTAGGGCTCATTGCCTTAGAAGAGTGAGGAAAATTCTCAGGGAAGACTCTCACCCTGGTCATCACTTCTTTACCCTCCTACCATCGGGAAGGAGATATAGAAGTATAGCCAGCTACACAAACAGACTGAAGAACATTTTTATCCCTGGGCTGTCAGACTCCTGAATGAGAAATAACATCATAACTATGTAGTATGACGGACTGCAGGGCTGGTGCAATGTGTAACATGTTCACACTGGTACAATAGAACTGGGTGTTTAGTTAATATGATTTATTGGGTTAGGGATTTTCTGTCTTCACTGTGAGTTGTATTGTGTTGGGGTGGGGGTGCACCAAGAAAGCTCAACCAATCTCATTGTACATATGTTGTGACAATAACGATTTGAATTGAATTAATCCATTGGCCAATATGCGTCAACCAACTTACACTGAGCTAGAATGATAAGCCCATCATTTATACTCCATGTTTCTCAATAAGAGATGTTTAAGCTGTTTATCTGTGCTACAGTTATATCATCTATCTCTCTACCTGTCCATACCATCACCCATATATACATTTACAGATGTACACATGTGCCACATGCATTATCAATCAGCAATATTCCCTGAAAGAAAATTAAGCAAATTGAAGTGTGTGCTTAAATGTTGAAAATGCTTGGAAAAAGTCAACCTTGCTCATCTGAGACATACATATATTCGTTAAGAAGTAGCATGTAGTAAAAAACATATATTCCAAGATTGTCTTATATGTAAAAAAAAATGCTTAAGATTCATCTAATAAAACATGTTATCTTAATCTTACCAAACCAGATCTACCTGAACAGGAAGTATTCTATCTTGATTCAGAGCTGCCTGGTTTATTTGTTACCCTTTAGGTGAGTGGTATTAATTATGCTTGGAATCAATACAGTAACTAGACAGAATTCAGAGTACCATTTGTTTTGGAACTGCCAATAGACACCAAAAGTGCTGGCATAGATCATCCAATTCTAAATGTGAAGGGTAGCGTACACATACTGGCTATTACAGAATACATTTGAGAAACAGGCAAGCTCAGTTATTACTAACAAAGTGAATCAATTTCACCTATGTCCTTAATTGTTTTCTATGCTAAGCATCGCTTTTCTGCAGGAGTTCACAATATGCTGCTGGATTCTCCTAACTGTCGAAAATATAAGGCAGCAAGAGTTCATGGATCTAAAGCAACACAAATTCCTTTTTTGGACTCAACTGACCAAAATCAGTAATGAATTCAGTTAAATTTATCAAAACTTTAGGGATATTTATGAGATCGAATTGTGAACTCAGTTGCTTTTATATGTATGTATGTATGTATGTATGTATGTATGTATGTATGTATGTATTTATTTATAATTATGTTCATAAATGATCCAGTTTACATGTTATTAAATCCCAAGCACACAGGCTGAACAAACAAATGGAATTTTAATTCGGTCAAAGTTCATACCCTTTCATCTTTGATTCCACTCTAGACAATTTCGTTCCTCTAGTGTTTCATTTGTCTTTATCTTAAATATCATAGAGTCACAAGGCTGGAAGGGACCTTGCAGAACTTCTTGTCCAACCCTCTGTCCAAGGCAGGAGTTCTCATATAATCTTGGACAAATGGTTATCCAATCTTTTATTGAAAACCTCTAGCAATGGAGCACCCACAACTCTGGGAGGCAAGCTTTTCCACTGCTTAATAGTTCTCAGTGGCAGGAATTTCCTCTTTATTTCCAGGTTGAATCTCCCTCTGAAAGATTCCATCCATTGCTTCTTTTCATACTTCCAAAAGCTTTGGAGAATAAATTGATGCCTTCTTCCCTGTGGCAGTCCTTCAAATATTGGAAGACTGCTATCATATCTCCCCTCAGCTTCTCTTTATTAAGCTAAACATACCTAGTTCCCTTTGCCATTTTTTGTAGGATTTAGCCTCCAGATCCATTATTATATTTGTTGCTTATCTCAGTACTCCTTTAAGGGCCTCAGCATCTGCTTTGTATTGTGGTAACCAGAACTTGACACAATATTCCAAATGTGACCCCACCAGTGCAATATAGAGCAGTACTATCACTTCCTTTGATCTTGATACTATCTCATTGTTGATGTAAGACCTGGACTGCATTGCTTTTCTTGGTAGCTGCAGCATACTGCTGACTCACACTTAAGTTATAGTGAGAAGTGCTATACCAGATGCACTGGTTTGATTTGGTTGGACGAATTCAGGAACTGGTGAGTTAGACTTACACTATACATAGATTTAGAATAACATTATTGTCACCTTAAATGTACACTAATTGGCATACATTAAAATGAAATTTCATTGCTTACAGCTCTCAATACACCTCCAATATACATGACATAAACATGACAAAAATATAAATAAATAAATAAATAAATAAATAAATAAATAAATATCCATATACCCACATATATTATATGACACAAATAGCACAGTGTAGTTCAGATGTATACATGTACATAGAGAGAAAAATGAATTTTATCAGTTCACCGAGACAGATGGCATAGGGTACAAAGTTATTTATTAATAAAATTTATGTAGCCCTCCATCTCACAGAAAGCAACTCTGGGCCCATACAACAATCCATTTGAGCAATACATATATAAAACCATCAATATAATAATATAAAAATCCACATTAAAAGATTAGTATTGCAGAAGTAAATACATAAACTTAAGGCCAGGGGTCAGCAATCTGGAGCGGCATGTGGCTCTTTCACCCCTCTGCTGTGGTTCCCTGTCACTCAAAATATGCATCACAACCGCCAATGTGTGACACTCACCAGCATGTGATTTATTGAGTTTTTCAACCCCCGGTAGGCCAATTATGGAAAAATCCAAGAAAAGAAAAGTTTCAGAAGAAAACAGAACGTTTAATTCAACTACATATGCTAGTTTGGTGGCTGCTCAAGAAAGTCGGGCATGGGAAGGTTTTTGTGGCTCCCAGTGTTTTCTTTTCTGTGGGAAACTGGTCCAAATGGCTCTTAGAGTGTTTAAGGTTGCTGAGCCCTGCTTTAGGCAAAAGAGAATAATAGCCACCTGAGCAAAGGAGCCATTTAAGCATGTCTCCAGTTTCCTACGAGCTCAATATTTTTGGTGTGGGTTTCTTGTTTGGCTTATTTAAATCAATATATATAAGTAGAGTCGATCTAAAAAGCAAACAGTACAAACTCTCCTACTAGACAACAGATCTGCTTCATGCCCTATCAAATACTTCAAGGTTTCAACTTCATGCTTCTCATCAGCTCTGTTGCCAATTGGGTCATTTTGCTTCTTCATGCACACTTTGGATCATTTCCCTGTCTTTATCTGAAATTGTCCTGCATTAAGGAATATGAGGACCTTTGTTTCTGTCAGGCTCCGATGGAATAAATAACAAACTTATGGAGCTAAAGACAACTCGAAGTTAAATTTTTATTAAAAAATGAAATCCTTAAAATATGCAGAGATTCAGGCGGAATGAGAAATTATGTGTCTGGGATAGCAGATCAAAAGCCTACCTTTTAGCATAGCTGTCATCAAAAAGTGTCTAGCATTCCTAAATGTTAGGAGGGACAATATCAGTAGGTTTATGTACCTGTCAACACCCCTTTCGTGGCTTTTCATCCATCACAAGAATTGAAAATTTATCAGCTTTCGTCTAAGACTTTCTTCTTCTTACAGTCTTCATGACAATTTTCTGCTTGTTCCAAAATCATATCATCTTTACAAAAATACATCCATCCTTTCTATTTCCTCAGTAAAACCTTGGCTTATTTCTTGAGGCTACTGCAAACTTATCCTTATATCTTCTGCTTTCTAATTTTAACTCCTTCACCTCAATCTAATACCCATAATATTCACACATTTCATTACTCTTATCCCTCATTAAATCCCTATATTTGTTTCCATTTTTTAAAATTAAAATCCTATTACAAGCTCCTTATCAATAATTTCAAGACTTTCCTTCATCTTGGTTCTTTATTCTTCCTTCTCAACACATCAATTCCACAGTTTTCACTCATCCTGCTTCACCAACTCAAGCTTGCCCGGGTAATATATTAATGTCCATGAGATCTATAAAGTCCAATAAGTTGAATTTTCTACGTATTTATGGTTTTTTTGGATCCTTTAAAACTGGCTAAGGAAAGGAGACACAGGCCTTTCATTTAGTAACACCTCTGTCTTTTGGTTTTGTTGCAAATCTTGAGAATCTGAAGAAACCATCATTATGTCATTTTCACTCGCAAGGGAAGAGATCAATGGGGAAAAGTAATTAGAGGAACACAAAGTATTTCTTGGTAGAAAAGTATTAACCTCAGGACACTCTTTATAACATCTGTTCTAACCTTTAAATGGACTATTTCAAGAATACTGGTTGTAGTTTGACCTTAAAAATAGGTAATTTTTGTCCTTAAGTAGAAATCAGAATTGTAACCAGGATCAGAAAAGCCCATTAAAAAGTTTGAACCACTACTAGAGCATCCTGAACTAACTATTTTACAATGGGATCGTGAAGATATTCCAATGACCAAATAGGATAATCTGAGGTCAAACGTTTTGGCATTCTTCTAATATTGACCTCCTACACTTACCTCCTTTATTTGTTGAGTTTTCAATATAACATCAGCATTGGAAAAACTGATCTGATGTGCTTTGGGGAAGCAAGCCATCAGGGGTGAAATCCAGCAGGTTCTGACAGGTTCTGGAGTAGTTCCTGAGTAGTTCTGGAGTAGTTCCTGATTTCTGGAAATTTCAAGTAGTTCAGAGAACTGGCAAATACCCCCACTGGCTGGCCCCAGAGTGGGGTGGGAATGGAGATTTTGCAATATCCTTCTTCCAGGAGTGGGGAGGGAATGGGGATTTTGCAGTATTCTTCCCCTGGAGTAGGGTGGGAATGGAGATTTTGCCATATCCTTCCCCTGGAGTGGGGTGGGAATGGAGATTTTGCAATATCCTTCCCCTGCCATGCCCACCAAGCCATGCCCACCAAGCCACACCATGCTCACTAAGCCACGCCCACAGAACGGATAGTAAAAAAAAATGGATTTCACCACTGCAAGCCATGCTTATTCTTGTCTACTATGGATCCAGTCTAGAAGGCTGATAGTGTATATAATTCTTGGAAGAAGAGTTTTGAATGGGCATTCAATGAAGATCCCTCAACACCTTAAATGGTAAAAGAGGAAATAAAGACGATTCAATGAAGAGGAGGATATTTTACTTTTATGGCACTAAGGAGGGGTGTATGTCGGAGAAAAAAGACATAAAGCAGGCTGCACTATATGGTACAATGTATCCAGACCCCAGTCCATAATGTTTTTTTTACATAATGGTAGAGAATGCAGATAGCTTTGTAGTATTACAAATATGAGGTATACAATTTAGATAGATAGATAGATAGATAGATAGATAGATAGATAGATAGATAGATAGATAGATGGATGGATGGATGGATGGATGGATGGGT
>WNWU01000004.1:34707064-34746709 GCA_012654045.1 Ptyas mucosa
ATTTGTATTTTATATACCTGGGAGCTGCACGTGGATGGTGTCAGAATAGAGGGGAAAATACTCTTTTAACCTTACTACAGCTAAGGACAGCTTAAGCCTCTCTTAATCATAGGCAGGGGTCAAGGTGAAGGCAACTTCAAAGGAGAGGGCAGAGTAAAGAAGCTGTTGAAGTAGGTTTGTGCTGGGATTAGGTGGAAGTGACGAAAAAAACCCTTGTGCTTCTGTCTGAGTAATGACAAGTCTCCAGTCTGAATTTTTGCCCTAAAACAGCATATCTCTCGTCCCTGCTTGGAAGGGCATTTGTTGACTCTTATGAGAAAATAACACTTTTAGATGGCATAGAAATATATTTATTACAATTAAGGAATCACTTAAGGTGCAATATGTGCTTTGTGGATCGTATACCCACAGCCTCCTTCAGATATTTGAGGTATTTATCGCTGTCATGACTCCTTAATTGTAGTGACTTAAATGTGTTGCCAACTGCATACATTCTGTCTAGGTCCGGGGTGTCAAACTGGCAGCCCGTGGGCCGGATGCGTCACATGCAAGCCACGCCCACCCCAGCTCCGTGAATGGGAAAAATGTTGCAAAACATCATGTGACGGTAATGTGACACAGCAGGTTTGACACCTGTGGTCTAGGTACTGCAAACACGAACACTTATTATTCAAACAGTGCACAGCAGAGATGGGTTTCAGCAGGTTCTGACCAGTTCTGGAGAACTGGTAGCGTAAATTTTGAATAGTTCAGAGAACCGGTAAATACCACCTCTGACTGGCCCTGCCCCCATCTATTCTCTGCCTCCCAAGTCCCAGTTGATCGGGAGGAAATGGAGATTTTGCAGTTTCCTTCCTCTGGAGTGGGGTGGGAATGGAGATTTTACAGTATCCTTCCCCTGCCATGCCCATCAAACCACATCCACCAAACCATACCATGCCTACCAAGCCACACCCACAGAACTGGTAGTAAAAAAAAAAATTGAAACCCACCACTGGTGCACAGAGACAAAATTCCAGTTTAGAAACCGTCCACAAATGGCCAGGTTTGAATTCAATATGCAGCCTGGTATTCCAAGGAATCAGAAGTCACATACAAACAGGCAGAATAGAACACAAAGACCCAGCTGAGCTGCAGTTGCTCATATGTAGCCCCTACTTACTACAAGTATGACTGATTTGTAAGAGTCTCACTTCTTTCTTTCTAGTAAATGACTTGACTTCCTTGGTCTTCAGTTGGAATCTTGACCACCTCTGGCTCGGTATCAATTGACTTAACCTGCACCTGTGCTTTTCAACTACAGTACCCCTTGTTTAGCAACTTTCATTTAGTGACCTGTTACAATTTCAGTCATGATTAAAAAAAACACCCTTAACTTTAAGATCAGTCCCCACATTTATAACCTTCACAGGTCTGTAAATCAAAGGAAGGCTGAAGTAAGCTCATAAGCATAGTTGGAGTTTTACTTAGTTACTGCCTCATTTAATGACCAAGTTGTCAATCTCAATTGTGGTTGCTAGAAAAAGGACTAACTGTAATTCCTATGGTGCAGGCTGGTGTCAAGCTGTTCAGCTCCTGATTCTGAAACCTCAGATTGCCCATAAAACTATCATCACCAGGACTGGTCTGCCTCATTCAGACAATCTGGAGCATGAAGTAGTTACTCCCTTCAACTGGTATTTGCTGTCTTCATCCCCTTTTCTCATCCTCGGCTAGGAAAGTAGGAGTAAAAGCAGGAAATTGCCTTCTGTTAATTGAAAAGACACTAGACAACTGAAGACCTATAATTCAGTGGTGGGTTTCAGAATTTTTTACTACCAGTTCTGTGGGTGTGGCTTGGTGGTTGTGGCATGGCTTGGTGGGTGTAGCTTGGTGGGCATGACAGGGGAAGGATACTGCAAAATCCCCATTTCCTCCCGATCAGCTGGGACTTGGGAGGCAGAGAATAGATGAGGGTGGGGCCAGTCAGAATGTTTACTACTGGTTCTCCAAACTACCCAAAATTTCCGCTAACAGTTCTCCAGAACTGGTCAGAACCCGCTGAAATCCACCTCTGCTAACTAGTAGTCTGTCTACAGATGCATGGATATTCTAAGGCACTGCCAACAGATTATACTCCAAGCCACAAACTAATACCAAAAATGTATGTGCAAAATAGTATTTAATTTATTAAGTATACAAGAGCATAGGAGCTGGGGTGTTAAGCTTAATGAAAGAATAACCTGGATTTAAGAACAAACGTGAATAAATGACAAGCTTATCCAAAATCATAGATGAATCTCATTAAAAATAGTTTTTTTAAAAAAATAAGAAAGCTTCAAGCCAAAATGAAATAAAAATAATTTGCTCTTTCTCTACTAGCCACCTGTGTTTAAAACTTTGGGTGGGTTTGATTCCTCTCTGCATCTTAGAAGATTCCAGCTCAGCTGAAATTGAAACAGAAGCTTTCAAAGAATAAAAGCAGATTTCTCCCTAGCTATTTACTCTCAAGCCACCTGGCCTGCCTCGGTTCCATCCACTAGAGGTAGGGATTAGTTGTAGTCAGTTGTCTGTGCCTTCTGGTTTAATGAAGGTCTCTGGAGCTTGCTTTGCCAGAGGTGGCTGTTTCAGGGGGGAAACAATTTAGAGGAAATGTGACCATACTACCTTTTCTTTCTACGCATAACACTTGCTTAAATTCTCATTTGCTAAATGGGAAAGTGAAGCTGAAAGCCAAGGGAACAGATATTGAGCTTAAAATCAATAGCAAGTCATCTCAAATCCAGTTCAGTGCTCTCAAATTTTATAAAAATAAAATAAACCCAACAGTTCCTGGCATTAATTTAAGGTGTGTGAATCCTTTTTTGAGAAATCATTAAACACATTGTACTTTCTTCATTACTACATTCAAAATCCAACTCAAAGCTACTGTAGCTAAGTGTATTGTATCCATCACAGCAGGGAAATGTTAATCTTCTCAAGCCACCTGTAAACCTGATAAATGATGTGATGGCTGTTCTTCCCCCATTAGTCCAATTACACTGCAGATTATGCATGGCCTCCAACCAAAAGCCAAGCTGGGCCCATGCACTTGATCAAGTAAGTGATCTGCAGCAGAAGTCAGTTGCACAGAATGGGTGAGGAAGAAGTTATGGAAGAAGAAGAGTAGGAGATAAAAAACTCCCAAGTGTTTTATGAAGAGGATGACAGATGCTATATTTATTTTTTTATTTTTATTTTATTTCCAATTTATATACCGCCCTTCTCCCTGAGGACTCAGGGCGGTGTACAGCCAGAAATAAAAACATAAAATGCAAATATTAAAACAATTAAAATATATATAAATTTGGCTCCAGAATTAAAACAAACAAACCAATTAAAATTTAAAATTAAAATTTAAAATTTCTTCTTAAGCCAGCCCGGCTTGTTGGAAAAAATGTGTTTTAAGGGCACGGCGGAAGGCATTGAGGTCATGAATTCTCCTAATCTCCGGGGGCAACTGGTTCCAGAGGGTGGGTGCCCCCACAGAGAAGGCCTACATTGGCCTACATCACCAGCCTACATTGTTTGGCTGATGGCACCCTGAGGAGGCCCTCTCTGTGGGAGCGCATGGGTCCATGGGAGGTGCGCAACACTATAGAGTGTTGATGCTATAGAGCAGTGATGGCTAACCTTTTTGCCGTCACGTGCCAAAAGCGGAGGGAGCAGGGGAGGTCGCCCATGTGTGTGCCCACACCCATAATTCAATGTACCCTGCCCCTGCTCATGCACGTGCGTCCTCCTGCAACCCCCCCCCCCCCCCCCCCCCCCCCCCATCGCCCAGTAGGCCTGTTTTTCACCCTCCCCAGGAGCCTGGGGAGGGCAAAAACGGTCTCCCCCTCCCCGGAGGCCCTCCGGTGGCTGGAAACAGCTCATTTCCCAACTTCCGGTATGACCAGAAGGCCCAAAAATTAGCTGGAGTTGAGCTATGGCAATGCTCGCGTGCCCACTGATATCGCTCCGTGTCCCACCTATGGCACCCATGCCATAGGTTCACCATCATGGCTATAGAGAGTCTCAAAAGTTGGAGAGAGAAAGTGAAACAGACAATGGAAATAGAACTGAAAACTGAACACTTAAATAAGCACTACATTTAACTGAGTGATACAGAACAGTGTATCGGTAGGTTGGTTTAGGACTCCAAGGATCCTTCATTATTGATCAAGCTGACTGGCAGTGCTCTTCTGAAGGATTACAGGGTCCAAATCCCTAGTTTCAGTTACAATCGAGCTCTTGCTAGATCACTAAATGTTAACAACTTCAGAAATGATCTGGTACATTTGAAGCAATGACTTTTTGTCTAGAGCAGGGATGTCAAATTCAAGGCCCGTGGGCCAGGCTGCTTAGATCTGGCCCTGGGGCTGCCCTGGAAACAGGGATGGACTGGCCCGTGGTGCCTCTGCCAGCAAAAACAGAGCCCCGGGAGGCAGTGCTGGCCGAGGGCCCAGGGTTGTGTTTGACCTCGGGAGGCCAGGGGGGCATGGCCAGGGTGTGTATGGTCAGCTTAATGTCACTCATTGAGCCTTGATGATTGGTGTCGAACTGGCCACTCCCCTGGCCCCCCTGAGGTCAAACACAACCCTGATGTGGCCCTCAATGAAATCGAGTTTGACACCCCTGGTCTAGAGCATTGAAAAAATGAGCTGTCCTGAATTTAACTGTTTGATTCTTCCATTGGGACTTCTCAACTGCCATTTTAGTTTTCATTAAATAACAGGGAGTGATTGGTTCTAAGATGACAAAGTTGGCCATTCTACATCCAGATTACACAGCGCCAATCTCGAAACCTCTACCAAACAATTGTTCTTGCAACAACAACAAAGCCTGTTAGACAGGTTGGATAGATAATATTTGATCCCTAAAAATCAGGAGGTGAAAATGGCAATTCTATCCAGGGATCTGCTTCCTCCGGCAGCACAGTTTTCTTTGCAAAATCCTCAGTCTGCCGATAAAAGAGCATCCTGTTCCAGAACCAGCTGTTTTATGTCCAACATTATTGCACCAAATTTGTGTAATGTCACGTGGGACAAGCATTTAGTAGGTGAAAAGTCTTACAATATTAAAGGGAAAAATTGTTTGCTAATTACTGACCCTGTTTTTCATATGACAATAATCGTGTTGGTTGTAATATCATTCTCAAAGGTAATATTAGTAAGAAGGCTCATTTTTAGGTGAGATACTGCTGGCTGCATGCCCATCTTTTGCTGGTCAAATATAGCATCCATAGCCTTAGGCTTGACTTTGCCGTGACAGCTTATCATAGAGGGGAAATAAAATATCAATATGAGATAAAGTAATGATGAAACATGTTCTGCCTCGAAGATAATTGCGGTTTTTGATGTGATTCCATCTCCACCTCTTTTCCAGGCTTCTACAGATGGTCGGTGTTTGAGCTTTATGCTCATGTTAGATCATAAACAGTGTTTCATCTTAGCTCAAAACCACTCATCCTATTGCTATAGGTTTCCTAGTAAATACGTCAATTAAGGCTTGCATAAAAGAAGATTGATTTTTTTTTCTTCTTTCACTAGAAAGCAGAAAGAAAGAAGGATCCTTTGGGGCTATTCTAGCAATATATATATATTTTCCATGTGTGACTGAATGGGAATGTCTTGAGCTTTGCAAGGTTGGCAAACCCAAGACGTAAGAATCACATCAGTTTCTGGAAAGATCTTTTGTTGCTAATGTCACAGAATCTTGAAAGCCTATCAGAGCAATTCTGCTGTTTGATTTATACCTAGCACAAAAACAAAAACATTGTTCTATCTATTTCTTCTACAATCTCTTTTATAAGAGTATTTCTTCTTCTTCTTCTTCTGTTTTCCCAGAGTCTGCTAGAGATTTTATTACATGGGGAACATGGGGAAGATCTTGGAAGACTTAGTGGATTTTCTTATTCAGAATCTACTCACCGGTGGAAAAGGGATTGCATCTTCTTGAATTAGATGTGGAACATAGTTTTATGTTAAATGAAAACATTGATCCACCAAGCCCATTGTTTTTGATATCAGACTGTAACTGTCTAGGGCAGGGATGTCAAACTCGATTTCATTGAGGGGTGCATCAGGATTATGCTTTACCTCAGAGTCAGGTGGGCATGGCCAGTGTGGGTGTGGCCAGCTCGACATCATTCATGTTGAGGGCGCCTGTGTTGGCCCGAGCACTCCGCCAGCAAAAATGGGCTCCCGAGCTCCGTTTTCAGCTGTGATGGCCTCCTGCAACCCTCTGCTAGCAAAATGGAGCTCCATTTTTGCTGGCAGAGGCACCATGGGCTGGTCCTTCGCTGTTTCCAGGGCAACTGTGCAGGCCAGATCTAAGCACCCCACAGGCCGGATCCGGCACGCGGGCCTTGAGTTTGACATCTGTGGTCTAGGGCAATGGCAGCAAACTTTTTAAGTTCGGTTATCAAAAATTTGGAAAATGCCAAACTTAATTCTGCTGGCATACCACATGCCAGCATGTGGGAGAGGGGGATTTTTTCAGTCCAACTTACTGGAGAAATGTGTTCACAGTATTAGCCTTGATCTTTAATGCCTTAAATGGGTGAAGAACTGACTCTCTTGCTGTGAATCTTCCTTTGGATAGGACAAGACTGACTATGTTGAAGATACTCCCACTGCTAAAAACTCACGTGCTGAATAAATAAATAAATCCCACAACAAATAAAGGAACAAATAATAAAAATGAATTTCTCCATCAAGTATAGAGCGAATGAACAATGTTATTTATTTATTTATTTATTTGTTAAATTTATATGCCACTTATCTCACTGTGGGGCTATTCTCAGTGCTTAGAATGATAAAAAAGGAAGAAATGAGCAGAGTGTGAACAGAACAGAAGTAAGATAATAGAACAATAAAATAAACAATGAAAGAGAACACAATGAGAAATACAACCATATGATTACCAAAAAAAGAAAGATGGATTGGCAGAGAATGGGGGAGGGGGGAGGGGGAGACTTCCATCATGTTTTGACTTAGGCTCCCTTAACAAGCAGGAGGCAGGAATTACTGGCAAAACCTCTTTTATTTACACAACTGTGAATTACATCCATTCACAGTCAGCAAGGTTTGTCCAAACAGTTTTTCAAAGGAATATTTCTCAACACACCTTATCTTGTTTGGCAAGCTGCCACGTAAATTGTTTCCAACTGCAGTATAAGGCAAAACTTGGAACAGAGTCTCTCAGAGTCATGGAATGAACTAATTGTTTCCTGCAAAAGCCCACTCCCTGTTTGCTTCCCTTTTATTTTCTATGGGAGGGGCCAATTATCTCCAAGGTGTGGCCTTACTCCCAAGTCGCCCCTGCTTTCTTAATTGTTCTTGTCTTCTTTCAGCTCTGTGCATGCGCACCCTGGGAATGGGCTCCAGCTGTTCTTCTGCCTCACTGCTGTTTATCTCCCTCTCTGCCTCCGACGCAGAGCCCTCATCCGAGCTTTCCCCAGCCCCCAGGACTGGCCCAAATTCCTCTCCAACCTCCTCACTGTCCAACTCTGCTGCCAGTTCCACTGGCCGCCGGCAGGCCACAACACATCAATCCAGCAGCCACCTTCAGCATTGAGCTTCCCCATTTGGTCCCTGCACCAACCAACAGAGCCAGGTCTTCAAGCTCTTGTAGGAGGATGGTGACAGATGTTACCTTGGAAGGTAACATGTTCCAAAGGGATGGCATTCTATTCCATTTAGATCAGAAATGATGGAATCTCACAATATTATATGTTTGGATATTACATGACAAATATGTCAGATACCTTAGATGGTTACTTGGACCTACAAATGGTACTCAAAGCTAAATATGTAAAGCATGTTCAATTAATAGGAGAAATTTCAATTGAGAATTCCGCTTTGATCCCTGGTAAGATTGTTCCATGTTTCCATTGTAAGAAAGATTTCTGTTTGATTTGCATGACACTGTAACCATCCAAGCATTTCAATTTCAGTTAATACTGGAGAAGAAATGAATGACTGCAGGGAATGCCTTTTAAAAAGAGAGTAATTTCAGCTATATTAAAAAAAAATCTACTAATTTGCTTTGTGTGATCTCATTACTACACAGAATTCTCTTTCAAAAAGTTGATCATATATTTTCACCTAGTTCAAGGTACCTGCCATGAAATGTTAAGCTGGAAAGTGTTACTCCTTATTTAGACTCATTGAATGTCGACGCTTTGATAGACAGAAAGGTTAAAAAAAATATATCCAAAGCTGAACCATTTAGCTGTGTGAACTCTGTTTCATTTATTATTATTCAAGATGAATAAGTCATCTCTACTGTGAACTTGGTAATTAATTCCTTGTACTCTTGAACTGAGTGGGAACGGGGTAACTCTTTTTCATTTCTGCTCCCAGTGCTATAGCAAATCTCTAGAGCCTCATTTCATTTGGGCACAATATACAGGAAGCCAAGGGAAAAGGTCTTAAGAAGGAAACAAATCCAATCCCTGCCTTACCAAAGTTATCAGTTTTCTATTTAACTCGCTAAGCATGTGATAGGGAAAAGTGCCTCTATAAATTGAAAGGCTATTACAAGCATTCTGGAAAATGTTATATTTACATGGCAACTACTTTATTATATTTACATGAACATCTGTTGCAGGTTCACTAAAACCCTAAAAGCAGATGGACATAAAGGAAAAAAACCCTTAGTAATTAACAAAGCTATATGTTGATTAAATCAGCATGTGGTTAATTTTAATGATAGCTGATCTTTGGTGGGGCTTGCAAGCAAATCTCCAAACTGATACGTTGATTGGTCAAAAAAGCATAAAGAGAATTTCTTGTACATTTACAACAATCTATCAGAAAAGAACCTTGTCTGCTCCATTTGAAATTAGTAGTAGCAAGTAATTAACTGATGAATACACTCGGGTCATAGCCATCATTGTTTTACAATTGTATGTCCTTTAATGTAGATATGTACAGCAAAAGGAGTTCATTTAACTAGGCAGAAGACCTATTGCATGTTTGAATCTGTAAGATTTTCATGTTAGTTTTTTTTTCTCTTGCTTTAAAAAAACACTTTTTACTATGAAACATTCATGTTAGTAGCTAATCTAGTCGACTCATCAGTAGTCTAGAAAAACTAGACTAAGCGAAAGTCTGACAGCAATCTGTAACAAAATTAGAAATAAATTATGTCCGGTTTGCCTATTAATTACTCTATACATGAGCAAGAGCTAAAATAATGTTAATCCCCCAATCATGCATATTAATATGGCTTCCAACGTATTAGAATCTGCTGACTCGAAAAATCAATGGTAATGATCCAAAAGTGATACTTATCGGCATCATTGCATTTATGACTCAATAAATATTTGAATACTTAATGTTAGATAATTGGCTCATGTTATTCTGTGCTACCTTCCTCTGAAGTAATTCTATGTAGATCACATTGTTTGGAATGCAAGAAAATTGGAAATGTATCCGATAATATTTCCAATAGAGGATCCTTTAAATTCAGCCATACTCATCTCTTTCATACAATATATATTCGTGATTATTTATTCAAGACTAGAGACAGAAAAATGCTGAAAAAATAAAACTGCATTGTCAGATATTTTTGTCAGACAAAAGGGAAATTTGGGGAGCTATAATTCCATATCCATTGGTCTCACACCTGGCTAGAAGACCAATGAAGCTCAATCATATTTATTTATTTATTTTTATTTTATTTTATTTCCAATTTACATACCGCCCTTCTCCCTGAGGACTCAGGGCGGTGTACAGCCAGAAATAAAAACATGAATGCAAATATTAAAACAATTAAAATATATATAAATTTGGCTCCAGAATTAAAACTAACAAACCAATTAAAATATTTAAAATTTCTTCTTAAGCCAGCCCGGCTTGTTGGAAAAAATGTGTTTTGAGGGCATGGCAGAAGGCATTGAGGTCATGAATTCTCCTAATCTCCGGGGGCAACTGGTTCCAGAGGGTGGGTGCCCCCACAGAGAAGGTTCTCCCCCTGGGGGTCACCAGCCTACATTGTTTGGCTGATGGCACCCTGAGGAGGCCGTCTCTGTGGGAGCGCACAGATCGATGGGAGGTCATCGGTGACAGCAGGCGGTCTTGGAGATAACTAGGCCCTATGCCATGGAGCACTTTAAAGGTGATCACCAACACCTTGAAGTGCACCCGGAAGACCACCGGAAGCCAGTGCAGCTCGCGCAGGAGTGGTGTTATGTGGGAGCGCCATGCTGCTCCCGTCACTACCCGCGAGGCTGCATTCTGGACCAGTTGGAGCCTCCGGGTGCTCTTCAAGGGGAGCCCCATGTAGAAAGCATTACAGTAGTCTAGGTGAGAGGTGACGAGGGCGTGAGTGAGTGTGCACAGGGAATCCCGATCAAGAAAGGGTCGCAACTGGTGAATCAGGCGAACCTGACAAAAGGTCCCCCTGGCTACAGCCATCAGATGTTCCTCCAAGGACAGCTGCCTATCCAGGAGGACTCCCAGATTGCGAGCCCTTTCCTCAGGGGCCAAAGACTCGCCCCCGATAGTCAGTGATTGAGTCAAGTGACTATATCGGGATGCCGGGA
The DNA here is from genome assembly GCA_012654045.1 of Ptyas mucosa. Lineage (NCBI taxonomy): Eukaryota > Metazoa > Chordata > Lepidosauria > Squamata > Colubridae > Ptyas > Ptyas mucosa. The sequence goes on from WNWU01000004.1 coordinate 34,717,617, forward strand.
GCCACAGCCACTGCGTCTTGGATGGGTTGAGCTTGAGCTTGTTTCTCCCCATCCAGATCCGCACGGCTTCCAGGCATTGGGACATCACTTCGAGGGCATCGTTGGGGTGGCCTGGGGTGGAGATGTACAGCTGGGTGTCATCAGCGTACTGATGGTATCTCACCCCAAAGCCACAGGTGATCTCACCCAGCGGCTTCACATAAATGTTGAACAGAAGGGGCGAGAGGACCGACCCCTGCGGCACTCCACAAACGAGAGGCCTCGAGGTCGACCTCTGCCCCCCTGTCAACACAAACTGCGACTGGTCGGAGAGAAAGGAGGAGAACCACTGTAATACGGTGCCCCCCATCCCCAACTCTTCCAGCTGGTGCAGCATGATACCATGGTCGATGGTATCAAAAGCCACTGAGAGATCTAATAGGGCTAGGACAGAGGAATATCCCCTGTCCCAAGCCCTCCAGAGATCATCAACCAACATGACCAATGCCGTCTCCATGCTGTGCCCAGACCTGAAACCCAACTGGAACGGATCCAGATAAGATGTTTCCTCCAGGAATTGTGGAAACTGTCACGCAACCACACTCTCAACAACCTTCGCAATAAAGCGGAGGTTGGAGACAGGACGATAATTAGCTAATACTGCTGGGTCCAGGGAAGGCTTCTTGAGGAGAGGCCTCACCACCGCCTCTTTCAAGGCAGCAGGGAAGTGACCCTCACTCAAGGAAGCTTTGATAATACCCTGGAGCCAGCCTCATGTAACCTCCCGGGAGGCCAGTACCAACCAGGAGGGACACGGGTCCAGTAAACATGTGGCCGCACTAAGTCTCCCCAAGATCCTGTCCACATCATCAGGAGTCACAGAGTCAAACTCTTCCCAGGTAACATTCTCAAGACTGTTCCTCGTCACCCTGCCCAGATCTACCCAGTCAGAGTCCAAATCCCCCCGAATCTGAGTGATTTTGTCATACAGGTATTGTCCGAAATCCTCCGCCCTGCCTTCCAAGGAATCCTCCCGCACTCCCTGATGGAGCAGGGAGTGGGTCACCCTGAACAGGGTGGCTGGATGATTCCCTGATGACACAATAGAAGCGGAAAAGTAATTAAACTTTGCCACTTTTATCGCCACTAGGTAGGTCTTAATATGCGACCTTACCAGTGTTCGATCAGATTCAGCGAGACTGGCCCTCCAACCACTCTCCAGGTGTCTTTTCCGGTGCTTCATCTCTCTCAGCTCCTCGGTAAACCAGGGAGCCACTCGAGATCCGCACCAAGTCAGAGGCTGCAGAGGCACGACTCGATCCAAGGCTCCACCAGCCGCCCAATTCCAGGCAGCTACCAGGTCCTCAGCCGAGACGTGTGCCAGATCCTCAGGAAATGGCCCAAGCTCCATCTGGAACTTATCAGGATCCATCAGGCGCCTGGGGCGGACCCATCTAGTTGGTTCCGCCTCCCTGCGGTGGGGTGTAGCGGTTCGGAGATATAGGCGAAGGAGCGAGTGATCAGACCATGACAAGGGTTCTATGTCTATATCCCTTATAATCAGATCACTCAACCACTGGCCAGAGACAAAAATCATGTCCAGAGTGTGCCCCCCCCCATGAGTGGGGCCATGAACTAATTGGGTCAGGTCCATGGCCATCATGGAAGCCATGAACTCCCGAGCCACCTCAGACGTTTCACCAACGGAAGGCAAGTTGAAATCACCCATGACCATAAGCCTGGGTGTATCCACTGCCACCGTGGCTATCACGTCGAGTAGTTCGGGCAGGGCTGTTTCCATGCGGCAGGGAGCCAGGTACGTAAGCAGCAAGCCCAACTGAACCCCATGACCCCATCTCATAAGGAGGGACTCACATCCGGCAATCTGTGGCACAGTGGTCTCCCTCGGACCTAGATCTTCGTTAATGATAACCACCACCACCCCTCCCCTCCCCTGGGCCCTTGGCTGATGGAATGCTCTGAAACCTGGTGGGCACATCTCAACCAGAGGGACCCCTCCCTCTGGACCCAACCAGGTTTCAGTAATACCTGCCAGGTCCGCTACTTTATATCTGAGTAGACATATGTTAGATTCATTTAGCGAGATAATGATGAATCAATGAGACCATTGCTTCTTTCCTACTTTAAATCATGAATTTTCAGCAACTTGATCAAAATGCGCTGAAGCAAGCAACAGAGCATTTCAACTGCATACATGCAAACACAATGCATAAGGTAGATCTGGTCCAAATGAGGAAATAGGAAGAAAATCCAATCAGCAACTTCAAGTTCATGTAGAACAAAGAACTGAAAATCTGATCAGTAATCAACAGGAGTAGGTCTGGGTGCCAGCTCCTTCTGGAAAGTTCCATGTTTCATGGAATATTAGATTACCAAATAAAGAAAATAGCCTTTTAATACTGGTATGTTTTATTAAGGTTGAATATTTTCTTTGTTTCTGTCCAGCTCAATTTTTATATTGTTCTCTTCCCAATTAATCCAACACAGCTCTGGGTTACCACTGCTCCCTCCCAAGATTATGACAAAATATCTCCCTTTGCTCTTCTTCCAGTATCTGAGAATATTTTGGCGTTGTTGTATCTCATGCTATGACATTGTCATCCCCAACTTGGTACATTTTCTTTTCTGTGTTGGACTACAAACCCATCACTTGCCTGTCTGGGGAATTCTAAGCTGAATTATAGTCCAATATATGTGGAGGGCACCAATTTAGGGAAAGCTATTGAGGCAGATTTTATCTTACTGAGTTTTAAAATGTTGCTGTAACCAATGCTTTACTGAAGATATTACTGCAAGAAAGAAAGGCTTTATGGAACATTTAGAATGTAATCTTGCCAAAGGAGAAATATAACTAAGTGACCTCTTCCTTAGGCAGAAGTTCAATTACAATTAAAATGAATTAACAGTATAAAAAAAAAATCCCCACCAAAATGCTAAATATAAAGCTCTGTGATAAGAAATCCCACCATATGCTACACACCTCTTTATACGCATTCAGTGATTACAAGGATCAACGAAACATTGTTAGAAATCATTGTGGTTCATATGGATGCTACTGCAGAGATTAGATTAATTAAGCTGATAAATCCCTAGCACAGATCAAAAAAAAAACATTTGACGGTGAGTGAGAAAACCAAGCGAAAGGGAGGAAGAATTTGCCAAGAGGCGCCCGTCAGTCCAGAATGATTGGCAAACCTGCAGCGTTAAAAGAAAGCGACAGTGGACACAAATGCCAGGTAAGTACAGGCTCAGAAGTCTGATCTGTATTGAGAAATTGGCTCTGAGAAACAAAAGAGACTTATCGCTGCAAAAACACGATGATGCCCGTCTTCTCCATGAATGAGCAGCTTCCCACTCCTTCTCAAGAAATATGATGTGCTTAAATGCCACTGAATGAAACTACTGGATCCTAGCTTCCCAATATGAGGTATACTTTGAGAAGAAAAGGAGAAGCTGGGAATTGTCCAATCCACAAAGGGCCTTTTTCAAAATAGATGGAAAGAAGAAGGACCCTTGAGTTAAAGTGAACTCCCTGGTATCCCTGCCTACCAACTGCTACAGTCACCATCCTTTCATTACATTTGCACAAATATTGGCACCTTTCATTTTTTTTAAATTGCTTTTTCTTTCCATCAGGATGGGGAAAGCCTTCTGTTATAGCCTGCCAGTGGTCAGCAGAGCTGGCAGCAGAGTCAGACAGTGAGGAAGTTGGAGAGGAACATGGGCAGTGGTGGGATTCAGCCAGTTTGCACCACTTCGGGAGAACTGGTTGTTAACTTTCTGAGCAGTTCGGCAAATTGGTTGTTGGAAGAAATTATCAGGGAAGAGAACCGGTTGTTAAATTACTTGAATCCCACCACTGAACATGGGCCAGTCCTGGGGGCTGGGGAAAGCTCAGACGAGGGCGCTGCGTCAGAGGCAGAGGGGGAGATAGACAGCAGTGAGGCAGAGGAACAGCAGGAGCCCGTTCCCAGTGCATAGGCAGAGCTGCCAGAAGACAAGAACAATTCAGAAAGCAGGGTTGACTTGGGAGTAAAGCCACACCTTGGAGATGATTGGCCCCTCCCATAGGAAACAAAAGAAGAGCAAACAGGGATGGGGCTTTTGCAGGAAACAATTCATTTGTTCGGTAGTTTCAAGAGTGGAAAGTTCTGTTTGTGATTCTAAGAGACTCTGTGCCAAGTTTTGCCTTACTCTGCGTTTGGAAACAAGTTACGTGGCAGCTTGCCAAGCAAGATAAGGTGGGTTGATAAATAGTCCTTTGAAAAACTGTTTGGACAAACCTTGCTGACTGTGAATGAAAGTAATTCACAGTCATGTAAATAACAGAGGTTTTGCTGGGACCAATTCCTGCTTCCTGCGTTTTAAGGGAGCCTAGATCAGAACACTTCTCAGCATCATGCCAGACACTTGGTTTGGGAAATAGTAGAGGGAAGTGCCTCCATTACATGTCAGTGCGTAAATCACACAAAAAAGTTTGCATCCTTTTTAAAGCAGGTCACCTTAAGTATCTCAAGTTTCATAATTCCTAATCAACACAGAATTTTTTTCAAGATTATAGGAAGGAGGCTAGGGCCATGTTGCAGTATATTACCACTGTGGTAGAACTGTTTGTTTTCTATATGTGTAATCAAGGAGGAAGCGAAAGAAGTAGAAACAGAAAGAATGAAAAGAAGAAAACTCCTTGACAGTATTTCCTAGCTTTGAGTCACTCTTTCCTTTTCTGGATATATATCCAGGAAGATATCTAGAAAGAAAGAAAGTGGATTAGGAGGATCTTTGCTCTAATCTCAATAAAGGGTTGGGGTTTTTTTTTAATGATTCTGAGTAATACTCAGTAATTCTGTTAGAAATGTGAGAGAAAATATTCCATGTTCACAGCTAGCAAGCAGGAAGTAGAAGGCTAAACAGAAAAAAAAAGAAATGTAACAAATGCTGAAGGGAATCTAGGACTGGAGAAGACAGCAAATTAGACATGAAATTGCAATGCAATTTGGCAGCATAAAAGGTCAATGCAATTTGAGACCGCATATGCCAAGAATTCCTGTCACAAACCAAGGAGGTTATGGCCTATTACCAATTTTGCATACGTAAACGTCTTGGCTTACTTGAATGAGCTTCGTCAAAAAAAAAATGAGCCATTTAAAATGTCTTGGTGTTTTAACCAAGCCAAATCACAACATTTCCAGCTTCTCTTTTAATCTGAAAAACCTATACTCAAACAATTCATCTATCCATTCATGTCTAAATCAGGTCCTATAAGGTAAGATAAGAGACGAGGGCCCTAAGAATTGTGCGCTGGAGGGCCCTAAGAATTTGGCTACTGGAGCAGCCAAATTCTAGAGCAGGGGTGTCAAACTCAAGGCCCACGAGCCAGATCCAGCCCATGGGGTGCTTAGATCTGGCCCATGGGGATGCCCTGGAAACAGCAAAGGTCTGGCGTGCGGTGCCTCTGCCAGTGAAAATGGAGCTTGGGAGGGCCATGCGCAGCCCTCCTGGGCTCCGTTTTCAGCTGCAACAGCCTCCTGCAGCCCTCTGCCAATGAAAATGGGGTCCATTTTCACTGGCAGAGCACTGCAGGAGGCTGTTGCAGCCAGAAACGGAACCTGGGAGGGCCGTGCATGGCTCTCCCTAGTTCCGTTTTCACTGGCAGCGTGCTAGCAAAACAAACTACTAGCAAAAGTGGCACTTGATCACAAGGCAAGGAGGCATCGAGAAATGTTTGCCCTTTTGCCTTTGAGCATCCAATAAGGGACAGAAAAGGAGAAAGGGAAAGAGGAAAGAAAAAGAAAAAGAAAGGTGGGAAGAGAGCAAAAAAGAAAAAAGAAGGAAAGAGGGGAAGGAAGAAGGAAGAGGGAAGAGGGAAGGAAAAAGAAAAAAGGAAGGAAGGAAGGAAGGAAGGAAGGAAGGAAGGAAGGAAGGAAGGAAGGAAGGAAGGAGAATATAATGAGAGGGTTTGAGGGAAATCCTGCCTTAGCACTTGATCACCAGCAGCCTTGCTGCCCTTTTGCCATCCTCTTGTCTTCTTCTCCTGACTTCTCCTGGTGATCTCCTATCCTATCGCTGAAGATGCTTTGGTTACAAAGCTGGATCTCCTTGCATGGAGAGGGAGTGGGCCTCCCTCTGACCTACACACTTTGCCCTCCTGCACGCACCATGAGCAACCTGGCCAAGGAGAGTGAGAACAGCAGCAGTAGCCTCAAGGAGGAGGTAAGCACAGCCAGGCACCCTTTTGGGAAAGTAAGGCTGGACTGGGCTGTGGGGTCCCGGTGCCCTGGGAGCTCAAGGGCCAGGATGGGCACTTGCCGTCCACTGCCTAGGGTTCGGGACAGCCTGTGCTGCCATTGGGTGTCCTCTACGTGGCCTGAGAGGGATGGCGAGGCTCATCTGGAGGACAAGGGTTTGGTGCTCTCCCTGGTTTCATCTTTCTCCACTGGAAATAATGGATCTCCCCAGCCCTGCCCAGGCCACCACAGGTGCCCCCGATATGAGTGATGTCAAGCTGGCCACGCCCACCCTGGCCATATTCACCCAGCCCCCCGAGGTCAAACAGAACCCTGATGTGGCCCTCAATTAAATTGAGTTTGACACCCCTGTTCTAGAGAATTTTTTTTGGCCATCAAGTACTCATAACATGATTTCAGAGCTGAACTCCCTGAAAACGTCTTGTTGATTAACTGCATTTGTACAAGATGTATTTTAGAGTTCCCCTCTTCCTATTGCAATGATCTTCCCAGCATGGCTGACTTTCTGTCTGTTCTCGATGGCTGCCCCCCTTTTCCTGTCATAGCGTTTCAAATCCTAATGAGTACCAGGACAACATTTTTGCATCAAAATGGATCGAGTACCAAATTTGACGAGTTTTGAAGCAATCAAGTACTGAGGTATCACTTTGTATATAAAAGCTATAAACAGTGTAAGCTAACCACTGTTTCCCGTCCCAGATATTTTTGCCTCCTTCCTCACCTTCCCCTGGATTTCTTCTCATTCAATAAAGATTTCTGAAAAGATATTATACAGTCCAACAGGAAAGCTTGCGGGAAGGAGGGGAGAGATTGTGTAACAAAAGAAGGAAGGACCAATTTAGCCCCTTCTACCTAGTTTAACTTTGGTGCATTCAACAGAATGTATGCAAAAGGTTTTAGATATCCAGGTCTTTTCATTACTAATATTTTAAGAGACATCTGTAACACAGAGATATCAACACTAACATAGAGATGTCAGAAATTCATGATGGTCTTTGGCAGATTTTATTTTGGAAATTAGTCTTTTATGTGTAGAGTTTTCATTCATCTCAGTAGCGAAAGCTTCTCTTTTCTAAAATACATAGAGTTTGCAATGGTTTTCTCATCTAAAATAACACCTCTTCAATGTCAAGAAAGTTAACATCACTTCAGTGCAGACATTCATAAACAATTTTCTAGCAATTGTTTAATGGAGACAAGAATTTATTTGCCCTGACATAATATTGAAGTAAATAGGCTTTCTTTAAATTGTCAGGGAAAACAGATTCCTTTTTTATACTTGTCTTGTGCACTAGAGTTAGATTCATTTCCTAATCCTTTGAATTGATGATTGAAGGCCATTTCACCCAAAAAAATTTCCCCTGCCTGAAGATTATCTCATGTATGCTAAGAAAAGAGTATTATCCAAATACCTGCACCTCATGCTATGTCAAAGAAAGTGAAGGGAGAGCAATGCACCGTTTTCGTTTGACACATCTTCTCAGGGAGCAAAAAGTCTAAACTGGTATCACCTGATGGAGGTGAGGACAGGATGGTAGGCCTTTTCAATTTTTGGGATTTTAAAATGAATATGTTTGTGTTATTAGGTTCCCTGGAAAAAAATGCCAGAAGGCCGCACCAGTCTAAATTTACTGTATATATTTGCTGCCTTTTTGTGGCATACTCCTGGTAAATCCTGGAGATGTTAAAATGGAACTAGTGTGCCATCCAGGAGAGATGCAATCCACATAATGTACCCAGAGGTGGGTTTCAGGAGGTTCTGACCACTTTAGAGAACCAGTAGTGGAAATTTTGAGTAGTTTGGAGAATTGGTAAGTACCACCTCTGGCTGGGCCTGCCCCCATCTATTCTCTGCCTCCCGAGTCCCAGCTGATTGGAAGTGGGAATTTTGCAGTAACCTTCCCCTGGGTGGGGTGGGAATGGAGATTTTACAGTATCCTTCCCCTGCCATGCCCACCAAGCCACGCCCACCAAGTCACACCCACAGAACCGGTAGTAAAAAATTTGAATCCCACCACTGAATATGCCCATTTGCAAGGTGCTAACTGCCATCATTGTTCTTGATGTCTTCCACCTGTGAAGGGTGACGCCTTGCAATAGAGATTTTACACTTTTTATCCACATAATTTGGCCTCTTGAGATAAAGGAAGTTTTCCACTACAGGAAATCAGCTGTTTATATAGAGGGCAATGAGGTAGGACAGAGCTTGTGCACTTAGGACCACAATTTCTCCTCATATGAAGGACCCAGCAAGGTCTACAGGGGTTTGTATATCAAAACAATCAAAGATGGCAATGCTGCAGCATTGTGCAATATTGACACATGTGCAAAAAGGGTGAATCTTTTATCACACCTCCACAACTTTGTTTTTGCCTGTTTTGATATGCTCCCTGGCACACGCCGAAAAAACTTTCCTGTTGTAGAAGGATTTTAGAAGGATCCCTTGGAACAGGATTAAAGGCTTCAGGTCAAGGTTAAAGAGATCAATTAAAACTATTTTATTCAAGGCTCCCAAAATAGGTAATTTGCAGTTTCCTAAGTAAAAAACAAACAAACTTAGAATCCTAAATTTCTAATTAAAGATTAGTGCTTCACTCATTTACAAGTGGCAAGGTTCAGGTTAAGACAGTTAAATCAGTATTATGATTATGAAAAGCATGAATATGAAGAACTAGAATCATGGCAATTAAACAAGTGCTTACTATGTTAGAGAAAATGACAGGTATCAAGTACAGTCTGAGATGAAAGTGAAACGTGATTTTCCAAGGATAATTCTAATCGTGGAGAAAGTCTCAGCAGAATATGAGTAGCAGATTTTCTATCCGAGAGGAGTCAACATTAGATCCAAGATCCTATTATCATACTGGGAGGATTTATATATTGATGGAGAAGAAGGAAGAGGGAACTAACATACACTCTGTCAAGGACCTTGGAGTACTCATTTCTAAACATCTAAGTGCCAGAGGCCACTGTAACAACATTGCCAAAAAGGCATTAAGAGTTGTTAACCTAATCTTACGTAGCTTCTTCTCTGGTAATGTTGTACTACTAACTAGAGCATACAAAACATTTGCTAGACTAATTCTTGAATACAGCTCATCTGTCTAGAACCCGCACTGCATATCGGACATAAATACAATCAAGAGAGTCCAGAGATATTTTACAAGAAGAGTCCTCCATTCCTCTAACCGCAATAAAATACCTTATGCCACCAGACTCCAAATTTTGGGCTTAGACAACTTAGAACTATGCCGACTTCAGTCTGACCTAAGCATAGTACATAAAATTATCTGCCACAATGTCCTTCCTGTCAATGACTACTTCAGCTTCAACCACAACAATACACAAGCAAATAATAGATACAAAATCAAGGTAAACCATTCCAAACTCGATTGCAGAAAATATGACTTCAGTAACAGAGTGGTCAATGCCTAGAATGCACTACCTGACTCTGTAGTTTCTTCCCCAAGCCCCCAAAACTTTAACCTTAAACTGTCTACTGTTGACCTCACCCCATTCCTAAGAGGTCTGTAAGGGGCGTGCATAAGTGCACCAGCGTGCCTACCATCCCTGTCCTAATATTCCTTTTTACTTACTCTTTTCATGTATTCAAATTATGTTTATACTTTTACCTGTTATCTTATATATGCTTGACAAATAAACTTATGAAACTATGAAACCAGCTGCAGTTTCCTGGTGTCAAAAGAGAAGGGGAAGTTATGTAGATTTGCCATGGGCATCACAATTGTGAAGCAAAATTCAGAGAGAGAGAGAGGGAGACAGAGATTATTATCTTTATACAAAGCATTGTTTGGATATGTGAAATGCAGAAAGATTCTTTCTTTCTATTATTATTCTTTTCTATTATCTATTCTTTCATTTTTACATTATAAATACATTATAAATTTTAGATATTATAATTATGTGTGGCACTGTTTATACATCAAAGTTGAAGAATAAAATTTCATATTAAATTTCTGTATTACACTTTCTGCCACTCTGTATTATAATACCAAAACAAAACACAAACTCTGACACCAAATATCAGTTGACTATTACAGTCCCTAAATTCTTCTCTAGCTGGGTTTCATTCCAGACTTTCAAATATTTCAAGTCCCTTTTTTCCCCTCTTTTCCTTTGATGGGATTTAATTTGACTCAGATTGGCTGTGACTAAGCCAGGATGTTTCTAGACTTTGGGGGGAAAAGTTCATCTTCTTCTCAGCCAATGCAAAATGAACCAAAGTGTATCGGTTCCTTTGCTCTCCGCTAATAAATATATATAAATGGTTTTTTAAAAAATCAATAACTATAAAATGAATGAATAAATAAACTGCCTATGGGACAGGATACGGTTGGTCTAATCTTGAGATAACTTTTTCAGCATTTAAATCAGAGCGGCCCAACCTTGGCAACTTTAAGACTTGTGGACGTCAACTACCAGAATTCCCCAGCCAGCTGGGTAAGAATAGTAAAAATTACCCTAAATGCTTTTGATATCTAGTAGCTGCACTGCATCTATGGAGATAGGAACTCTTGTGACTGAGATATTTTGTATTAATTGGACAATGCTTAAGGACAATTCCAAATAGTATTGTATTATTATAGAAAAATATTTTCTTTTTCTCCCAGCATGTCACCTATTCAAACTCAGAGCATCAGTTTTATATTACCACTAGTAAAATTGATACCTCCTTGGTCAGTTTCATGTTAGAGGAAACAAATGAATGGGAATGAAAGACAACTACACTTTCCTGAGTAGTAAAAGAGTGAAAGTTATTCAAAGGCCTACAAGAGGCCATTGGTACTTCATATTTGACTTTCCAAATAATCAGAGGTGTAAATTTTATGGCATGTCAATCTACTATCTTTTATGGACATGGCAGTAATTAGTTGAATCAACCACTTTAAAGCATCTCGATTCAGAATGATTTACAGTTTTGTTTTATTTGTAGCTGAATAGCTTCGGAAAGGTCTTCCTAAAGAAATGAATTTTGTTGTGAAAGAAAACCAACACAAAAGATATACTTCGGAAGCAGAGTACCAGTATGCCAGGTAAAACCAGTATGCTTCTGAAATGCTACAGGTGATCCTTGACTTACGATCAAAATTGAACCCAAAATTTCTGTTGCTAAGCGAGACAGATGTTAAGTGAGTTTTGTCCCATTTTATGACCTTTCTTCCTACAATTGTTAAGCGAATCAGTGTACAGTAGTTTTATTTTTTAGATGTTACATGGTTAGTAACATGGTCTTCTTCTTCTTGTGCCATATCCGTCATCGGACGTTGGTGATCATGTTGGCGATCCTATTTTTATCAACGGCCGCCTGAAAAAGTGCTGTTGAGTTTTATCCAAACCAGTCCCTTAGATTTTGAAGCCATGATGTTCTTCTTCTGCCTGGACCTCATTTGCCTTCAGTCTTTCCTTGGAGGATTAAGTAAAGGATGCTGTATTTTTCTGGGTGTCACATCACATGTCCAAAATATTCTAACTTTCACTTTTTATGGTTTTGATGATTTCCCTTGGCTTTCCAGGGGACTTACCCAGTAACACGATAATTAAGTGAATCTGGCTTCTCCATTGACTTTGCTTCTCAGGAGGTCACAAAAAGTGACTACATGACCCTGGGACACTGCAACCATCCTAAATGAGTCAGTTGCCAAGTGTCTGAATTTTGATCGCATGAACATGGGAATGCTACAGCAGTCGTAAGTGTGAAAAACAGTCATAAGTCTCTTTTTTTGGTGACATTGTAACTTCAAACAGTCACTAAATGAACTGTTATAACCTAAGGATTACCTATACTGTAATTTCTTCCCGAACATTAGAGTTCCAAATTGCAAGGCCTGGCTTAGCGGTGAAATCCTCTGAAGTCTGCTACCAGTTCTGTGGGTCTGCTACTGAGCGCATGCTTCGCACGTATGTGCACCTAAGGTGCACCCGCGCAGCGCTAAAAAAGGAGCATTTTGAAGCCTTCAGAGTCTACAAAGGTAAGTAGAACAGTGAGGGGGTGGGAATCCGCTGTGCCATGTGATTTAGATTAGCTAGAAAGCAGGAAATCCAATTATTCTAACTAATATAAATTGTGCGTCACAGCTGATCGTCACCCAGCTGATCGTCAAAAATACCGGTTCACCCTTGCGAACCGGTAGTAAAAGTAAGTAGAACCCACCCCTGACGTGAAGTATTAGTACTGCTAAATAAAGCCTTAGTAAGGCCACGCCTGGAATACTGCTTCTAGTTTTGGTCACCACCTTTTAAAAAAAGATGTTGAGACTTTGGAAAAAAGTGCCAAGAAGAGCAACTAAGATGATTAAACACCTGGAGACCAAAACATATGAAGAACAGTTGCAGGAATTGAGTATGGCTAGTTTAGAGAAAAGAAGGACTAGGAGTGACATGATGGCAGTATTTCAGTATCTGAGTGGCTGCCACAGAGAAGAGTGTGGGTCAACTTATTTTCCAAAGCACCAAAAGGCAAGACAAGAAATAATGGATAGAAACTAATCAAGGAGAGAATCAACCTGGAAAGAAGAAGAAACTTCCTAATTGTGAGGACAATTAACCAGTGGAACAGCTTGCCTTCAAAAGTTGTAGGTGCTTCATCACTGGAAGTTTTTAATAAAAGACTGTCTGAAATGGTATAGGGCCGTGATGGCGAACCTATGGCACGGGTGCCACAAGTGGCACGTGGAGCCATTTCGGTGGGCACACGAGCGTTGCCCTAGCTCAGTTCCGGTGGGACTGGAAGTTCGGAAACCAGCTGTTTCCAGCCTCCAGAGTGCCTCTGGGGGGGGAGGCTGTTTTTGCCCTCCCCAGGCTCCTCGAAAAGCTCTGGGGAGGCTGAAAAACGGGCCTAAGGGGCCCACCATGCTATCGTGTGCCAAAAGTGGGGGGGTGCAGGGGGGTCATGCACAGGGGGAGGGGCACATTGAATTATGGGTGTGGGCACGTGCACGCATGACCCCCCCGCACTCCCCCCACTTTTGGCACATGACAGCAAAAAGGTTAGCCATCACTGGTATAGGGTCTCCTGCTTGAGCAGAGGGTTGGATTAAAAGACCTCCAAGGTCTCTTTCCAGTTCTATTCTGATTCTGATTCTGAAATTTGTATCATCCGCTGCTCTTTCAGGAACCAAAGGGATTCTTGAGTCAAGCTCTCTGAATTACTTCCATGGAAAATTACCAGGTACTGTGACACATGAACAGAAAGAGGAAGCATATCTGTTCTTTGTCTGTAGCTGCTTTGTGCAAAGCTCCATTATTATTATTCTTTCTCTTCCATTGAAATAACAGCATGGACACTAAAATGATGCTATGTTGTGCTTATTTCGACAAGGCAAGATGCTGCTGGAAAACTCCCATAAGGCTATCACTGCCCTGTGATGGGTAATAGGTCAAAATTAACACACCTTTTGTCTCTAAGCTCTTCCTAATAAGGAATTGGAAATTCAAGACTCTCACTCCCAGTTGTTATTTAGCTGAGGGAAAGGAAACAAACCTTTGTTTCATTTCCTGACTGTGCACCTTTGATTACCATAGAGATTTGTTTCTCGCTAGGCACTCTGGTGGATTTCATTATTAGCTGTTACCAATTTTATATGAGGCATCTGACCATTAAAAATTCCTTTTAACATAGTACCGAGCACTTAATGGCACTTAAAGAAGCAAATGAAGCTGCGTTACAAGACCCTAATCAGGAGGCCAGAAAAGCCCCAATCATCTGGAGGAGTTTGCTTCACTTAATAACAGTTATGATTTAATTTTAAAACAGCTAAATTGAAATATTGCTGAGGACGTTACACAAATCAAGGGCAGACGAACGAATTAAAAAGTTGGGCCTTGCAGCTTAAAGCGGAGGCTTTCGTTTAACCACAGAGAATCAAAATGTTTGGGAAAAGCAGTAGCTCTACCCAAAGAGTAAAATAAAATCCGATATGAAAAAGTTCTCAATTAAATTGAATTAAGATCCAGGTTGCATCCCACCTGTTGTACATTCAAACATGTTTGTCAAGTATGTCCATGGACCATATTTCTAGGGCTCCTTCTGCTGCCATCTGGGATGAACTGATTCTCTTATACACTTGCCAGGGCACATATTTTAGGGGAATAGTCAATCTATTGTACTGATTCATAGGAAGTCATCCAGAAAATGAAAATGTGGATCCCATGCTTAACTCTGAATATCCCTTTGTTGCTGGATTTAGCCAAGCAGAAGATGGAATTCTAGGAAGATGCTGCTAACATGGAAAACATAATTCAAAGGCATTGCTTTACAGATTCAACAGAGACCATGATTTTTTTGAGGGTGGGGAAGTCTATATACAAAATAAGTCTTCTGGAGAAGGACAAAAAGAAAGAGAACTGAAAACAATCTTCATAGCATTGCATTACAGGTAGTCCTCGACTTACGACCACAATTGAGCTCAACATTTCCATTGCTAAGCAAGGCAGTTGAGTTAAGTCAGTTTTGCCCCATTTTACGACCTTTCTTGCCAAGTTGTTAAGTGAATCCCTGCAGTTGTGAAGTTAGTAACACAGTTGTTAGGCAAATCTGGCTTCCCCCTTGACTTTACTTGCCAGAAGGTCACAACAGATGATCTCATGACTCCACGACACTGCAACTGTCAGAAGTGCATGCCAGTTGCCAAGCATATGAATTCTGATCACAGGATTGTGGGATGCTGCAATGATTGTAAATGTGAAAAACAGTGATAAGTGACTTTTTTTAATGCCATTGTAGCTTTGAATAGTCACGAAATAAATAGTTGTATGTCGAGGACTACCTGTACACAACTAGTGACGGGGGAAGATGGCACATGCCTGCCCTTTACTCCTTCTGCCTTTTTACTTAAAACTATTTTTCCTCCTCCCTCCTTATGCCAGTGGAAAGAAAATCAGCTATTCTTGTCTCACAGGTGCTGTGGTTCTTCATCGTTTCTGGCATACAGTATTTCTGAGCATAGAAGATCACCTCATTGTGAATTTGGATATCTTCCTATGTCAAGCTATATTTGCTCTCAGCACAGATGTGTGTTAAGCAGTATATACTGTAGCTATTAGTCTTAGTCATTGGGGAGGCAGCTTTGTTTAATATTAGAATAAATTCATTATGGCATAATCCAAAAGCAGGAGGAGGAGGAGGAGGAGGAGGAGGAGGAGGAGGAGGAGGAGGAGGAGTGCTCCTCCTTAGAAAAATCATCAAACTGTTTAACTACTGTTTAGGTATGGCTGTGGTATAAATTGCACAAGAATATCGGAAGGTTTCCAAGGTGTGCAGAGTCATCAAGAAACAATTGAATCTCTTTAAAGACACTTTTCCTTTCTTATGAATGAACAAGGGGTGGGGGGGGGGGGGTGTTTCTGACATGACTGAAGTCATGTTATTCAAGAAGGGAGATTTACCATATACTGTAGGTACTGATATATACACAGGCGGAGATATGCGAAGGACCAGAAATGGATGTAGCCTTTTGATTTGTGTGCTTTGTTTGGTTGTTGTTCCCCCCCCCCACTTTGATAAGTGATGTTTCTTATCTAATGTCATTCATCATTACATTACAGGCTTGAGCTTTTAGAACCATTTGCCAGTTTCTCATTTTGTGCCTCTCCATGACAATTTCACATGTCAGTTCTAAAATTGTGGCAGCCATCCAAGATCAGTTTACATACCAAGGAATGATTTTAGAGGGGGACCCCTTTTTCACCAAAGATGGTGAAATGTATCTCCATTAAAAAGCAAACGGTGATTTCAGTATTAGATTTCAAATATTCTCTGTCAGTCTGACCTAAATGGTTATCTAATTCAGTCCCCAAACAACACTTTTTTTTTCTTGAATCATTCGTTGACTGCTAAATCATTCATTGGTCTTTATATTTATTCATTCATTCATTCATTCAATTCGTATGGCTACCCATCTCAAACAAGGAATTCCGGATGGCAAACAATCGTAAAATAGAATAAAAATCAAATTACAATAACAATGCAGAAAGAAAATTATTGCAATGCCGTCTTTACTTACATCTCTGAAAGGTGCTTTTTAGCTTCCAGCAATCAAGAAATACTGAAAATGTATTTCAGTAAGCACAGGAAAACATATAGCTGGGAAGAAAAATATAACACTAGTTTATCTGTAGCCTGGAACCTGCATAAAGTAATCCAGTTGTAGAAGTTGCCCAGTCTCAAATACTTCCTATAAGCTCTTTGCTTACGCCACATTCCATGTGCTTTATAGGCTTTATAGAATAAATTTGGGTTGTGGGAGAATGAGATGTAAGGTTGATTAGAAGAGTGGATCCAAAGATTTAGTTGAATCGCCTCTTTGCACTGAGTCTTCTAATCAATCCTGCAATTTAGCAAGAGTATGCAGGGGCACGGACATGCATTTAGCAGACCAAATCAACACTTTATTTTTCATACCTTTCTCCTGAACTTAACGGAGCATGGGAACAAAAGGTGGCATTATGAGGCTCATTGCATGTTAGAGAGCTTGCCTCCCTGGGAGAAGAGAGATCAGAAAAACAGATGCATGACAACAAATAATGCCAAATATATGCATTTCTAGAAATGTTGTTGTCTCAATACTGATGCGCTGAAAACACAAGAGAATTTCTTGTAGATGAGAAGGGGGATACAGCTTCCCTTTAAATTCCAGACAGTAAAATTGTCTGAGTGGGGATAGTTACATGGAAAAGAAATAACTTTCGTAGCTTCTCCTCTGTCTGTTGCACAACCCACTGTAGTAGTATAAGATTAATCTGAATAGGAAAAAATTAGATGGGTCCTGAAAACAAATATTAGTCATATAATACTCAAGAATCACATGGATTCCATCTAAAGTTTTGTAGTGCCAAATAGGTTTATTTATTTACTTAGCATATGGCAATGTTACATTAATCAAGAGACTACAATGTTAATAGACTAGTTGTTTGGCTGCTGACAATTGCTAGTCCATTCAGTTCACACCCGCACACTATCAGGGGTGGGATTCTACTGGTTCAGACCAGTTCAAGCAAACCGGTAGCTCCAACAATCAGCTGGGAGTGAACCGGTTCGCTCCGATGATCAGGCTGGCCTGCCCACCCGCCCCTGTGCTTTACTTACCTTTATCTTCTCAGCTGTTTGGCGCAGCAGTCCGCTCTGCTGCGCCTCAACTGTGTTACCCCCAAGTGGTAACACAGAAGGTTAGTATTTGTAAAACTGTGCATGCACGCACGCACGTACGCAAAGCGAGCAATCACCGAACCGGTTGTTAAACTGGCAGCATCCCACCACTGCACGATATCCAGAGTGTGCCACAGAGGACAAACTAGATTCACATTCAGAAGGCTTGACTGTGTTCTACAGCATCATCCAGGGCTTTTCCTACCACCAATGTCACCTTGCATTCGGGCAGCGCATCTAGTTGAATTTGTACTGCTGCTTGAAGCACTGAAGTGGTACCTATTTATCTACTTGCATGTAACAAGCTTTCAAACTGCTAGGCTGGCAGAAGCTGAGGTGATTGGCAGGAACTCACTCTGCCATGATAGGACTTAAACTGCCGATCTTCTCCAGCGTCATTAAGCCATTGAGTCACCACACTTCAACAAATAGCTTATTTTTGTTTTTGATATAGAAATGATATAGTAGGAATCCTCCTAATTTTTAATTGGTTTCTTAATGGAATTCTGTGCAGGCACAGTATGTAGAAGTTCTTTATTCCCTCACATCATCTTCTGTTCACTTAAATCAAATGGAGCAAGATGCGGCCCTCGGACTAATTTCATATGACTCTCTTCCTTCTTCTATAAGAGATCAGCTCAGACCTCTGGCAAGAGATATTTGTCTTTTCCCTGCAGCCTCTTGCTTGGAGTTGGGAGGAAGATAAGAATCAAATTTCCAGATTTATACCTAGAAAGATGTTTACAGAAAAGAGGACGATTCCAGAAGGAAAAAAAAAATCCAAGGGAAGGTGACAGACTTTCAAATAAATTAACATACTTAATCTAGCTGAATTAGTTCTTCAGTGCAGATTTACATAAAATCTTGGATTTATGTCCAGAGTTTATCACAGAGAAAATGGTTAGAAGAAGATCATACGGATTTCTTGTTTGGATATTGTTAAGTAGGCTTTCTGTAGTGATGCTGCCCCGTTCTTTCTCTTTGACCATCATTGGCTGTTTTATAAAATATAAATATAAGTAAAATCCAACCTCTTAGGGGAAACTGATAGTTTCTTGGCCCAATCATGAATACCTCATTTATAAAGATCTATCCAGTAAATCAAAAAAATATTGAATGGCTATTATCTATCTTCTTACGCCCTTTAGCTGCATGATACAAACATTGTTAGGCTGTTCCATAAAAAATAATATATGGAAGAGGATTTTTTAAAACAGCAACAAAAAAGATGAATATTATTTATTCAGGCCTCTCAGCATGGGTAAAATTACCAAATGCTATGGAAGTGCTGTTGTGGCGTATCAAAAACAAATGGATTGTCACATCACCCCAATTGAAAAATAAGGACAGAGAAATCTTTTTCTTGTCCTTTTTATTAATTTTGCCTGGGCGTTTTGAACTTCGGATATACAACAGTGTCAAAGGCAAAACACCATCTTTTAGCTCAGAATAATTTAGCAAATCTTTGGCTGCAGGTTGCTGATATTTCAACAGCAGTTTCTTAGGGAGGGGGGGGAAACACCCCTTCAACATACTCAATGTGTTTCAGTTGCAATGTGTTCCAACTTACATTTCAGACGTCCAAATTCCAATTAAACCCTTGCATGCAAGCTAACCTAGATCCTATTTTTTCAAAGTGCTCTGCCAAAACAGCATTTGAATGGCATGATCAAAATAGTCCAACTTGGATACCAATCTCCAGTCCAATTATAGAAGGAAGAAGGGAAAGATTTTAAGCAACAGCAGCTGAATTCAGAAAGTATGACATGAACTCAAAAAATGAGGACGCTTGCCAGTGAAAACAAGCAAATACCTGGAATAGTAAACCATAGACTGATCCACTAATCCTTCAAGCTGGAAAGGTATGACACTCCCCCCCACTCTCTCTCTCTCTCTGTGTGTGTGTGTGTGTGTGTGTACGTCATATCTGTATGTAGCTTGGCCTTCATTATAAGCCCTGTGCTATAAAAATCAGTGATATATTCAACAAGTGAGCCTTTAGAGCCCAGAGCTGCAAAATGTTAACAATATGAAATAAATGGATGTCAACTTTTCTTTCAAATGCTGATCTTCGCTGAGGGATGCAAATGTAATATTTTGACATATTGAAATTAACAGTCACATCAATTGTTCACAGCCAATTTTCATGTGAAAGTGTGACACCCATTTTTTTTTAATTTGCAAATCTCTGAAGCAGATAAAATTAAAACTCTAAGGTTAAGATAAATAGAATAGTTCAATAACTCAATACATAGTGAAGCAGGAAAGAAGGACTAGATGTGTACAGAAGCTAATCAAATAGAAAACAATATAAACACCAATAATAATACAACTATAAGAATGAAGCAGTAGGATGAAAATAACCAGGAGCCCCAATACCTTGTCGACTCAGATTTTATACAGTTTGGATCAAATTCCAATCTCATAAGGCTGATTGAACAATTAGTTTAAAATAATGAAGATTAGAAAGTGTTAACTTTGGAAGTAGGGACGCCTGATTTTCCAGAACAAGAGGTCACAAACATCAGAGTTAGTGTGGGTTGGTCTTGTTATGGACACTTGCTACATGTGGGGCAGTGTGACTGTGTATATTTATGAGGGCAATTCTGCACAGGGTTGCCAATTATCACAGCCTTTCTGGTTCCACCAGTTTACAAAGCTTATGGGTCTTACCCTTTAAAATCTCTATAAAGCATCTGTAATTATGCCATCGTTTATTCATTTGTTTATTTAAATGTATTGGCTGTCCAATTCCAGTGGACTCTAAGAATATCCTTGAGGAAAGGAAGGAAAAACAACAGCCAAGGCAATGATCTGATGAAAAAATATGAACCTGAAGCAAGAATGGGATTTGAGAAAGCTTCCTTGATTTCACCATCTCTTGTTCTTTTAGGATAAAGGCAGGAAGGAGGGAAGCACATTTTATTTTATTTTTAAATGTATTAATTAAATTTATATAGCTGCTCACCTCATGAGAAGTGATTTGTTGTAAGACTCTGTTACTGTAAACCTGCAATAAGTAGCTTTAATATTCATGAATTCAGTGTTTAAGACTGATCTATGTCATTGCCTATCCTGAATTCATGGGACAGAGACACTTTAAAAACATATCATAAAGCCTCAACGGTGCTTTTTAAAAAGGCAACTGGGCTGTTTTTTCTTTAAGGAAGATGTTTTGCTTCTTATCCAAGAAGCTTCATTGGCTCAGAACCAGTGAAGGTTTGAGACAACTATGACCTGGACGACTGAGAATCTCCACAGACATATCATAAAGTCATGTGATAATGACAATTGCAGAAACCAAGTCCTATTAAATCTCATTGGTACTACAAATTCCTAAAAGTGCAGATGTGCTAATTAACTCATCCCAGCAAAATAATTCACAAATTCCATAGGATTATCGGCATTCCCATGCCAAAAACAAACAACGCTCCTTCCATTCCAATTCCCAGGTGAGAGAATTATTGATCACCTAAGAAATCGTATCCTAGAGCCAAAGGATGGAAGTGCTCAGTGGCCAGTTGAAAAGGGGACATATCTGCAGGAGCCTCATCAGTGGTGGGATTCAAATAATTTAACAGCTGGTTCTCTGCCCTAATGACCAGCTGGGTGGCCGTGGCCATGGTGGCTGTGGCCAGGGTGTGTGACAGGCAGCACTCAGCTTCCGGCACCCCCCTGGGAGCAAAAAAAAGCCACGGGGGGGGGGGGGGAGGGCGTGCCACCCTTCGCCATGCCCCATTTTGGGCCTAGTAGGCCTCCCCGCAGCTCCTGGGAGCAAAAATGAGCCATGAGGGGACACACCGCACCTGCTGTGCCCCATTTTGGGCCTAGTAGGCCTCCCTGCACTTACCTGGGAGCCAAAACAGAGTGTGTGGAGACTCCTGGAAGGGGCAGGGAAGGGAGGGGCGGGGCCAGCCAGCAATTTAACAACTGGTTTGCCCAAACCTGCCCGAACCAGCTGAATCCTACCACTGAACCTCATGCAGACAGAGCTGGGCAGATCCCAGCCATTGCCAGCATCATCAGTGAAGTGATTTTGATTATCTGTATGGCATGCTTTATGGTAGGAGAAGAAAGCCACCCCTTCACAGCAGAACAGTTTACTAAATTGGCTTCCACAGTGAGCTGGGGATGAGACAGGATCTTTAAAATATCTATTGAGAAGTCTTTATGCTATGGTAAATGGGATGCGGAGATGAGCCTTAACATTGAGGTGGTGCAGCAGTTAACTTACAAGCATGGTATCTGCCCCCAATAATAAGCTATAATATTATTACAGCTGGTTGCTCAGTCAGTCACATGATTATCTAGATTTGGCATTTATCCACCTATCAACTCCTTCCCAAGGACCTGGGATAGGCAGATGTTGTTGTTTGATGGTGTTAAAGGTATCAACACACAATGAAAGCTGTTCCAAGCAAAGCTGCCTCGTGCAATTTATGGATGGTGACTTTGTCAATTCCGATGGTGTTCAAGTGATGTTCCAGATGTTCTGGGATTGTACCCAAGGCACCTTTTACTATTGGCATTCCCTCTGTTTTCATTTGTCACAGTCATTCTACTTCTGTTTCTAGGTCTTTGTATTTTGTGATTTTCTCCGGTTATTTCTCTTAAGTTCTTCTGTCTCCACATTCTGCCACATCTACTATCCTGACTTTTTGTCCTTTTTATCAACAATGGTTAAGTCTGGGGTGTTATGTGGCAGGTGCTTGTCTGTTTGAAATCTAAAATCCCCGATCACTTCCGCTTCTTCATTTTTATTACTTGGTATGTTTTGTGGTCCCACCAGTCCTTGCTTACAGGCAAATGGTATTTTTTGCCGGTACTATATTCCAAAGCACCGTTGTTGCTATTTCATCATGTTGTCATTCATATTAAAATTTATTGGTAGTCTAACTCCAGTGGACTCTAGAACTGGCTACTATTCTTATGAAGCAAACAAATGACAGAAACCTTTGAGGATAATATTTATTTTCTATCTTCATTGATTCACACACACAAATCCTCTAGAAACCTCTTCTAACTGTAATATTCAGAAAATGTAAGAGCTGATCCATGCCAGAACTGCAAGGATACATTTAGAGTGATTCTTTGCTTTAAATAGATGGTTGTGGAAAAATCTTGCTTTGTGAGGAAAAGCCACAGTCAGTTCGAGGAAGGCAGGATGAAGATTGATCTCAAACTGCAACAAACAGTCTTTTTACTGAATTTTAATCCAAATTGTGATCTAATGCCAATAGTGTTCACTTCAAAAAAGCAAAAGCTAAATTATATTTTTAATTATGTCAGTCTGCTTTCTTGTTTACACAGAAACTAATAACCGCTTTATTAATAAGATCCATTGGGATTTCTGTTCTTATTGGATATTTATTCTTCATATACTTATCAGTGGTGGAATTCAATTTTTTTTTACTACCAGTTCTGTGGGCGTAGCTTGGTGGGCGTGGTGTGATGTGGCTTGGTGGGCATAGTTTGGTGGGCATGGCAGGGGAATGATACTGCAAAATCCCCATCTCCTCCCCACTCCTGGGAGAAGGATATTGCAAAATCTCCATTCCCACCCCACTCTGGGGCCAGCCAGAGGTGGTATTTGCCGGTTCTCTGAACTACTCAAAATTTCTGCTACCTCCAGAACCTGTCAGAACCTGCAGAATAGCACCCCTGCTTCTTATACTAGTATACAGTGACAGAGAGAAGCATTTTAGACCAGAACTTCCAATATCTAGTTTCTGATTTCTACATTCTGTATCATAAGCTGTCTACTTTTTTTTTTTTTTAAGTAAACCAGGCATACAGATTATGTGAATTCAAAATGCCCTCTACAGTGGAGATTCTTTCAACATTTGATCCCAATGACTCGATAATGTCAGCTGACTTCGCAAACTAACTGGCAAATACCTGGGTTCAGTGGTGGGTTGCCCCTGGTTTGGACCGGTTCACAAGAACCGGTAGTAAAACCGGCGGGAGGCTCCGCCCACTGACCCAGACGTCATCATAGGTGATCTGTGCAGAACAGATCTGCGAGCACGATGCAAACCAGTTGTAAAGGTAAGTAGAACCCATCCCTGCCTGGGTTGATTATTAGACATATTTTATCTGAGCTGGAAAACACCACATAATCATAATGAGGCAATAAAAAGACAATTGTCTAGGTATTTTCCATGAATTTGTATATTTGTCTGGTGTTTGCAACCAAGCTTCAGTATGCCCATAGAACTTGACAGCTCTTTGTTTTTCTCTTTCAATTATCATTTGCCTATGACATAACTGGACTCAGCAACTATGACCTGTCTGAGAATTTGAGCAAAATTTTAGTTCTGATTATAATTGCCTGGAGATATAATATTGGAAGAATACTACCTACATTAGATTGATTTTAAATACCGCTGTATACTGCTCCATCTATTAAAAATGTTTCATAATAACTGAAAGCAAACAGAATTTAATTTTTAAAAGGCTTTTTTGCCACGTCTACAAATCATTTTACATGCAAATCAGGGATAAACAAAAGTCCATGGCTTGGTCAGAGAACATTCAGTGTTCCCTGGAAAGGTGGTCCCCCCCCCCCCCGAAATGTGGAGATCCAGCCACCCTGGAGGGGGTTGTCAATTATTAAATCTCATGAACTACTTCAAGAATCAGCTCTGGAAAAGAAAGAAAACATTCCCCACCCAACCTCTAATGGCTTCATAATTCACACATTATGGGAGAAAACAAGGCAACATTACGGGATTAAATCAACACAAAGGACGTCAAATGTAATCCAAATTTGAATAGCTGAAAAACAAGGCTAGAAGGAGAAAGCGTTATGAAAAAGGCAATGCTTATAGCTGTGGGAAAACTCACAAGGGTACCTTTTCCACCCCTTCAACACAGAGGTCCTATAATTCTGAAGATGTTACCAGAAAAACCATTTCCCACTCCTGGTTTTCATCTGAACTGAATGGAGAAGCCATTTCAATTACGGCAATCCCTGGCTTTAGAAGCCATCCTTATTGTTTGAGCCAACTCTAAAGCCCATTAGGAAACCAGGCAACTAAAATATACATTTCTGCTTTCTCAACCAAGCTAACAGTTGTCCTCTGCTGATGAAGATGCATGCATATTCATGACTCCAATGAGATGCAAAGATATGACAGACGAATCCCACCGAAGTGCCCACATACTTTTGTATACCCACGTTGATGTCAACATATCAAAAGCATAGCTACCCGGAGCAACTTGCTTCATTAAAATGTCCTTGGTTAAACAACCTAATTCATTTGTGTCGTTATGTTTTGCCAAATGGAATCATGACCTCAGCCGTGCAGAGGAGAGCAGCACCTGAAGATAAGCCCATGGCCAATGGCGCTATTAAAAATGACAAGGCGAGTACAAGCCGGGTCTAATAGTGAGAGACTTTTGACGGTTTTTTTAAAAAGATGTTCAACCAAACATTTAAAAGGTTTCATTTGTATTAGGTCTAGAAAGCACCCCCGGGGCAGGCTTAAGTAACTATGCCATTAGGCACAGAGCTGCAAATTGCCTATTAAGCCTGACTGAAACTGTAAAATTGCTTTTCACAATGCAAATTAATGTAAATAAGAACAATTGGTTACACATATCACAGGCGATCAAACTGTCGACAGATGACGCAGTCTGCTTCCTCCTCTGGAATTAACACAGTTTAAAGCTATATTTAGCTTAGATTTTGTCCTGGGTATCCTTATCATCCGTTCTTCCCAATATATTATGAGCTGCCAAATCCATGGAGTAAACAGTATCTACGGGAAGGAAGGCCTCTGACAGATTTCAAATCCCTTTTTAATTGTTTAATTTTTATTTTTAATATCATGGTTTGTTTGCTTTAACTGAGGTCCAAGAGAAGCCCGGCAGGAACATTTGAAACAGACAAGCCCCGAGATGTTCCATAGAAATACCAGCTGAATCTTAAATAGTTAGATTCAATCAACACTCAAACTCCCACAATATAGACTGTCTCTGCTCACGTGTTGCAAGAGCTTTAGCTTTACGTGAGTTTTTAAAAGTCATTCTTCTAAGATGTATCACAGTAGAAAGTTCAATCCATCTACTGTATGCAAACACATCTAGGCAGAACTGAGCCATCACCGATTTGACAGACAGAGTTTATACTTTGCTGCCTACTGAACTGGCCTTTCATGAATTCTGATATCTTGACAATCGAATGTAAGCATTGCAGTCATCTGAAAAAATGCTTATCATTTCATTCTTTTGATGGTGCCATGGCATTTGGAGACCAACAGGCACGCTAGGCTGCCTGGACCTAGGAAAGGAGTTCACCAACTGAGACAAAGCAAATGAGGCATGACAAGATCTTTGTATAGCCTACTTAAGAAATTTCAGCAGCCAGGGGATTTGGGAAAGAAAGCATGAAAGCAGATAACACATCGGCGCTGGGCAAGAATGAATCCATTTATCATATACTCCATTATTTTTAATCTTAAGCACTCAATGATGAAGTTTCAGTCTCCAACAAATAGCACCCAGGAGACGCATTGAAGGCAGCTATCAGACATATGTGAACAGCAGACAAAGAACCAGCAGAGTAATCCTATGCATGAATTAAATTTTATTGTTAGGATAAGATTGCTCTTCAACTCCCTAGAGTCTAGAGGTCCTGCAAAATTCTCGCAATGATGGTGGTATCAGGTTTTTCTTGCTCCTTTCTCCTACTTTCCAAAATGGAATTTTTTAAAGCTTCTCGTTAAATAAGCTGAAAGCTGTCATGATTTAAACAACAGAAAGTAATGTAAAGATGATTTTTATGATTATATGGGAAAAAAGCATGGAGCCAAAAATGTTGGGCACTGTACTTCTGATTAATCCCTCTCTTTCACAGTGTGAAGAGCTACAAAAATACTTAAGAAGAGGAGGAGGAAGGAGAAGTTCTTTATATATTCCCATAAACTGGTATGCTAGAATGGGCACCCAACCTAACGGTTTCTTTCAGTCTTAAAATTATGGCCCTCACTGACCCAGCTTGGCTTTCTTCTGAAGCCAATTAGATGTAGAATAACAAGAAAAATACAGCAAGGTAGTAAACTGTGTGGGTGCCACCTGGTTGAAACCTGAAGGATTTTTTTATACAAAGCAATACTCTCAGCTTTATTTAATATTTTAGGTACTAGACAAAAAAATTTAAAAATACACATTTGGCTCGAGTTATTACATTTAGGAACAAAATAACAAAGCCATGCAAGTAAAGTGACATCACCATGAATAATCCCAATAATAGCAGTTTCAAAGACGGTAAAAATCGAGTCATCCTTTGCCAACTGTTCCATGAACTTAATCTTTTGTTGTACAAACTACATTAAAAAGTTGCTACTGAGATGAGATGCTAATAAATTGACCACTAATCTGGAATGGAAAGAGCGATATTCTAATATCCAGGACTATATTGCTATGTGGATTCCATAGCTTCTCAAGAAAAGTTGAAATATAAGGTAGCAATTCTGGTTGATTATAGTACTATATGGTGATTATTGTCATCATCATGACCATCACATTTCACCATCCCAGGATATACTGTGTTTCCCTGAATATAAGACCCAACCGGAAAATAAGCCCTAGCATGATTTTCAGGATGCTCATAATGTAAGCCTTACCCCAAAAATAAGCCCCAGTTAAGATCATCAGCAATATGGACACATTTAGTACCATATTTCCCCAAAAATGAGCCCTAATGCATCTTTTGGAGCAAAAATATAAGACCCAGTCTTATTTTTGAGAAAACACAGTATTTAATCAAAAATGCATATCATGGTGCTTATCATTTTTTTCCAACATGTAAGATGAACAAGTTATTTTCTTTCCAGCATGTAAGGTGGCTGAAGGCACAAACTTTAAAAGATTAAAATGAAATAACAACAAATATTATAAAAGATGTAACAATTGAACACAGCTTTCTTACCCCATTCGTAGTTTATGGATGAGTTGATAGCCTAGAATTTTCTTTCACTTAGAATGGTTTACCATTCTATTTTACTGTGAAACAATCTCCTTCATCCAGGCCTCCAAATCTTAGTGGTTACATTAGAAGCCAATGATCTGAACTTTTTCCTGCATTCTCTTGAGGTTACAATTTCCAGTTTGAATTCTCTTTGCAAATTCTTTCAGAGGAATCTAAATCTGTGCTACCTAAATCTGATAGGGTTTCTCTGCTGTTGTACGGATGGATTGTATTTCTAGAGTTGAATCCAGAAATATTTCATTGGAAGTGATACCTTCCTGCAAAGTGTTCACCAAGGAACAGAAGACTTTCCACATGATAGTCTGCAAGGATCTTACACATAGGACAGTGATGGGTTTCAAAAAATTTTACTACCAGTTCTGTGGGTGTGACTTGGTGGGCATGGCATGGCTTGGTGGGTGTGGCTTGGTGGGCGTGGCAGGGGAAGGATACTGTAAAATCTCCATTCCCTCCCAATCAGCTGGGACCTGGGAGGCAGAGAATAGATGGGTGTGGGGCCAGTCAGAATTTTTACTGCTGGTTCCCTGAACTACTCAAAATTTCCGCTACCGGTTCTCCAGAACTGGTCATAACCTGCTGAAACCCACCTGGGACATAGGATGTACAACTTTTGCTTTGGGACTTGCTATTAAGAAAGGAAAATGGTTTTAAAATTGTAAAGAAATAAGACACCATTGTCCTTCTGCAAACATTAAAAAAATAAGATATAAATCTTAAAAAATGATATAATTTACATTACAATTATAGATTTGTTCTGATAAAGTCACTATTTATAGAGATAATGTTTACCTCAAAACTTCTGGTTGTAACAGAGTATTGTAATTTGTCAAAAGGTTTAAGGCTATCAAAGTCTTCCCCTAACCTGATCCACTCCAGAAAATATGGAGATAGAACTCCAAATTTTCTCCTAGCATATTGACTGGAAATTTTGGAAGGGATAATTACAGTATATCTGAAGGAATAAGATATATCTCTGTTGCTGCACCTAGCTTTTGGAGCAACATCCTCCCAAAGATCCATACAGCCCTGAACCTGATGAAGAATCTTGCCCACCTGGTTATGAGAACTCACTATTGAGTCTTAATTGTTTGTTATTCCTTTTTTGGGGGGGGGAGGAAGCATTGTCCCAATCATTGTTTATATTGTTGATTTTAACCTGTGTAATGGCAAAAGCAATAGCAACAGCGCTTAGACTTATATACTGACCCAGAGTACTTTATAGCATTCTCTGGGTGGTTTACAATGTCAGCATATTGCCCCAACGATCTTGGTTTCACTGACATCAGAAGGTTGAAACACTAAATCAACCTTGAGCTCCATCAGGATTGAACTCCAGGCTGTGGGCAGAGTTAGCCAGCAATACTGCATTCTAACCACTGCACCACCAGGGTTCAGCACATCTATGCAAGCTATTTAAATCAGAGTAGAATAGAGTACGAAAGGAAGGGAAGGGAAGGGAAGGGAAGGGAAGGGAAGGGAAGGGAAGGGAGGGGAGGGGAGGGGAGGGGAGAGGAGAGGAGAGGAGAGGAGAGGAGAGGAGAGGAGAGGAGAGGAGAGGAGAGGAGAGGAGAGGAGAGGAGAGGAGAGAGAATGGAGTGGAGTGGAAATTAGAATAGAATAGAATAGAATAGAATAGAATAGAATAGAATAGAATAGAATAGAATAGAATAGAATAGAATAGAATAGAATA
>WNWU01000004.1:34746719-34924027 GCA_012654045.1 Ptyas mucosa
TAGAATAGAATAGAATAGAATAGAATAGAATAGAATAGAATAGAATACCCACCAGTGAGTTTTGAATCAACTCTTCCATCCCACACCCCTCACCCAGTTTTACAATTATTGTGAGAATTAAATCTTGTCCCTGATCAAAAAACAAAAACAAAAAACAATTTTCCACGATTGAACAATATCTAAACAGGATTGCTGTAATTCATATCTCACAGTTCTGCCAATGTCATCATTAAAGAAATGGCATTTGCTTCTGAATATAGCCACGGCAGCAAGTTGAGTGATCTTTGGCTTCTTTTGAAATGAGCACAGATTACAATGGCCGGCAAGGCTTTTTGCTGAGAAAAGACTATCAACCTTCCTTTCAGAATTACAAGCCCATAATGGCTGGGGGATTGATTATTTCAGGCAACTTTTTTTTAATACAATTTCACTATTATGGGTCTAGCCTAGCAATCCAATAGGTGACTTTATCAGAAGCTTAGGACCATTAAAGTCTGAATGATATCCTACGGAGGAAGTGGGGGATTAGGCTGTTCTGTGCCAAGATCAATAACTATAATGCTGACCTATTTATTTTTTCTCTATTCTCTATAAGATTATTCCATTAGAAGTACAGTGTTAAAATGTTTATACCTTTTCCTTTCTATTTATTTGTATTCTAAAAGCATTTTTAGATTTTTTTTAAAAAAATCCAAGCTTTTCATTCATGTTCTTTATAAACAATGCTTTCTATTGTAACATTTTATCAGATTAACTCCAATTGTAAATGTGCAATAACGTTAATCCATATATTCCTTGGATACCATCTTGCTCTGTGTTAAAATATACCCTGATTTCCATGGGGAAACTAATTGTATAATTAAATGGGGTAGAATTATAACTTTTCAGTAAAACATTGAAAACACATAGCCCTATATTCCATCTCATCATTGATTAAGGGAAAGAAAAGCCTGAAACTTTTCTACTGAGCAATACCACTGTCACCCAGAATCCTAATGTCAGAAAAATAATTTGGGGCTCCAACTGGAGCAGTTTCCTTTTAGGGGCAAGCTGCAGAGAAATTGTGTACAGCAAGAGATTTTTATAGGGGGATCTTGTCCAGGGTGTCACATGCTGATTCGTGGGTGTGGGGGTGTGTGGGTGTGGGTGTGTGTGTGTGTGTGTGTGAGTGGTGGGTTTCAAAAATTTTTACTACCGGTTCTGTGGGTGTGGCTTGGTGGGCAGGGCATGGCTTGGTGGGTGTGGCTTGGTGGGCGTGGCAGGGGAAGAATACTGAATACTGTAAAATCTCCATGCCCACTCCGGGGGAAGGAAACTGCAAAATCTCCATTTCCTCCCGATCAGCTGGGATTTGGGAAGCAGAGAATAGATCGGGGCAGGGTCAGTCAGAATTTTTACTACTGATTCTCCGAACTACTCAAAATTTCAGCTACCGGTTCTCCAGAACTGGTCACAACCTGCTGAAATCCACCTCTGGGGTGTGTGTGTGTGTGTGTGTGTGTAGGTATGTTTATTCTTGTGAATATGCAGTTCCTCTGGGAAACATAATTTAATTAACTTTGTGTTTGCAGATCTTATCCTTTGATATGTGGATTAGGTCTGGGTAACTTATTTGAGGAAGTTTGCTCATTTTAGTTGATTAACTTATTTTCAGCTTAACTGTTAATTATGTAGTGGAGACACTGATTCTCAGACCATTGTGGATTCTGTTAATATTTTAAAGGGAAGATGGAAACAGTATAAAGGAAAATATATATTTAGAACGTAAAACTTCTCACACTACCATCAAACATTTTGCACAAAATAAAAAGGTGATGATTGACAGGTATTTTTTCACAAGTTTGTAGATCATTATCTTCTTTTAAACTGGTAGCAGGAATATAGTATGTAAGTATCAGTAGTGGGTTTCAAATCCCGTCGCTACCAGTTTGCACTTCTGCATGTGCAGAAGTGTCCGGATGGATGGGCGGAGCCTCCCGCCACTGCCACTACCAGTTTGCCCAATCTGGGGCGAGCCGGTAGCAACCCACCACTGATAAGAATGCCTTTAAACACCCTGGATTCACTTTGTCAGCCTTCTTAGCTTGATAGATAGAATGGGAGAATGACCTTGGGAGACCAAAGGAGGTGTTCATAGCCTCAACAATGGTCAAATAAGAGATATCTCTCTCAGTCCACCAAAGGGGCAGGGGAAAGCATTCCAGAAGGACTCTCCCTAGTTCTCTAAAAAGTAAAGGCAAGGGAGAGGGAATTGCTTTCAGATTTACAAGATTTTGTTTCTATAACCTTACAATAATGAAAATGTCAGTACTAAAGGTTTTAGTTTCTTGTCTGGACTACCTCAAAGGACTGACGCTTACTCAAATAAGGTAAAATGGGAAGGAATGAAGCAGGCAAGTGAGCTATATATAATGTGTATCTTTAGGCCTCAAAACTTGAATCAATTAAACCAGGGGTCTCTCACAAGTATTGTATGTATGTGTACATGTAGTGTATCAAAACTTCACATGTACTATATCGAAATCAGTGTTAGCATGAAAGCAAACAATTTTATCTCAGGCTGCCTTGCACAGCAGTTCTTTGAGGTCTCCAAAGGTTTTGGAGTCCTTGATCTTATAGGTTTTGCTGCATATCTACCCAACACTGGTTACAAAGTTATTTTTTGCAGCATTCAATGCCATGCAGCAGGTACAACTTTGTGTATCAGTGTATGTTTGGTCATCCCCATAATGAGACTATTTCGTTTGTATTCTAATGATCACTTGTCCTGTTTCATCCCCCAGAGTTCCTTGGAAAACCAAGATGAGCCCAACTTTCACATTACAGAATAATTGTGTAAATGACCCATTATTGTTGTTGGTTTTTTGTCTGTTCTATAGATCAGATGGTGATTTAATCTTGACACTGACTTCAGCCTATATCAAAAATTCCCCCCACTTTCTAAGGTGAAATCTAAATCAAGGTTAGGCCACGTTCTATCTGTTGGTCCAATGAAGTTTGAGACACCTTTACCGGACCAATTTTCAGAGTGAAGGTTGAAATCTTATGGCCAATTACAGTCCAGTGCCTCAGGCAGGAAGGCCAGCAGAAGTGTGCATAGAATCTAGTAACATCCACAGTCTGTCTCATTGACTCAGTGCCAAGCCTGGTCAGTTTGGAGAGGTTTCTTAGTGATTAAAATTGAATTTCTATTTACAACAGTGTTTCCCATGTGTTCAATCAAGGCTGATGTTGCCCTGAGAAATTAGGTGGCCAGAATCAGAATATGCATCATACCAGTACCTCCAGCCAGGCCTCAGTAAAATGTTATCAGATCAAGCCCTTCACCCATAATCAAGTCATGGATGAAATCTTATTATGAACCCACCTGATATTTAGGAGCTGAATCATTAGCACCTGGAGACATATGCAGTGATGACCTACAGCCATCTCTGCGTAATGGCTCTTGAATATCTTCTCTCAATCACTCTCCCTTCCTGAGTGCCAATTACTTGAACTGCTATGCTGCCAATCTCTTCCAACCTGTCAACTATGGAAGAGGAACACATAAGAAGTACACACTATCAGTATTAAATAGGTCGCCATCATAATTGGTACTTCACTACGTATCTTTTCTTGGCTATCCACCTGGCCCTAAAGGTGAGTCACAGATGACTTTTAGATTTTAGTCTTCTACTAATTGTAAAAGATTCTTCCAAAAAAACCCCAACAGCATGAATCTATGTTCCTAACTAACTGATATTTTAAGACTTTCAAAAATAGGCAACTCAGTTCAAGTAAACATCTGGAAAAATTTTTTGTAATAAGACGATAAGAACTTTGACATACTTACTATACTCTTTACGGCAGCTGCACCACTATTAAAGGGTAATTTTGTGTTAATGAACTAGATTCAAAGCCTATCTAACTTCAATAGCTAATAGGTTTTTTAAAGAAAAAAAATCAGTTAATAATAAAATCTTGAGTGCAAAAAACTGGCTGAGTATTGTACTTTTTAATAATACTAAATATAAGTATACAGATATATATTCAAAAGAAAAAACTGAACCCATGTAATTATAATTAGTATTCCATATATTCATGATAGGGATGATTTATTCTCATACATAAACTTTCATACTATATAAATAAAAATGTCCCGTGTTACTTATTAAAAACTACGCTGTTTTTAAGAGAAATCCCAAAATGAGTTCAGCTCAAAAATAATACATAAAAATATGCATAAATGCAAGTCTTTGTTCAGCATGGCATATATTCAATCAATAAGAACTTTTGTTAGAAACATAACAGATAAAATCTCATTTGTGATTCTGGATATGCTAGCTATTGATTTTATGTCCTTGTAATTACTATGGAAAGTATATGCATGTCTACTCAGAAATCAACCCCTACTGAATTCTATGGGACTTACTCCAGGGAAATTTTTATTGGATTGCAACCTAATATTTCTCTATTTATCCTATTCTCTTTGGACTTGACTAAAAATAAGTCAAAATAAAATGGAAATATTTTTCTCTGCAGTCATGTTTATGAGGTTGCTTTCTATTTCTACCTTTCATGAGGAGGTTGATGATCCTGTAATTCTGGTAATTCTGGGATCATGCTCCTGAATTCCTACCGCTTTGTTTCATGGACCTTCCTGCTAAAGAAACCCAGGTTCAAGCCTCTATTTGACCATTGTCAAGTGAATTGGGGCCAATTTAATATATTAAATTTAATATTTTGGAGCCAATTTAAAATAGGGCTTGCATATTAAGATGATCACCAAATGGGAGCAGAGACAGAGTTTTCTGTATTTCTCGGCTGCCATCTAATGGTTGTCTGATTTTTTGCAGACAAGAATAGGAATTAATAAGATATTTTTCACAATGAAGGGTTGTAACTAGTGGGGTCTCCTTGGGATCTGTCCTAGGTCAGCTAGAAATGTTCTGGAATTGACTAATACTATGATAGTCCTTTATTAATGACATAATTGTGACTGGCAACTCTGTCATTAAGTGAAGTGTTCTCTGTGGGATCATCTTTTCACCATTCCACACCCTTTGGGCTCACTAGCATTCCCCCTGGTGTTGGGTTCACTAGCAAGAATAGAATTAATAACATTTGTTAGAGAGGATGGAGATACAAGAAAGTAAGCAGGCACACAATGTAGAATATACCTCAAGAGGCCCATGCTCAGTGCTGGGAGCTGCAAGCATGCTATGCAACAGTTTGGTGAATTCTCCATTGTCTATTTGCTTACTCTCTTGTAATCCCTTTCTTTCCAGTCTCTCTGCTCTGTGAGGTGGGGGGAGAAAAAAAACAAAGCAATTTCTATAGCCAATCCCTCCTGTGTCTGAAGCACTTTTTCCCTCCATTTAATTCTGTTTCATTCATGTTCTAAGCCTATTATATCACAGTAATCTGTATCATTTGTTGGTGTTCATTTATGTTTTTCTTCCACATTACAACAAAACCTTTACTGTAAGCTTAGTATACATTTACTGAAGACTACAGCCCATTTACACACAAAGCCATCATATGAATAAAAACAATGCTGGTTCAGACCTCTGGCAATGCTTTTTGGGTTATAAATCCAACAGCCTGTACTGAAGTTTCAGACTCCTTTTCCTTTCATTTGTTTCTGGTGACCCATTTGAAGGGGAAAGAACCAGACCGCTTTCCAATATTCTTTTTATTTTTTAAAAAGATGGGGAGGGGAGACTCTCTACTCGAGTCAGCCAAATCCTGAATCCTCAATCAAATCCATCCACTCTGCACCAGTTCTGCATTTCCATGAAGCACAGCAATCCAAATTGCATTGGCAACATCATGAGACTCCTTGGTGAGCAATTTGAGGTATCTAAACATTACTGGATGACCTTACCTACCACTTTTACCTTTTGTTTCTCTAGGATGAGGACAACAGGGAAGAAGAGGAACTAAGCCAAGCGGATGATTTATCTATCTTTCAATTAGAAGAAACAGCATCAGGAGATGTCAAAACCCACTGCTTTGTGGAGAAATACTAGCACTTGCCTACAAATGCCATTTAATTCTGCCTATCAATCCAGTTATAGAACCCTTTAAATAATCAAATAGTCACATTAAAAAGTTTAACTCCTAAATCTGAATACACTATATCAGTGATGGCGAATCTTTTCAGCACCAAGTGCCGAAAAGGGAGCGCATGCGCACACTCGTCTGGGCCACAGAAGAGGAGCTGTCCAGGGCATTTGCACACACCTGAAAATGTATTTCCAGTTTTTGACACATGCCTGCGCACCAGCCAGCTACTCTTCCAGGTTTCTGGCATGCATGCACGCACAACAATCACTTGGCGGGCACGCATGCTCACGCAGGAAAATGGAAGACCAGCTCTTCCAGTTTCTGGCACTACTGCATGCAAAAAGGCCACCAGATCATCACGTGCACATGTGCGCCAGAAACCCGGAAGAGGAACGGGTGATGTTGCACTTGCCAGGAGACATGGCTCCACATGCCACTTCGGGCCTATGTGCCATAGGTTCGCCATCCCAGCGCTATATATTATTTGGCCAGTTTCTTAACATAGGGGCATTTTCAATCTGTCAGCAATTATCATAGGTACTCTCCACCTGCTTTCATAAAAATTCTTCTTGCACAAGCCACTTTCATCTGTCAGACTGCATTTGGTAGGCTTGATCATTACACAAGGGGCAATTAAATCTGTAGTTTAAATCAGTAGTCCCACTTTTGGCGGCCCAGCTGGGCAGGGGACTAAGGGAATTGGGCTGTATGAGTGACAGGCTGGGGTGTGCATGTACACATGCAACCCTTGCACAAGTGGAGGCCAGCATGCACCCACGCAGCTCAACTTGTGCGAGTGCACATATGCGCAGTTGCCCACAAGCTCACCACTTGGGCAAGTTGAGCTGCGCACGGATGCAGTCCAGCCAGCCACTCACACAGCCCAATTCCGAATATGCCACAACTGGATAGTAGGCTGTGGTCCAGGGTTGGGGACTCCTAGTTTAAATCTAGTCCTGCCAAAATCAAATCACCCCCACCCCTTCATTTAATGGAGTAGCAATAGTTTTAGCTTTTTCTAGATTTGTGATATAGGGCAGGGGTGGGCAACTGTGGCCCTTTTACAACCTGTGGACTTCAACTCCCAGAATTCCTGAGGCAGCCATAAAGGGGCCATATTTGCCCATCCCTGATATAGGGTATTTTGTATTTGTTTGTTTATCTATTTGTATCATGCCTTTATTATTTTTTACAAATAACCCAAGGCAGAGAATGTATCCAACAGATCTTCCTCCTCCTATTTTCCTCACAATAACAACCCTGTTTCTAAGTTTAACTTTAACATTTATTTATTTATTTAATTAATTAATTATTTATTTATTGGTTCGATTTATATGCTGCCCTTCTCCGGAGACTCAGGGCGGCTTACAATGTGTTATGCAATAGCCTTCATACTTTTGTATATACCTGCTTAGTACGGCTTTTGGCCACCCCTAAGTGGTGTTCTTTTTTTATACAAAGTCAATTTATTGCCCCCACAATCCGGGTCCTCATTTTACCTACCTCGAAAGGATGGAAGGCTGAGTCAACCTTGAGCCTGGTGAGATTCGAACTTGCAGTAATTGCAGGCAGCTAGTATTACTTAACAGTACATTAGTCTGCTGCGCCACCAAGGCTCTTATAATGGAGCATAGTTGGGATATATGGAGTGAGATGCAAAGGGCTAAGGATCCTTTATATCTTGAATCCTGTAACACTTCACTGTGATCCCAAATGCCAAACAAATGTAGAGTTACTCATCCACTCATTGTTTACAGTAGGATATCTAAATCTGTATATTTACATAGAAGCCAGAGGAAATGGAAGGATCCAGCAAGCTGGGTTGAAACAGGTAAGCAAGCACACAAAATTCTAGTATTTCTGATATATTATACAGAAGCTAAGAAGCTATTATGAAAAAAATAATTCCAGCAACTGAAGTGTATCAAACATGAGTTCTTTCTTCGGTTCAAAACAATGGTCAAATTTTTGTATCTCCTTCTTCTGTTCTGCATTTTTTTAAAAAGACACTATTGTTCATGTGATGGACCATTTCCACATGTTTCTCATTTTCAGATCATCTCTGAAATTAGACTGCTTGCATTTGACTATGTAAGAATTATTCTCATACCTTGTTTACCATCCAGCTTTTGTCGGGAAGATGCTTAGAGATGCCAAAGGGCTCCAAAGGCAGCACCGAATTGCTCTCCAAAACTGCCGTCCGATTCACACTCATTTGGAAGAAGTGCCATTGAAGCAAATCAAGTTTTCTTCTAAGTACTCCACATTAAGCTGTACAAATAGTTCTGTTGCTAATCATTACTCTCATAAGGCAGGTTATTATTATTTGTTCTATTTTAAAACTTTTTTTTAGTGTCAGCATGTTTTAGGACAAAAGGGCATTTCGTATTTCTTCTTGAACTACAAAGACTCATATTGGAGCATGATTCTTCAGTCTTGAAGTGTGAATGTATCCATATCAAATAGATTCCAGATGAGAACTATTAGAATTCAAATTATTTAAGGAGGAAAAAAATGCTATTCTGCTAGAAAAAGAAGGGACCAACTGCTGGCTTATATGTTACACTTGTAATGAAGTGCTCAGTGTAGACATCTCAAAAATGATGACTTATTATAATGTTGGATCTTCGAACTCATCTTACTAGGAATTTGGCCAGAGACCCAGTTAATGGATCACAGCACTGCATGTTCACAACAATCACCATAGAGACTATTCGTTTGATGCTTAGTGACATTTCAGTACACCCTTCCTAAAAACAAGAGGTTGATATTTTTCAGGCTAACTGTTGTGCCACCCTGGTGTCCTTCCGTGTATGTTGGTGATCAAAAGGATGCTTGGATAGCAAGAATATATGGGCAAGAATGCACATGTACATGCGCACACAGACACAGACAGACAGACAGACACGCACACACACACACACACACAGGTCAAGCAAACGACTTTTCCTTTTTTGCAATTAGGAAGTCAAAGAACATCTAATGTGATTGAAAATATGCTTCCCACTCAAAGTGGCTTTTGATTGCAAAGCAATTTACACAGCTGGGCAGGCCCCTAGGTGGTCCAAAGTGTGATAGGCAGGTGGTCACCTATTAGAGAGTAAAGGAATATGCAACAGATTACCTATCTCCCTGGGATATGATTTTTCCAGCTATTAACCCCTGTCACCATTGGTAGCAGGTGGCCATAAGTGCAAATTTGGCTGTAAGGTGGATCTCTCATTATTAAATATTAACTAGCTAATTATGACAAACTACACTCGGATAAGTTCTGTCTTATCAAAAAGGCATAGAAAAATAATATTTTGAATTTCTGTATATGGGAAGCTTCAGGAAAACTCAATGAGAAACCCATATTCCTCAAATCTCTGGGGATCTGAAAGTATCAAAAGGATGCCTAGATAGCAAGAAGCCTGAATAAGTGTGGTTTTTATTTAGTTTAAGAGTTAATTGTCATGACAATTGTTTGTATTGTTTGAATTGAAGGAATGACTTTATGCAATAAAGGTAATTTATTACCATGGAACAGGGTTTTTTAAAGTAGTAACTGTGAGAGGGATCTTGGGAGTCCTAGTGGACAACCATTTAGATATGAGCCAGCAGTGTGCAGCAGCTGCCAAAAAAGCCAACACAGTTCTGGGCTGCTTAAACAGAGGGTTAGAATCAAGATCACGTGAAGTGTTAATACCACTTTATAATGTCTTGGTAAGGCCACACTTGGAATATTGCATTCAGTTTTGGTTGCCATGATGTAAAAAAGATGTTGAGACTCTAGAAAGAGTGCAGAGAAGAACAGCAAAGATGATTAGGGGGCTGGAGGCTAAAACATATGAAGAACAGTTGCAGGAACTGGGTATGTCTAGTTTAATGTAGAGAAGGACTAGGGGAGACATGATAACAGTGTTCCAATATCTCAGGGATTGCAACAAAGAAGGAGTCAAAGTAGTCTTCAAAGCATCTGAGGGTAGAACAAGAAGCAATGGGTGGAAACTAATCAAGGAGAGAAGCAATTTAGAACTAAGGAGAAATTTCCTGACAGTTAGAACAATTAATAAGTGGAACAACTTGCCTGCAGAATTTGTGAATGCTCCAACCCTGGAAATTTTTAAGAAGATGTTGAATAACCATTTGTCTGAAGTGGTGTAGGGTTTCCTGCCTGGGCAGGGGATTGGACTAGAAGACCTCCAAGGACCCTTCCAACTCTGTTATTCTATTCTATTCTATTCTATTCTATTCTATTCTATTCTATTCTATTCTATTCTATTCTATTCTATTCTATTCTATTCTATAGCTGCAATATTCATTCAAATGTTGCATTAGGAGACTTTGCATGGTGCTGAACTGAAGTGTTCTCTACCTATCTTGGGATCAACAGAAAATCACACAAGAATTAAATATGATAAGTTGTTTTCTATGGTACTGTTCAGGCAGAACAAGTGGCCAATCTATAAAGATCTCACACTCCTATAGGTAGAGCTAGTAGCACCTTCTTGGCACAGTCATGGAGTACAATAGTAATAATAGCATCCCATTTCCACTGCTAGTAGAATTGAATAGTAATCTTCACTGCCTCCTCTGCCCTATATTGCTACTGGAGAAAGGAAGGACAGTTCTATTATTATGGAGCAATATACGTATATGAGAACATGGTGAAATACTCTAACGCTATTAGTATAGCTTCTGATTTCTTTAGGATCAGAATTGCTTAAGTTGAACAAAGGAGAAGAAAGTGGCTTAATAGCAAGTGATTCTTGCGGCAAACCTTAAACACAAACTCTACAGTATTCCCTTCCCCTTTTATTTTATTTTTTTAAACTTTTAGTCTTTTTTTAGTCTCAGTTCCTGCCCTTTACATATACCTACAGTGACTTTTGAGGCTGAAGACTAGTATTCCACAGGTCAATATCCTTTTTTCTCAGAAGATTCTCCTCTAAGAACAAAAAAATCTTGAGTGAGCTTCCACTCAGCTTAATTATGCCTCTTGACTTTCACCCAAGCTGTTCACCAGGCCTCTTTTTTGATAAGCTTGCTTTTGTTTGGTTCTCTGAA
The DNA here is from genome assembly GCA_012654045.1 of Ptyas mucosa. Classification (NCBI taxonomy): domain Eukaryota; kingdom Metazoa; phylum Chordata; class Lepidosauria; order Squamata; family Colubridae; genus Ptyas; species Ptyas mucosa. Next base: position 34,757,817 of record WNWU01000004.1, read on the forward strand.
AGTCTTCCTTCTGACTGTGTCTCTACTCTTCATTGTCTCTCCACGCTCACCAAATGGACCGTCACATTTCTCCTGTCTCCAGGGTAACCAGAACATTCAGCCACACATTTCACCACCAAAGGCAACACACACACACACACACACACACACACACACACACCATGCTCAATGGGTAACACCTTATATAAATTTCACTGTAATATGCAAAATAGAAGCAAAATTATTCCATCCACGATCCCTTAGGAAATAGCAAGAATCCATGTGATCAAGTATGCACTAAGAGAGGATTACTGAAGAGTAAGAAGCAATGATAAATAATAATGAGGCACTTCATGAAGGAGTGGCATTTTCCTTGAGAAGTATAGTAAGAAATCAAGGATGTAATATTCTATCAGTTTTGCCTCTTAAAACAAAGCTTCCCACACAAGAAAAGCAAATATGCTCTCTCTTCTTCTTGCTGTCTTTATGGTATGGAAAGTAACAATGAGAGAAAGAGCCAGTTTGGTATAGCGGTGAAGATGCTGGACTAAAAACCAAGAGATTGAGTTCTAGACTCACCTAATGTATGAAAGCCAAGTGGATGACTTTGTACCAGTCACACTCTCTCTCTCAGCCCAACTTACCTCACAGGATAGTTGTGTTATGAACAGGTGAACAGCAGCAGTGGTGGGTTTCAAAATTTTTTACTACCGGTTCTGTGGGTGTGACTTGGTGGGCATGGCATGGCTTGGTGGGCATGGTTTGGTGGGCATGGCAAGAAAAGGATACTGTAAAATCTCCATTCCCACTCCACTCCAGGGGAAGGTTACTGTAAAATCTCCATTCCCTCCTGATCAGCTGGGACTTAGGAGGCAGAAAATAGATGGGGGTGGAGCCAGTCAAAATTTTTACTAGCGGTTCTCCAAACTACTCAAAAGTTCCACTACCGGTTCTCCAGATCTGGTCAGAACTTGCTGAAACCCACCTCTGAACAGCAGGTTAAAGACAATAAATTAACAATCAAATTAACATGTCATATATAGGGCAGCACACATTTCTATATTAATAGCCATTTAAAAATGGCCTCACCTAGCTTCCTGTCCCAATTCCCAAAAGAAAGCCAGATTTTTCAATGTCTCATAATTAGCCATCACGGTCAAACAAGCAGAAATAATTGGAGACAGCTATTTCTGCTTTATTTCATAAATGGAGCGATCCTGTGTCACAAGAGTCAGCACCTTGAACTGCACCAAAATCTTACTGAGAGTCTATGGAAGAATTGATATTACATAGATATAGTGAGGTGTACCCACAACTACCTGGGCATTCTGGAGGAACTGCAGTTTTTAAGTGGTCTTCAAGGACAGAGTCATATATATTACAATAATCCAAACAGGTGACCAATGCATGAGTGAGTGTGAGCAGGGCCTCCCAATCTTGGAATGATGCAATTGATGTACAATATATATTTGTGCAAGCACCCTCCTAACCAAGGCTTCGAGCAGGAGATGGGAGTCTAGGAGAATGTCTATGTTGCATATCCTTTCCATTTCATTCCAGGGTTGAAAAATTCCCAAATCAGGGGAAAGGGGAGTCTGAAAACCACAACCATTCAGGCTTGCTAAGGTTGAAGCTAAGCTTGCTTCTCCCTACTTAAGCTCTGATGGTCTCCAGACAAAGGACCTCGATGACATCATTTGGTATATCACCACTGCTTTAGTTCCTTAGTCCATAAGTTTACCGTCTGAACTAATAGAGTCCTGTATTAGTTTTCATTTCAAATAACTCATAAAACACTCTTAAAAAGGACCCAGGAGGTCCGTTGTAACTTAGAACAGCTGCTAAGTGATAGTCGTAGGTCAAGGACTACCTGTATGGGAATACAATGTAGCTTTATAAAAGATATATAATATTATTCTAAAAAAACAAAGAGTCATTATTATTCTTGATGTTGCATTCTGTACTTATTGCAATTTTCAAAGGCTCTTCAAAAATGGCCTCTTTAGTAAGGACATTGCAAGAATTCACAAGGATACTGAAAAATCATGCGTCATCATGATTACACCTCCTCCTCCTCTTTCTTTTTACCTCTTTCTCTCTTTTTGCTCTCTGTCTGTGTGTGCGTGTGTGTCTTTCACAAAACAACCAGCAACTCAAAACCCCTATGCACCTGGATATTGCATTATGGCTATCATATGATTCTAATATTACACAAACTGTGGTATACTTCATAGCATGGCATGCCACTCTGTTTTCAAGAGGAAGAGAATAACCCATAGACATGACCGTATGTCTTTCATGTTTGGAGCTCACTATGAAATAAGCCTCTGCCATCACAAGCAGCAGATTCCCAGGAACACAAGCTTTCAAAGAAGAAGGGCTTGTCAATTCATGTTCATAATTAGGAAGACAGGGGACTTGGAAATTTATAAATATCTGGGAACGGATCCGACAGAGAGAGCTTATTATCTTCCTAGTAATGATAGATATTCAGTGGTTGCTGGTTTTGAAACTTTGCCCATCCATGCCAGCCTCTGCTTTGTTAAATTCACTGTCATATCAAAGCTTGTCACTGTATTGCTCTAATCTGTGCAGCAAAAATATTTAGTGCAATTTATTTCTACTGTCTGCAGATGCAATTCATTTTTCTAACAATAAACAATGAGATTACAGTTCAAATGGCACCTCTATGACTAACTTTTCACCTGCTTTCACAATGTCACGTTTACTTGTTGCTATCGTCAAAAACCTGGCTCACCCAAAGTAACAAAATCACTTTGAAGATACAACATAATTTTATTAACCTGCAAACAATAACACAGTACAGGTAGTCCTCAACTTACAACAGTTCATTCCGTGACTGTTCAAAGTCACGAAAGTCGTGACTGACTCATGACCAGGGGGTGGTATTCACTTACTTGCCCTACCAGTTCACAAATGTGGGCGTGCGCATACGCTTTGCTTGCACGCTTGCCTTCCGTGCATGCACCCAGCCTCAAAAACATGCCTAAATAGGATGGCATAGAGCTGGGGTGGGTGGGCGGACTCAGGGGTGGGTTCTACTTACCTTTACTACCAGTTCGCAAGGGGATCGTGCATGCACACAAATGAAGCAAGCACACGTGCCTTGCTTCTGCGCATACGCCTTGCTTCTGCGCATGCACAGATCACTTCTGGTGATGTCAGGGTCAGTGGGCAGAGCCCACTGGTTTTACTACTGGTTCTATAGAACTGGTTCGAACCGAGGGCAACCCACCACTGGGCGGACCCACCCGCAATTTCCGCTACTGGTTCGCCTAAACTGGTCCGAACCGGCTGAATACCACCTCTGCTTATGACCAATTTTTTTTTCACACTTACAACCATTGAAGCTTCCCCAGGGTCACCTGATCAAAATTCAGATGCTTGGCAACTGATTCATATTTACAATGATTGAAGCATCCTGGGTTCGCATGATCTCCTTTTGTGACAAGCAAAAAAGTCAATGGGAAAGCCAGATTCACTTAACATTCTTTTTCCAGCAGGCTGGCCTGGCCTAACCTCTTTTAAATTGTTTTAAATTTTAAATTGGGTCTTAAAATTGGTTTTAATTTGTTTTTTGGGCCATAATATTTAATATATTTTATATGTTTTTAATATTTGTATTACATGTATTTTATTTTGGCTGTTCACCGCCCTGAGTCCCTTGGGAGTAGGGCGGTATTTAATTTAATAAATAATAATAATAATAATAATAATAATAATAATAATAATAATAATAACAATCTTGTTACTAACATAACAACCGCAGCGATTCATTTAACAATTTTGGCAAGAAAGATTGCAAAACAGGGGAAAACGCATTTAACCAATGAATCACTAAACAGACAAGTTGGGCTCAATTGTGGTGGTAAGTCAAAGACTATCTGTATATACTGGGATCCCAGAAAAGCACTGGCACTTTGTCAAGCAGCCCTAATCAAAAGCAAAACCTGGGTTTATATAGACTTTGCAAAGTCAAGATAAAGAAAAAAGGCAGATCCAGTATAAATTGGGAATGTTTGAGATAAACCCATCTCTCTGACTTTATTCATCCCTTCCCAATATGCCAGCCATTCTGCCTTTGAGATACGACAATGAATATAAGCAATTTGGTTTATTGGGCCACAGGTTCCTGATTAATTCTTCTCCCTGTTGCCACTTAAAATCAATTCAGCTTGCTATCAATGTATGCTTACAAGGGCACTTTAAGCAACTCACATGTACAGAGGGGGCATCTGGTGAGATTGGCAGTGAATCCAGTGTACATGTGTATGGAGGAGACCTTTTTACCATCACATTCCCCCCACTTTCTTTCTTTCTTTCCTTCCCCTTCAGGTGTGCAATATGGTGGAAGAGTTCCATACAGATGACCAACAAAAAAGAGTATTGTGATAGCAGAGTCTATACTGAGCAGAAGAGAAAGAACAACACATTTTTACACCAACAGTTACATATACAGTATGTCGGGGTGGGTTCTAAATTTTTTACTACTGGTTCTGTGGGCGTGGCTTATTTTGTGGGTGTGGCTTGATGGTCATGTGACAATTCTTTAGGATTTAGCAAAGATACTGGTCTATCAGGCTTTTAACTGCTTGCGGAGCTGTACCCATCTACCCATTTATTTTTGCAGGCACTGGTCTACCCATTTATTTTTGCAGGCACCGGTCTATCATGTATTTTTGCAGGCACTGGTCTACCCATTTATTTTTGCAGGCACTGGTCTACTCATTTATTTTTGGAGGCACCGGTCTACCACAAACTGCCTTTTACCACTGGTCAGCTGTAGGGCGGCCCTTTGAAGCCCCGTGGCAAGAGTTTATACAGCTGGGACTGAGGAGGCAACAATAGATTGGGGGTGGGGCCAAATAAAAGGTAAGAATAATGTGGGGGGTGGGGGGACGGGGGGCAAAACTGGTTCAGTGACATCATATCGTCACCGCTACCGGCTCGGCGGAACTGGGCGGAACCGGGAGGAACCCACCACTGCAGTATGTGTGATAAATCTATATAGAAGCACCAAGGAAATAAAGAGATACACGACAACAATCTGTGCTTCAAATTAGCTTCTATACTTTGTGCAATACCTCCTCAAGCAAACTATTGTGTTTGTATCCTATATCAGTTTTAATGCATTATGTTGCTCACTCAAGGCCAGTGCTGAAATGCTACCAGTTTGCACCGGTTCAGGTGAACCAGTAATGATAAAAACTACCCGTTTTTATCTACCGGTTCCTCCGAACCGTTATTTAAATTTAAAATCTAAATCACGCGGCACAGCTGATTCCCGCCCCCCTCGCTGTTCTACTTACCTTCCCAAGCCTCTTTTTGGTGCATACTGCGCATGCGCACACATGCAACACGCATTTGGCGCATACTGCGCATGCACAGCCAACCAACCAGTGGCAAACCGATTCAGATTTCACCACTGCTCAAGACATATATATTTTATTAATATTGACTTTTCTTTACCACTTACTGTTAATTTCAGACCATGAAAAAACTCATTTCCCATGTAAACATTCACAGATGCTTTCTGCAATTCATATACTTCTAGAGCTGGCAAATTATTCTTGAAACAATGTCAAGCAATCCTTCTTGTTGTAATTCCAGCAACGCCATTTCTAGATAAACAGGGCCACTCCAGAGTATAGTTTTTTTACTTTACCAAAACATTTTTACTGATTGCAATTTTTGCTTATGTGCCAATTATACATGAAAATTATACCCTGGAAATCAAAGTCATATTAAAAATACTATATTTTTATTTTTGGCCTCACTTTTGGAATGTAGCTTTGTCAACATATCAAACTGTTGTCTTTTGTCTGGAAAAAAAAGTGTTAGACAAACGTGTGTCTGATTTCCATTTTGTTTAAGGAATACAAGCATTTATTATCATTGATAAGATCATACAATAGATTATAATGAACACAAGCGACTGTATATTGGGGAGAATTCAGATATTCTCTTCAGTTTGTGAGTAGTGATTTTCAGGTTAATTCTATCAGGGAACGGTACTACTACCATCTATCAATTATACAACCTATAATTTGAAAACTTTTGAAAAAAGAGTTTCTTTGTTTGCATATATTACCATCCTTTATTTTTATTTTTATTTTTTGGTACAGAGGAAGTTATAGTAGATGCCATGTGGAAAACCTCTTGGGTGGTTTCTAACATTCAAATCCCAGCTCTAAGAATTCAGTGCACTGAATCAGCAATAACAAGCAAAACTATTGGAACTCATTAAAAAAACTTCCTAATCAGTCTGTTAATTGAGGCTATCAGCATCCCATTATACCGAGACAAATTAAGCAGGTTAAAATGGCTCTCAAAAAACATCTGCTGAAGCAAGTCAGAATTAATGATAAATAAAATTGAGTTCCCTTTGTGGTTGGTTTTTTTCCCACTTCTCTATCCATCTGTACCTATAAAAGGGCTATCACGAGAAGCCATTCATTACTTGTCAATTCCAAACCGCTTTAGAATTTAGCCTTCCTAAAATATCTCTTCAACAACCTTTTCATCAAAGACAAACAGAACTGTATGTTCAACCACTGAAGTATGGCTTCCTCAAGAGAGGTAATGTAATGTGATGCGATGTACGGAACAATATGTATAGAGCTCAGAAGCAAAACTAGCCACAGTAGAGAGAGAGAAAATAAGGAGAAGCAACAGGAAATGACATAGTGTGGATTGTTAGACGATCACAGCAGGCCGCATAACTTGCTTTTAAAGAATCTATTTTCATAAATTGCCATGTCACTGTTAAGTTGGAAGTTGTTCCATTGAATACCAATACTCTTGCAACATAGCAGAAGGGGAATTGCATTTCAGCTGGGGAATAAAATGATTTTAATTCTGTCCAACCATTTCTGTTCAGCCTAAGCTAACCTGAAAGGTATTATATCCTTAATTTTTTTGCAGGAGGGCTATGAATCAGATTTGTAAGTTGTTGATTACTTTTGTAGAGGCTAAGCTGTACCAAAGACCATTTAACCATACATTTGGACAAGCACTACAAACAAATCAACCTAATCCCTACAAAGAATCATGTAATAGAGATTTGTTTCATTCATTAGTCATGGGGCCCCATGAGTCTGACTTCTCACTGTGAAAATGTATCTAATTGTTGCTCAGAAGTAAATCCCACCAAGTTACAAGGGACAAATGCCCTAAGAAGTGGGATTTAGATTGCCACGTAATCTGATGATTGGGAAGAAAATTAATTTTGCCCAGTGACGATGAAATAAAATACACCAAGTATGCTCAGAGTAAATCTATCAATATCTTTTTAAAAAAGATGTTGCCTATCTCCTGCGATCTACATAGGAGAGATTAATAAATGGGATTGGACTTGCTTTTCAGTCATTTGTAAGTGCCATTTTTTGACTCTCTGAGAAAGAATTGCACACAAGGAGGAGTCATCCATAACCTTCCAGATGTTGCTAGACTGCCTTAACCCCAGCCATAATTATTGATAATTACGAATAGTAGGGTTTATAATCTGATGCATCTGGAATAGAATTTATGCTTTATTAGACTGAATACATTCAGAAGACAGCTTAAAAAAAAAAGGTGAGATGATCAGGAAAAAAAGCAATGGGCTTGTCTTAATAGCTCTGTTGATATATAGCATTTTATAAATAAGTCTCATTCCCGTCTCCTCCAAGCAGTGCAAAATGGCAGGGAAAATTCTGCAAAACTGTTTCAAGAATCGGAGACAACCTGCATGCCTCATGCTGTTCAGATAGTATCTAGCAAGACAGGTGTCACATTTTTCACCTGCTCGCCAACAGTGTACTGATTTTCCTTCTTTCTTTCTTGGCAATAAAAAAATTTCAAAGCAGGGGGAAAAAAATATCTCCCCACCCATCAAATTAGACACTCAGAGGAAACAAGAGCAATCCTTTCCTTCATTTCCCCTCATCCAAGCTCCAGCGCTGATGTGAGAGCCACAAGAACAAAATGTACCGTAACATCTGGGAAGTTTTCCAGATCCATCTAGCTGGGAAAGAAATGCTCAGCATAGCGTGCATTGAACAAGGTACTTTCCTGTCACTTTGCCACCAACCTCACCACCAGATAGTACATTGAAGATTCTGGCTGGTGCATCAGAAGGTATCTTCTTTTTTTAATCTTACCTTCCTCAGCCAAGTATCATTAAATTTCTTGGCAAATAAGCAAGTCTTGACAATTAGGTGGGTTATTGTTATAGAAATGGCTATTGGTTATTAGCTGGCATAACTAAAAAGCAACTAGTATAACTTTACTATGTACCTTACTGGACCCAAAAAAAGTTAGAAGTTTGTTTGGTTTTTAATTTCTTTTCTCAGAGAATTGCACAGCTTTGTCTAGATGAAGTCAGAGACACTAATGCAAACTTGTAGTGATATATCACACACATACACACATATCACATTTAAATTTATTATAGCAGTTTTTGTCATCATCCAAAAGGAAACAACACAAGATAGTCAGGAACAGAGATAAACCAAACACTATACAGAACACACATAAGAAAAAGGGGGGAAAGGGAAAAAAACCCCTTTATACTTTATACTTACAGCAACCAATCATAGCATAGATTGCATAGCATAGATTGCACTCTCTAACTACTCTACTACAATTGTGGGTTCTGGCCTATTGCACACTTTACTGTTCCAGCTACTAAATTTGATATCTCTCTCCCCCCCCCACCCTTCCTTCACTTATTTCCTCTATTCCCTTTGCTTTCTCGTTTTTCCACTGTTTTTATTTCTGTTTGTATTTTATGCTAAGAAAGAAACTATTAATAAACTATAGTGAGAGCCACAGAAGATGGCCTTTGTAATTCTTGAAACATGGTTTTTGTAATACTGTTGCACTGGCTAATTAAAATGGGTTTTCTTGTATTTTAAATTTGCTTTTTCAACTATATGGCTAATAATTTCACATAAACCTTAACCTTCAAGAAAAGCCTCTCTTTCAGGAACCAGGACTGGCCGGAGAGCTTTCAATACATTGTCAATAACAGTTTCGTTTTTTAGCTGTTCTCAAGACTCCGTGAATTAGTCACATAGTCAAGCCAACCTTGAGAAGTGCTGAGAATGTATCTTACCCAAACCCCATTTTTATGTTTTTCGTTTGCAAATGTTTCTTTTATTTTTACTGACAATATAATGCTCTTTCTTATGGCTATGCTATAATTCTTGTGATGTAACTGAACAGATGACTATTTCTAAACCAATCAGCTTTTGTCTTGAAGTTCTTTGTTGTGTTAACTATAAAAGTAAATGTAATCCATTTCCCAGGGTTCCCCCTTTTCATAGGGAGACCACACATTAATAAATTGCTTTTTAAATGATCTTCCAATTTGGTTGCTTATTGGAAAAGATAAACTGAGGTAGAACCTAGGGCCAGATTGTGTGTGGGGAGAAAGAGAGATAAAAAAAGGTAAATGAGTAAGATTTGGTGACACTGATAGACATATCACTGTGGAACAATCCCCTCCCCGTAAAACAGTTTGAGAAAGCTTTGCCTGTATTCACCCTGGATGACAAATGGCTCTGAGAATTCAGCTGCTCCACTGAATACATTTTTCTATTTTGGATTTTGTTGCAAATGTATTGTATATGGGTGTCTGCACTGTGGCTGCCCCTACAGCTAGGGATTTTTGTTTGCTAGTTTATGGTACCCTTAAATCTACAATCGCTAAAGACCCCCTGGCAGGAAGTCTCAGTTCTCAGTAGAGGACTGAAAATACAATATTGTTTTTGGCTCACTAGAGAAGCAAACGGTCAAAGCTATTTAAGTGACGATATTATAAAAGTGCATTTTGTTGTAAGGGCTATTCTTTATTTGGTTTGGTTTGTAATGCAATTTCTAATGAATGAATGTTTGGCTAATTCAGAATAAGAAATATATTGAAGTATTATCCTTCACCAAGCCTTTGCCCTTTCCAATTTCCCACAATTTTGACTTAAAAAAGCTAAGAGAATTGACATTTTACATATAAAATAAGACCGGATTTTTAGATGTTCAGTATAGTAATTGTACTGTGTGTTCATCACCTCTGAGAATAGATAAATAGAGAAAGATAGTCATCTAAATAAATTGATATAGTAAAAGAACAAAAGGAGAAAGTCAGAGGAAAAAAGACTGGTTGGTAGGCACAGCGAGCGATACTGTTCATCTGTTAAGATCAAATCCTAATATTGTGCAAATACACAGTATAAAGGGACAGGGGATTAATCTTCAAAAGCCACGTGTATCTTTCAGAATACAGCAGTGATGAATCACAATGTAATCTCATATTCCTCATATTATCAATCCAGTCCTGCTGCACAAAAGGTGAGCACTGGAAAAAAATCATTTCTATAGATGATTAATATGATTTACTTCATGCAAAGTCTAAGTATTACCTGAGCAGCCCTACCTTGCTAGCAAAAGATTCAAGACATGTCTGAAACCATTATTGGGGAAAGGAAGTACAAAAAGTTTTGGTTTTCCAGATGTATGATCCCCATACACTGCAGCTAACACCTAGGATAATAGTAGCCAAGTATGAAAAGAAAAAGACAAGTATTTTATCAAAAGTGATAGAATATATTCTACATCGTTTACTAGTAAAACATGGCACCAGTGAAACTGTAGAGGTTCCCTGAGTGTGAATATTTGAATACCTGTTGCTGGTGTCACAGCATTTTGTAATCATCTCGAAAGATACTTGAAATATCAATAATATCAGATAACTTTCTAAGTTTAATTTGCAAACTATGGGTTGAATTCCAGATGTCATACTATTGTCAGCCATGGAGTACGTTTCAGGTCCCTGGGGAAACAGAAGAGGTTATAACTAATGTACAATCCATGGTTCTTTGAAAGACTTAATTAGAAGTTCAGAAACCACCGAAATATCCCATTTTTAAACTATGATTCATCCAGTGCCTAGGCTGGTCTCTGGAGGGTCATTTTCACAGTAAATTAATCTTCCCAATGTCAGGCTTAAATTATGAGCAGTGACATGCTTGGCCACTGTATTAGGCAATTGCAGCAAGACTTAGGCAATTGCCGCAATTGCTCGGCAGCAAGAAGGTGTGGTGGTGACACTGACATTATCGAAGCTGACACTGTATTAAATTGGTTTAAAATTAAAATAACTCTCATGACAAGCAAAATGGGAGGAGGCAACTCTTCATCACAACCTAAGACTGTCATTTAAGTTGTACGTTTGGTGACTTACCCTGAATGCTGGAGAAAAGGGGAATCTAATGAGTATTACCTTGCAGCATGGGTGGGCAATTATGGCAACTTTATGGCCTGTGGACTCCAACTCCCAGAATTCTCAGGAATTTTGGCAGCTGAAGTCCATAGGTTGTAAAGTTGCCTCACAGAGAGAATGGTGATAGTTTGTTATGTAACTATATCAGTGGTGGGATTCAGCCAGTTCGCACCTATTCGGAAGAACTGGTTGTTAACTTTCTAAGCAGTTCGGAGAACCAGTTGTTGGAAGAAATCCTATTTTGTTTTTTTCCCCCACTTGACAGGGCTAATCCTGTAAGGAAGGCAAGAAGGAAATGTTCTGGTGTTGTTTCTAGCCTAATCTTTATTGCCCTGCTTACAGAAACTGCCTCTCTGGTTAACCCTTATTACATTGTAACAGCTAAGGCAAAGTGCCCATTGATGTGAGTGACGTTGAGTTGGCCACGCCCACATGGTCACATGACCAGCAGGCCATGCCTACCCAGCTGGTCATTAGGGCAGAGAACTGGTTGTTAAATTATTTGAATCCCATCACTGAACTATATTCTGGTTGGGTTGAGTATTTAAAAACCACCCTAAAGAGACCTTAAATCTATGTTCCACTACAAATTTCTGCTTATCTTCTAAATAAAAATCCGGCTTCTTTCTGTCCAAAGAGGGCAGACATTTACTATTATTTTTCTTTTTTTCGGTAACAGTGAATGGAAATTATTTCCTTCACAAATAAAGCTAAGAGACCCAGTTGTGGCTATTGCTGTGCTAGCAGTCAGACAAATTCTTCTAACACCGAGCAGATTGACAAGAAAGAGAGGAGAAAATAATATGTCTTTCTCCATGAGGTGGATACAAATCGGTAGGATGCAGCCCCATGATCTAACAGACAGGAATATTATGAGATGTTTTCTTTTTGCCCAGATCACAGCATCGGGATACAGAGATTCTGATGAATAACCCTATCCTATTTGAGGCTTAGCCTGTTCCAGGTGGGGGAAATAAAAGCTGAAAGCAGTTTACAGTCAACCCAGAAAGAATGATCAATAGTTTCTGCTTTGTGGCTATCTCCTGCCTGCAGACATGAAAACAGATGACAAAAACCTCTATTGGTTGTAAAAAGTTCAGAGAGAGTATTTTCTTTATTTGAGTGAATATACAATGAAGTCAGCAGAAGAGCCAGTTTGGTGCAGTGGTTAAGGCATCGGGCTAGAAACTGGGATACCCTGAGTTCTAGTCCTGTTTTGGGCACAAAACCATTTGGCTGACCTTGGGCCAGTCACCTTCTCTCAGCCCTAGGTAGGAGACAATGGCAAACCACTTCTAAAGACTTCTCCAAGAAAACTGCAGGGATTTGTCAAAGCAGTCTCTGACAATCCGACATCATTGAATGGAGGAGTGGGTGTGGGTGGAAGCAGTAAAGTCACAACATTGTGAAATTATGCAGTAATCCCTTCAAGCTCTTGATTCCTTCACATTTTTCACCCAGACGTTCAGAGAAGTATCAAATGCACGAAGACCTATATGTCTTGTCAATCTGAGCTATAGGGAACAAGCATACTTCTCCATCTGTGAAGCTGTCTTTCTGCAGTTTGATCCTGGTTATTTGTGGCAAATTAGTGAACTCGTTGCTGTGACATTAGGATATAAGATTCGTTATAAAACATGATGATTTATAAAAGCCATGGGGAACATTAGAGAAGCTACTGCTTGACATACGGAAGGGTTTCCAGCCATCTTTGTTTAAAAGTAAGGAAGGGAAATTGGGAACTATTGCTAAAGGTTGAAGCCGATTGTGTGCAGTGAATGTTATCACAATGAGCTTCATTTCCTGCTTGTCAAATCAAGGGGTGTGCATCACATTTTCCACTGCCTTGCAGGAACAACTGTATGCAAAGCAAGGAGCAAGAACACTTCATTATTTTGAAATGGGTTTTCTTCTAAGGTTGCTAAAGTCACATCCTCTAGCAGTTATCTTGTCACAGCTGCTGGATGGATATGCTTAAGCTGCTTTAATAACAAATAAGGGTGGATGCAAATGTAAAGCTATGTTGTGACACTGGTCAACAGAACCAGTTTCTAGATCTTTCATATATAAAGTCCATAGGCAATTAAGAAATGAATATGAGGAAAACAGGGAGAAATGTTTTTTTCTAAGAAAGTGCAGGAGATCAAAAATGTCCTCATAATTAGAATAATTTTAAAAGAGCCTTATATTCAAGGTTTTCTGCAGAATGAATGCTAGCATGAAGATGATAATAATCACATTAAAACAGAGTTGAGAAAGAGAGACAAATGAGTTCAAAACAGCTAAGCAAAATCTACAATAAAAACAGAGCAAGAACAATATAGTAGAGACAAAAGAAGTGAAGATTTCAGGTTCTCCACAGTAACAATAATTAAAATTATAAACATCAAAAAAGAAATGAAAGACTAAAAAAGAAACCATGATAGAGTAGTGGTAAAATTGTTGGACGAGGACTAGGTGATCCAATTCAAATCTGCAATCATTCATGGAAATGTATTGGGTAACTTTAGGTTTATCACTCATTTCAGCCAATCAGAAGAAGGGAGATCCCAATGAAAACTGCCCCGTGCTCTTAGAAGAAATACATCTTAAAAAATGTCTAATAGATTAATCTGATGACAGATGACTTAAAAATAAAATGGGACAGATAGCAAGCTCACAAAGTGAGCATAAAAAAGAAATAAGTAGATCCAAGATCTGACTTGATAAATGATTTGGGAAGCCAATCTACCATGAAAGCTTCTAGACTGAGCTAAAGAACCACAAAGTTGGAAGAATGGTGGATTAATTGCATTGAGAAAGAAAAAAAGGGAGATGCTGAGAAACTCAAAGATCACAGAAAGAGTTAAAAGAATCAGGAAGTCAATTCACAAGAGTAAAAACTAGCATAATAATAATAATAATAATAATAATAATAATAATAATAATAATAATAATAATAATAATTATTATTATTATTATTATTATTATTATTATTATTATTATTATTATTATTTAATTTGTATCACGCCCTTCTCCCAGAAGGGACTCAGGGCGGTGGACAGCCAGAATTAAAATACATACAATACAAAAATTAAGATAAATTAAAAGATATTAAATCGATCGGCCTCCCAATTTAAAACCCCAAGTCTATAAAATTCAAAATCCCGATTTAAAACCATTTAAGCTAGGCCGGCTTGCTGGAATAAGTAAATCTTCAAGGCTTTGCGGAAGGTACGAAGGTCTGGGATCAGTCTTATTCCAGGAGGTAGCTCATTCCATAGGGCGGGTGCCCCCACAGAGAAGGCTCTCCCCCTGGGGGCCGCCAGCCGACATTGCTTGACTGACGGCACCCTGAGGAGGCCCTCTCTGTGAGAGCGTATTGGCCGGTGGGAGGTTATCGGTAGCAGCAGGCGGTCTCGTAAGTACCCTGGCCCTAAGCCATGGAGCGCTTTAAAGGTGAGAACCAATACCTTAAAGCGCACCCGGAAGACCAACAGGAGCCAATGCAGCTCGCGCAGGAGAGGCGTTACATGGGACCGCCCCGTCGCTCCCATAATCACCTGCGCGGCCGCATTCTGAACCAGTTGGAGCCTCTGGGTGCTCCTCAAGGGGAGCCCCATGTAGAGAGCGTTGCAGTAGTCCAGGCGAGATGTAACGAGGGCATGAGTGACCGTGCATAAGGAGTCCTGATCCAGAAAGGGGCGCAACTGGCGTATCAGGCGAACCTGATAAAAAGCCCTCCTGGCCACGGCCGTCATGTGCTCTTCTAAAGACAGCCGCGTGTCCAGGAGGACGCCCAAGTTGCGAGCTCCCTCTGTAGGGGCCAATAACTTGCCCCCAATAGCCAGCGATGGCACCAGCTGGCTATATCGGGACGCCGGTATCCACAGCCACTCGGTCTTGGAAGGGTTGAGTCGAAGCCTGTTCCTCCCCATCCAGACCCGCACGGCCTCCAGACACTGCGACATCACTTCGAGGGCATCATTGGGGTGGTCTGGGGTGGAAATGTACAGCTGAGTATCATCAGCGTACAGATGACATTGCACCCCAAAACCATGGATGATCTCACCCAGCGGCTTCACATAAATGTTGAACAGGAGCGGCGAGAGGACTGACCCTTGTGGCACCCCGCAAGCAAGGCGCCTCGAGGTCGACCTCTGCCCCCCTGCCAACACAGACTGCGACCGGTCAGAGAGATAGGAGGAAACCACCGCAGCACGGTGCCTCCCACCCCCAATCCCCCCAACCGGTGCAGCATGATACCATGGTCGATGGTATCAAAAGCCGATGAGAGATCTAACAGGACCAGAACAGAGGAACAACCCCTGTCCCGGGCCCTCCAGAGATCATCCACCAATGCGACCAATGCCGTCTCCGTGCTGTACCCAGGCCTGAAACCGGACTGGCACGGATCTAGATAGACGGTTTCATCCAGGTACTGTGGGAGCTGGCGCGCAACCACACTCTCGACAACCTTCGCAATAAAGCGAAGGTTGGAGACCGGACGGTAGTTTGCCAAAACAGCCGGGTCCAGGGAAGGCTTCTTGAGGAGGGGCCTCACCACCGCCTCTTTCAAGGCGGGAGGCAAGAAACCCTCTCTCAAAGAAGCATTTATAATCCTCTGGAGCCAGCCTCGTGTTACCTCCTGGGTGGCCAGTACCAGCCAGGAGGGACACGGGTCCAATAAACATGTGGTTGCGTTTAACCTCCCCAGGATCCTGTCCACGTCCTCAGGAGTCACAGGGTCGAACTCATCCCAGATAACATTCTCAAGACCAGCCTCAGTCATCCCGCCGGGATCTACCCAGTCAGAGTCCAAGCCTTCCCGAATCTGAGCGATTTTATCATGCAGATACTGTGCAAAGTCCTCAGCCTGCCCTTGCAAGGGGTCCTCCCGCGCTCCCTGATGTAGGAGGAAGCAAGTCACCCTAAACAAGGCGGCTGGGCGATTATCTGCCAATGCAATAAGAGCGGAAAAGTAATTACACTTTGCCGCTTTTATCGCCACTAAATAAGTCTTAATATGAGACCTAATTAGTGTTCGGTCGGATTTGGAGCGACTAGCCCTCCAACTACTCTCTATGCGTCTTTTCCGGCGCTTCATCTCCCTCAGCTCCTCGGAAAACCAAGGAGCTGGGCAGGCTCAGCGCCGGGTTAGAGGCAGCAAAGGCACAACTCGGTCTAAAACACCAGCGGCCACCCTATCCCAGGCAGCCACCAGGTCTTCAGTCGAGTCGTGAGCCAGAGTTTCAGGAACTGGCCCAAGCTCCCTCTGGAACCTATCAGGGTCCATCAGGCACCTGGGGCGGAACCACCTAGTCGGTTCCGCCTCCCTGCGGTGGGGTGCAGCGGTCAAAAAGTCCAGCCTCAGGAGAGAATGGTCTGTCCATGACAGGGGTTCGATAACTATATCCCCTATATCCAGACCACTCAGCCACTGACCAGAGACAAAAACCAAGTCCAGAGTGTGTCCTCCCACATGAGTAGGGCCAAGAATTAATTGTGTCAGGTCCATGGCTGTCATGGAAACCATAAACTCCCAAGCCATCCCAGATGCCTCACCGACAGACGGTAGGTTGAAATCCCCCATGACCAAAAGTCTGGGGGTATCGACCGCCACCCCGGCAATAACGTTGAGAAGCTCGGGCAGGGCTGCTGTCACGTGGCAGGGAGCCAGGTACGTGATCAGCAAGCCCACCTGCATCCCATGGCCCCACTTCACTAGGAGAGACTCACATCCGGCTATCTGAGGTACAGTGGCCTCCCTCGGATCCAGACTTTCCTTTATAATGACCGCCACCACCACCCCCTGCCCTGGGTCCTTGGCTGATGGAATGCGTGGAAACCTGGCGGGCACATCTCTACGAGGGGAACCCCCCCTCTTGGCCCAACCAGGTTTCAGTAATACCCGCCAGGTCCGCACCCCCCTCTTGGATTAGCTCGCAAATGAGGGGGGCCTTATTAACCACATTAGCACAACATAAGGCACCAATACTGTGATACGCATCCTGTGTTGATAACATACCATCACCTTCAGTCAAAGTGCACCATTCAATTTCATTCACTTGTATGATTATAGTCAAGTGATGCAAAGCAAGGATAGCAACCATAACTTGCAAAATAACCAACCAACTAAAAGAAAATTATATCTGGAAAATAAGCAGATTTTGCCTTTGAGTCTAGTCTTTTTGAAAGCTTTTGGTTTCTGACCTATTGCTAAAATAGAATTCGACAGAATATTAAAAAGCAATTCGTAATTAATTTATGAAACTAAAAACAGTTCTGCTATTATTTGAAAAACTAATTATATTTGATGGTGTTGAATACAATACTCTATTATTGAGTATAGGTAAGGAGTCCCTGTGGATTTTACCCTGCTAATCATTGCTGACTCTAAGGGGTGGTGGTCATCTCTATTTCAAGGCCCCTGAGCAGCAGTGTCCAAAGACATTCCCTGCAGTCATGTGGCCAGCATGACATCACAGAGCGCTGTTATCTTCCCACCCATCTTCCCACCTGGTCTCTATTTATCTACTCACATTTGCATGCTTTCGAACTGCTAGGTTGCCAGAAGCTGATGCAAGGATAGCAGTTTACACCATTACATGGGGCTTGGGTCTCAAACTTGGGCTGCTAGCTTTCCAATTGACAAGCCCAGTATCTTAACCACTGAGTCATCATGCCACCCAGCCTTATGAGTATTAATAGTGAATTGGCCAATTGGATTGGCTGAAGAGAATTAATTAACTAAGATTCTTTACTCACTTGACAGACTGATTAAACTACACCGTATCACATTTTTTGATGAATGGCTGAAAATAAATTTACAACCAATCAAATCTTTACTGAAATGTATACAGCAAGATTCAAGAGCTTGTCTTTATACTCAGTAGCTTATCCCTTAAAAGCTCAGTAGCTTATAATCACAAAACAAGCAATACAACAAGAATAAATTACTCAAATTTGTTATAGCTTTATTGCTCTGAAAATATATGACAGATTATAAATTGGGCTCTTTATTAAAGATCCTAAATCTAAGTACAAAACTGTGCTAACTTATTTATGGTATTAGCATATAAAGATGACAAACTATAAAGAGAAAGAATAAAAGAACTGAGAAGAATGCAGCATCACATTCTGTAGCATACAGAATTTAAAATTCTGTAAATAGAAAGCAAAATCAAAATGGAAAGTTGGAAGTTTCAAGTTTAGAATTCTATCAAACAACTTGGCAATCTTTGCTCTCTTTGTTGACAGGGAATATAAATATATCTGAAGTGGGTGTGTTTGGGTTGAATTCAAATGTTCCCTGCTCCACAATATTCTTGTTTATTATGGGTTCATAATTCCAAGAAACTGTCATCAATAACTCCTATACAAGTCCCCAACATTGTAACTATTAAAAAAAGTGATAGTGGATATCTACTATGATATTATCTCTTCCACTCTGAATCTTCCCAAATTTATTTTGAATTGGAAAAGCAACTGTACCCAGCTGAATATCTTGTCTTGCCATATCGCTGCCTTTTTACTTATAGCTTCTGGGCAAACCTGGGTAAGGTTGCTGGAATCCCAACATGCAGTTCCATCCTTTCAACTTCCAACATTAATAAAGGGGCTATCACACCTATGTCCCATAATCAAACAACCTATTTCCACAGAAGTCAATCTAATCCCTCAAGGAGGCTTCAAACAAGTTCTGAACACAATAGCTCCCACTCTCATTATACATTCCCTATATCTGTGCCAAGCTATGCCTCTGGATATGGAACACCCATTGAGGCCTAGATCATTTTAAATAACATCTAAGTTAATACACTCTGGACATCTTCATGCTTTGTTTCAGACCGAGACATATCACAAGACATGCACAAGGCAGGATAATTGTGCATTTTATTCATGCGTTTTATTTGCATGAATAACATTTTATTCTAAATGTTCCCTTTTTGTGCATTCAGCAAAAATAAGTAAAGACTGAATAGGATTTTGTAAAGTTAGAACTGCAATCTTCTACATAAGAATAACTTGCATTATGTGCAATGTCCCTTAGAGACATCACTGTATTATATTAAAATACAAAGGAGAGCATGAATGAAGGCGAATACACGTGTCCCAGGATAATGTTGCAGGATCCAAACTAGATTGGTCACTGGGATCAGAGGTTTAGTCTTCTGAGCTTTTGGATTCATGCTGGAGCCCATCCTCAGGGAACATCCTCACGGAACAAAGCATGGCATGTGGTACAAATGGGCACGATTCAGCATGAAATGGATGTATGAATGTGCATTTTTTTCAAATGTCTGCATGGCAAAAGCTAATCTTCCTGGCCAGATGAGTTTATAGGAGATTTGTTGAACATTAGTTGGATTTGGATATTATTGCACAAATCTGGGGAAAGGCATGTGACACCCTTCACATGCAGTCCAAATTTCCATTCTTCCCATGCTAAGAAAATAAGGACCATATACCGGTAAATGTAATAAATAAGCTGTATGAATAGTGAGGATCCTTAAGATTTTCAGGAAGGCATAGAAGAACATCTGCCAAAATTCTCATTGGGTCACTAAGTCCTGCACTAATGACAGTGGAAAGTCTATTAACTTGTAAGTCTGTGATGGGAGAAGGAAAGAGTAAAATGAGCTCTGTTGCCTATGGAAGCTGATTTTAAGCACTTGTGTGAAGCAATAAGTTATTTCCCCAAATGCCTAGTGACATCTCAGGTGACAGAGGAGGGTGACCAAAGCTGTAAATATTGAAATAGATGTTAGAGGAACAGACTCATAAGTGGAAAATACTTTCGGGTTCAGGGAGTAGCTATAACTGCTCAGAAACAATCAGACAGAAGACATAGAATGAAAATGAAGTCATGGAAATGAGATGCTGGGCATGAGGAGAATGCCAGAAAGAAATTTGGGCAATTAAATGAGCTTTAATAGAAATAACAGGGGAGCTATAGTTATCTGTCCAAAATCGAGGATTTGGTTGCTTCTCAGACATTTCTGTTTATTAAGCTTTATTCTTCCTAAAGGGATTTTCTTCAGGCCAAGAAAGAACTCACAATGCACACCAATATTATTCTCACTTTTTCTGAAGACTTCCTGGCAAAATAATAATAATAATATAAACCACTGAAGAGATATTGTTTATGAATTATTGAACTTTCCATTTTCCATTCATATTCTAAAAAGCAGTCTGAAAGTGTGGGGAGAGGAAATATCACAATGCACTGAATTTCTCCATGCTTTATTAAAATGATACATCAAGGAATGGGCACATCTGAAATGCATAAAAATGGAACGCTTGTTTTCTGGAGAGGCCAGACAGAAATTGTATTGTACATTGTTTTAAATTCACTGAGTAGTTTTCCACTCTTCAGGTTGGTTCCAAATCATTTTGGCCAATGCAAGCAAACCTTTTTTAAAAAATATGGAATGTACAAAGGGAGCTAGATATCATTATCTAGCTAGCTAGCTGGATAAGAGTTATTCTAGATGTCTGCTCTAGAATAGACATCTAGAATAAGCTTGTTGATGTCTGGATGGCTCTCTATCTTCTGAAATTACTACAACAAAAGGTTATGCACACATACATAGACACAGCGGTGCCGCACGATCATCTTTTACTACCTATTCGCCCAAACCGATAGTAAAAAAAAAAAACAACGCGGCACAGCCGTGACCATGGGAATCTTTTTTAAACTTTTTAAAGCATTTTTTTACTACCAATTCGCCCGAACCGGTAGTTTTTATCGCTACCAATTCGCCCGAACTGGAGTAAAACCAGTATCATTTCTCCCCTGGTTCATACCTGAGTGGCCTAGTGCTTTTCCCTACTTTCTTCAATTTAAGCCTAAGTTTTGCAACGAGAAGCTCATGATCTGAGTCTCAGTCAGCTCCTGGTCTTGTTTTTATTGACTGTATAGAGCTTCTCCACCTTTGACTGCAGAGTACATAGTCAATCTGATTTCTGTGTTGACTGTCTGGTGATGTCCATGTGTAGAGTTGTCTCTTGGGTTGTTGGAAAAGAGTGTTTGCTATGACCATTGATTTCTCTTGACAAAATTGTAACAGCCTGTGCCCTGCTTCATTTTGTACTCAAAGGCCAAATGTGCCTGTTATTCCAGTTATCTTTTAGCTTCCTACTTTAGCATTCCAATCCCCCGTGATGATAAGGACATCATTTTTTGGTGTTAATTCTATAAGGTGTTGTAGGGCTTCATAGAACCGGTTAACTTCATCCTCTTCAGCACCAGTGGTTGGGGCATAGACTTGGACTACTGTGATGTTGAATGGTTTGCCTTGGATTCAAACTGCGATCATTCTGTCATTTTGGGGATTGTATCCCAGTATTGCTTTTTCTACTCTTTTATTGACTATGAAGGCTACTCCATTTCTTCTGAGGGATTCTTTCCCTAAGTAGTATACCTGATGGTCATCTGAATTAAATTCGCCCATTCCTGTCCATTTTAGTTCACTGATTCCTAAGATGTTGATGTTCAGTCTTGTTATCTCTTGTTTGACCACGTTCAGCTTGCCTTGATTGATGTTTCTTACATTCCAGGTTCCTATAAGAGTATAGATCTTTACAGCATCGGACTTTCCTTTCACCACCAGATACATCCACAGTTGAGTGTCCTTTTGGCTTTGACCCAGTTGCTTCATTCTTTCTGGTGCTACTAGTACTAGCCCTCTGCTCTTCCCCAGTAGCATATTGGACACCTTCCAACCTGTGGGGCTCATCTTCCAGCGTCATATCTTTTTGCCTTTTGGTACTGTCCATGGGGTTTTCATGGCAAAGATACTGGAGTGGGTTGCCATTTCCTTCTCCAGTGGGTCGCGTTTTGTCAGAGCTCTCTGCTATGACCTGTCCATCTTGGGTGGCCCTGCATGGCATAGCTCATAGCTTCATTGAGCTACGCAAGCCCCATTGCCACGACAAGGCAGTGATCCATGAAGGGGGATCATGTAATGTTGGGTCATCTGTAATATGTAATAATATGTAATAATAAGTAATGTTGGGTCATCCCTAATATGCTACAGCTGTGTTACAATTTATCTTTTAGCAGAAATAGGTAAAACAAGCAGTTTAGTACTATTATAACTATTATAGGAAGTAATTTTAGACGTTTTTTAAATTGGTTTGTTATTTTTAAAATTGGAGCCAAATTCATATGTATTTTTAATTCTTAATATTTGTATTGTATGTTTTTAATTCTGGCTGTTCACCGCCCTGAGTCCTCAGGGAGAAGGGTGGTATATAAATTTTAAATAAATAAATAAAATAAATAAATAACTCAAAATAAACTCTAAATTTCTATTATCTTCTAAATATGAAAGAGAAATCAAAATATGTCACTCTATTCCTCAAAATACAATGTCATTATGTTAAAACAAAAAGATAAAGTTTTCCCCTGTTCAATCATATCTGACTCTAGGGAGTAATCCTCATCTTTATTTTCTAGCCAAGGGATCTAGCTTTGTCCAAAGATGCTTCCGAGCTCATGTGGCCAGCATGACTATATCCAAGGTGCACAGTATGCTGTTACCTTTCTACTGAAGTGGTAACAGTGGTGGGTTTCAGTAGGTTCTGACCAGTTCTGGAGAACCGGTAGCCGAAATTTTGAGTAGTTCAGAGAACCGGTAGTAAAAATTCTGACTGGGCCCGGCCCTATCTATTCTCTGTCTCCCAATTCTCAGCTGATCGGGAGGATTTTGCAGTAACTTTCCCCTGGATTGGGGTGGGAATGGAGATTTTACAGTATCCTTCCCCTGCCACATCCACTAAACCATGCCCATCAAGCCACACCCACAGAATCAGTGGTAAAAAAATTTGAAACCCACCACTGAGTGGTACCTATTTATCTATCTGCATTTGCATGCTTTCGAACTGCTAGGTTGGCAGGAGCTGGAGCAAGAACAGGAGCTCACTCCATCTTGTGGTGCTTGGGTCTCAAGCTGCCAACCTTTCAATTGTCCAGCTCAGTGTCTTAACCACTAGGCCACTATGCTCCTGCCATTATATTACCTTAAACCAAAATGCAGCAAAAGTGGATAAACAAATTGCTGAAGTGCACATAAAAATACATTCCTAATCCTGGAGAACACTCATTTACTGGTCAGATTTGAAATTGTATGACATTGCCATTTGGAATATCAATGCAAAATAAAAATGTCATTTCTAATTTGGGGATGAGAATTAAAAAATGATCCCTATTTGTTCTATGTTTTATTGAACTTCTAATTACGCATCAAAATAGCTATTCAAGGAATAAATATAATTTCCATAATTGATCTCATCCTTTTGGTTTCTAATCACTCTTACCATTATCAGATTTCTGTGCCCTTCAAAAACAAGGGCAATCTGTATGCAACTGTGACAGCCTTGTTTAGACATAGATGTCAGTGTAATGTTTTTTTCCCCCCAACTATTAATCTGAGGATTACCAAATTGTAAATCAAGACGTGCTCACCTCTCAGCCTTAACTGGGTTTTTACAAATTTCACAAACATTTCCTTTCCAAATATAAGCATCTTTAGGATTGGCAAGGAAAACAAAATTCCATTATCAGTGTTTTGTTGACTCTTTTCAGGGAGAAAAGGGGCTAAAATATGACTGGGAAATTCAAAAATATTCTGAGTATCCCATCAACCCACCAACTAATGAAATAAACAAGTATAGGAACAGACAGGCAGCAATATATGGAATGCAGCTAAGCAATGACTAGAATCACAGCAATAATACTTAATTATTAAAGCTAAACATCTATTTTTTCTCCCAAGTCTATATTTATTCTTTTAGTCAATGTGTAAACAGTCAAGAAAAATCTACTCTTATTTGCTAAGTGCTTAACTTTTTTTGGAGTGTATAGCATAATTATAAGTGAATTGATAAGTAATGAAAGCATTAGCTGTTGTATACAGATTATAGTTTTGAAGTCTGGTTAACACAATTAAATTTGATGTTTGTTTCGCTGTCTCACTTTGAATAATGATAAGGCTGCTTCTGTGAAAATCCAAGCAGTACATTGATAACATTCTTCTAAATAATAAACATTGTGCTAAAGGTCTGATAACCGATACTATTCATTAATAAAGTTAACAACCTTATTTTACATACAAATTAATAATCAGTAGCATTTATATTACGACGTAGGCTTGAGTTAACTTTCAAGTATAACATTTGGCCTGGAGAAACATTGGCTGGACAGAAGGAGTTTAAAAAGATCTACACATGGCTCATTGCATTGTACTGCATATACCAACTTTCTCAGTTTGCTCAAAAAAGACCCAACAGGAAGTCCTCCATAACAGACAAAGAAGAGAACAATAAACAAAGCAATGTTGTCATTCCATACATTGCAGGAATATCGGAAAATCTCAGGAGGATCTTCAACCAACATAAAATACGTGCACACTTCAAACCCAAGAATGAACTAAGGCAGAAGCTTGTCTACCCAAGAATAAAACACCCAGACACAACCTGAGCAACATGGTATATGCAGTACAATGCAGCGAGCCATGTGCAGATCTGTACATTGGGGAAACAAAACAACCACTTCATAAACACATGGTACAACATAGAAGAACAAACCCATCAGAACAAGACTCAGCAATCCATCTGCATTTAAAAGACAAAAGCCACTCTTTTGAAGATACAAAATCCACATTTTGGACAGAGAGGACTGCTGGTTTGAAAGAGGGTCCAAAGAGGCCATTTCTGTCAAAATTGAACAGCCCTCTCTCAACAGAGGGGGAAAGATACAACATCATCTATCTCCAGTCTACAAGACAGTCCTTTCAACAGTTCCAAGGCGGCTCCACATCTATTTGCACTACTCAGGTAACTCTGATGACACAGATAAACCTTTGGGTGGCCTCAAACAACTCTCTAAAAGAATGCAAATGATCGGCTATCTGCAAGGAGTAAAAATCCTTCTATTCCCCAACATTCAGTCAGAGCTGAAGAACCTTCTTGGGTGAGAAGCGAAGCATCTTCAAAGAAAACAAGAAAGTCCAGTTACCTCTTGAAAAAGCACCTTTGGGTTAAAAATTGGGTAAACGTTTTCTGCATTTTACCAACAACAACCCACTATAGGCTATTTCTTGCACCACTCTAGTCACCTTGACTTGTGATATTCGATCTTAAGAATTGTAAATACTGCTTCCTTGTAGAATTTTTGTTTATCAAAAATCCCAATTCAATGGAATAAAGAGCCAGCATTGGTGTAGGCTAGAAATCAGAAAGCAGTGAGTTCTAGTCCTACCTTAGGCATGGAACCAACTATTTGACCTTGGGCCAGGCATTTTTTCTCAACCCTGAGAAGCAGGCAATGGCTAACTACTTCTGAAAAACCTTTCCAAGAAAACTGTAGTGATTTGTTCTGGCAGTCATCAGGAATCAAGACTGACTCAAAACCAGCAAAATAACCTGCCAGGCAATATAAAATAAAATATATCTAGTACAGAATCAATTCAATTATTTATTGCAAAGTATTTAGCCAACCTATTTTAATGTGTTAAATTCAATCAAACATTCAGCATATTTTGTAATTTGCACACATTATTCCATGTGTGTGTTACCATAAGGTGGTAATACAAAAAATACAGCCCTGTCAGTGTGATCCCAGGAGTTCAGCTGAGTTCCATCCACTTGTTCCCAAGTATACATAGTTCTTTATCTCTTTCTGTCTGGGAATAAAGTTCATGAAAACTGTAAAGAGTTTAGCTGACTCTGAAGAGATAGATATAAAAGACACTATAACTCAGACATTGTGATACCAAGAATTCCTTGGTTGTTATTTATATTTTGCTTTGCTTCCCAAATCCCAGCACTGTGCTCAAAAAGTGCTTGTTTGTGTGAATGTATATATCATCCAATTTCCAATAACTCCATGATTTGAAAAGCATGTTTCAGGCTTTACATGAGCAATGCATTTCCCTGCCATTCATTGAAGCAGTCCTTCTTTTTCAGTTTTCAGTGAATCTCAGAAGAGGTGCTGCTGCAAAAAATTGATGTATTAAACTTTGGCCCAGCCTCACCCACCCAACCACCCCAGAGCATTCAGAAGTAGTTTTGTGAATTCATTCCAGAAGCCCAACTATGGCCTTAGTTTAATTGCTTCCTTTATCATCTGCAAAAAAAGACCTTTAACCTTTTTGGTGCCGAGTGCCCAAAGCGCACATGCACATGTACGAATGCATGTGTGCATGCCCGGACCCCCAAAATGCAATGCGAGCATCCCCTGCCCATGTGCCCCGGCCCACCACACCCCGTTTTGGCTTCCAGGTTGGTGCAGGAGGCTTTCCAGGCCCAAAATGGGTGCAGGAGGCCTCACGCATGCCCCCGTGCCCCATTTTGGCTTCCAGGTTGGTACAGGAGACCTTCCAGGCCCAAAATGGGGCATGGGGGGCATGCATGCGCGAACCCCCAAAATGCAATGTGAGAGCTCCCACTCCCCCGCATGGATGGCAGAGACCCGAAGACCAGCTGGCAGGCGGGAGGCATGCACGCATGCATGGTGGAGCTGGGCTGAGGCAACGGCTGGTATGCCAGGTGACATGGCTGTGTGTGCCACTTTGGCCACACATGCCATTGGTTTGCCATGGCATGCGTGCCGGAAGTGGCTCTAGGGTATTCAGATTTCTCTTGGATTACATACCTCTTAGCAATTGTAGCAGGCATTTATTGCTACAAACTAGGAGGGTAGACAATTTAAAACCTCACTGGTGGACCTTTTCTGCCCGGAGTTCTTAATAAAAGACAATTAATTACGCTTTCCTCACCTAATAATCTTAGCTGGGACATTCTTAGTTCTTCTACCCAGGATTTTCTTCTTCAATTTGAGTCTAGAAAAAGGTGCTTCAGATCTTCTTGTCCTGTTGAGCCTTTTGACCATATGAATTAAAATAAGCTTTTCTGCTTATAATAAAACCTCAAAGTCTGTAGGAATTCCAACATATACAGACAGCCTAGAGTAATTATAAAACTACTAGATCACAGACATACTTAATCAACCAAGAGCAACATTAGCCTAATACGGTCTACATTCTAAATCTAGAAATACAGAATATAGCTATCCTTGTGCCATATCAAAGCAGTTCAGTCATCCTATCTAACTGGTGGCTTGAGATCTTAGGTTTCCCACAGTAGATTGTTGAGAACATAGTTAGAAACAAATCATCGAAGTCCTGTGCTTCATTAATCGCGACCTCTTTGCTCCTCCCCTGCATTTTTTAAGCACTATCCTCAGTTTTATAGAATAATTAAAAGCCAATCCTTCCGGGAGTTTAGATTGCCATGCCCAATCAGAGAAAATGATGATGTTCTGTGTCTAGCCAGCAAACACATCTTCCTAATGACTCTTCGTGGAGTTATAAAGATGCACTTTAGTTTTCACTGGCTACATAAAATGATTTTACATGGGAAAAGTGGTGGGGGGTTTTGTTTGTTTCTTTGTTTGTTTGTTTTGAGGGGGGTTCAAAAGCTGAATTTCATTTATTTGGGCTTCCTAGGATAATCTTACTGATGCTTTGGAGATGTTATGGTACTGTATAGAACCGTGATGGCGAACCTATGGCACAGGTGCCACAGGTGATACACGGAGCCATATCTGTGGGCACACAAACGTTGCCCTACCTCAGTCCAGCACGTATGTGCGTGCTGGCCAGCTGATTTTCGGGCCTTCTGAGACCACTGGAAGTCGGGAAATGGGCTGTTTCCGGGCCTCCAGAGGGCCTCCGGGGGAGGGTGTCGGGAAGGCTGTTTTTGCCTACCCCAGGCTCCTAGAAAGACTCTGGAGCCTGGGGAGGGCAAAAAATGGGCCTACTGGGCCCACCGAGCCATCGCATGCCAAAAGCGGGGGGAGAGCGGGAGGGTCATGCGTGCTTACGTGGGGGGACGGGGTGCATTGAATTATGGGTGTGGACATGCACGCGCGCAATCCCCCCCCACTACCCCTGCTTTTGGCACGCGATGGCAAAAAGGTTAGCCATCACTGGTATAGAAAGAACTGGGAAGTTGCAGTGAGAGTGGATGGATGTTGCTCCACTAATAATAATTCACTTCAAATCTACTCTATAGTAGTAGTGAAACAGACCAAATGGGATGTCCTTGCATCCATCCATTCATTCATAGTCTGAATTTGTGTAGACAACCTCTACAAAGAAACTGAACTCCAGCTTAGGCAGGGAAGATAATGGGAAGCAGGATGAATGGTATACCAACAAAATCTGGCTTTGTGGCTTAAAACAAAAATCAAAATCTTAACATTCTGCTTCCAAGAGATGATTTTCTAGTAAGATGGATAACCACAACACCACCTTATTCCTTCTCTGAACTTTCTTGTTCAGTACCAAATATAGTACCAAGATGGGCACGTCACCTTTTCCTGGAGAACATACACAATAATCTCAGTCCCATACTCTTCTGACATTTAGATTCTCATCAATCCTAAATGCCTCTTTTCTCTTAAACCACACCATATTAGCGTTCTGGAGCTTCTTTCAACAACCTTTTATTCCAGAAACAAATCCCCTACAAAATCTGCAGCATAATTAACCTATTTTACTTTATTCCAAGAAAAATACAATGGAAGCCAAAATGCAGAATGAAATATTAAAGAATGACCATGTGCTTTTTAGAGTCCCCATTGGTTTTCCTTTTCTGAAAGGACTTTTGTTTTATGAAATACCTCTCAGAATGGTTGAAATGTTGGAGTAGGATCGTAGAGGATTTAAGGCCATTTGCTACAGAAATTCATGAGTGATTTGGGCCATTTATGTTCTTTCAACTCAGCATACCCTGCAAGATTGCCATTGTGGACAAAAAATAAAGAAGTTCCTTCTGAAGGCCATCTACATTGGCTGTCACCAGAGACCTTTCAGAAGCTTTCTAGAAAAGCTTTTGCTTATTCACTTGTCCTGACTGTTAATCTTACAACTTTCAGCCATATAGAAATATATGGCTTCAACTTTCCTTTGTTTAGCTTTCAAGACATTGTGAAAAAGATTTCCCTATTTAATACCAAAGGCAAGGCTGATAAGGTTGTCATTACAGATGTGAGATTTCAGTATTAAACCATGGTTTCTTGGTTTGCACATAATGAGAAATTTTGAATCAACAAAGGGAAGAAACTTAAGAAGACAGTGAAGGAAGGGGGGAAATTGTAATCTGACTCAATAGTTATTCTTAGTTTTATTGTAAATTAGGCAGAGACTGTAATGCTTAAATTGGCCCCATGTCTTCTTATCAAGCCAACAGATTTGTTTACAGTACTAAAAAATAGTTGTGTCATAGAATATGCACAGAAACAACATAAGACATATCTTCCATGTTGTAATTAAAATTACTTATCTTTGGCAGGAGTGCATATCTAGTAGTTTTGAGAGGTTTTCAAAAATATCTTCCTTTAGTTTTCTTTATAAATTTATACAGTTGCTAAAAAAATAAACAAATGAATAGTCTTTTGTGTAAAAATCAAAATTAGAATGCCTAATTAGCAGAACTTTTGACCTCAGTGCATCTAACCATTTCCATATTGCTGCCAAGAAAATTAAGTGCATGTGTCCATATAACGTCAGCAATGGAGGGTGATTTTTTTTTTAGGCCTATGCAAATCCTTCAAAAACATGCTATGGAAACGGCAAGATTCTTTTAAAATAGCTACCAGTGTCATCCATGAGGGAGTCAGAAAAGTGAAGATGATAGGCGGGAGTTGTGCATCATAGTCCAGCTCCTTTTTAATATGCTTGTGACATATATAAAAAAGGGGGGCAGTGCTATGATTGCACATATCCTTGCCCCATCCCTGTCACCCACATATTTATCGGGTTTCTATGGCTGCTTTCAAAACCATTTCCACCTGTTTCTATATCTTTCCTTATTTGAATTTTAGATTGTAATCTTCTCAGAGCACAGATCTGTTTGCTTGGGCTATATAAATTACCAAATATCCTATTAATAATTTTTACTGTGTTATATATTGAGAACAATACATGATATAATTCTCTGAAAAAAACATTAAATATTTTGTTATTATTTATCAGCCTCCAAGAACCAAAGAAGTCATGTAGGATTACTTCAGAACAGTTTCCTTTATTGTTCCTCACCTATAGGCAGAAATCTTACAGAATAACAGAGTTGGAAGGGACCTTGGAGGTCTTCTAGTTCAACCTCCTGCTCAGGCAGGAAACCCTATACCCGTGATGGCTAACCTTTTTTGCCATCGTGTGCCAAAAGCAGGGGGAGCGCAGTGGGGTCACAAGCATGTGTGCCCACATTCATAATTCTATGCACCCCGCCCTCCCGTGCTTCCTCCGCTTTTGGCACGCGATGACACGGTGGGCCTGGTAGGCCCGTTTTTCGCTCTCCCCAGGCCCCAGAGCCTTTCTATGAGCCTGGGGAGGGCAAAAATGGCCTTTCCCACCCCCCAGAAGCCCTCCGGAGGCTGAAAACAATTTGTTTCCTGACTTCTGGTGGGCCCAGAAGACCCAAAAATCAGCTGGCCAGTGCACGCATGCGTGCCGGAGCTGAGCTCGCGTGCCCACCAATATGGCTCCACATGTCACCTGTGGCACCCGTGCCATAGGTTCGCCATCACGGCCCTATACCATATCAGACATATGGTTGTCCAATCTCTTCTTAAAAACTTCTAGTGTTGGATTTGTCCAAGTAAAGCAACTATTTATATCATTAAAGATATATTTTGAGAATTGCTAGAGAGGACCCATCTCAATTCTGTTTCTTCCAACTAAACTATCTAAACTTCATGGCCCCTCTTGGCTCTCTGGAATGCAGCCCCTCCCTCCTGGGAATCCAGACAACATTCCATCACATCATTATTGTTATGAATCACAACAAGTTACAAAGACAGCAGGGGTGTGTTCTACTTACTTTTACTACCGGTTTGCAACGGGATCGTATGCGCGTCGTATGCACGCTTCTAATGATGTCAGGGTCAGTGAGCGGAGCCTCCCGCCAGTTTTACTACCAGTTCTATAGAACCAGTCCAAACCGGGGGCAACCCACCACTGAAAGACAGTCTGAAAAATATTAATTGAGGATACACTGTACTTCCCCTCATCTATGTGTCTATTTCACCCATAGAAAGTAAAGCTCCTCTGGAGATTCTTTCTTGACAAGCAATAGGAGGCCACTACTATAAAAATAGAACATTCAAGATGTTTCTTGGATACAATGCCTTGTCATTCACCTAGAGCCAATATCATTGGTTTTCTCTCGTTAGTAGATGAAAAACCTGGTGACAAAACATGTTATTTATAAAATAGAAAAGTCCACTTGCCTTCTGTGCTGATCAATGTGAATCAGGACTTATGAGATATGAATCATTTAGATTCCACTTTTTTTTATCAATACAAAACACACACACACTCTTGACATAATATCTTCTCAGTTGATTACTCATTGCTGAATGTGTAGAATGTCCCAACAAATGCTAGGAGTTGAAGTCCATTCATCTGAAAGTTACTGAAGTTGAAAAATAAACTGTTCCAACAGACAGCATCTTGCCTGATTTTATTTGGAAGTTTGATTGATTGAAATAATGTTTTAATTAACGAAATAAAACAGAGAGAGAGCTTACTACTTCATACTACTCCTTCAAAAGGAGATGTGATTTGGATGTGTGAATTAGTTTCTGTCTGATTTCAGATTCACATTAATTTCTATTAATGCAGACAGAGGTTAAATCACCTATAAAACAGTAAGTTAAAATCCATTGAACGGCATATATACTAATAATTATGAAATGGACTAGTACATTAATGGGTCAGTCCCATGGTCTTAATAACTTTCAGATTTCAGCATATTGGTACCCAAGAGAAAATGTTTAGGACTGATTTGTAAAAGTACTAATTCCCCTGTACCGTGATGGTCTCCACCTTCAAACCTGGTAGAATGGAGGCAGTGCCATATTGCAGACAAGTTGATTGATACTGAATTTCCTTCAAGATAATTAGATGCTAATGTCATCATTTTCCCAGAATGAAATGAATGTCACTTCATAACACTGCTGTGTAATACTAATTTCAGAGGGACTGTAATGTCACCTTGAAATTTGCTCAAGATAATGATGATCCAATTGCGGAGTCACCCTGATGTTTAGATGTTCAGCTCTGAAATGGGAAAAAATAGATTACTCTTTTTAAAGCACAAACTGGTTAGTAATTGAAGATGATCTTCTATAAGAAAAAAAAATCTTAGTTATTTGATCATGACCTTTCATTCAGAAATAAACAACAGCTCAAGAATTGTGACAAAGGTAATTTGTGCCTGTGCATTAGAGATGGCGCAGAAAATCCAGCAAATATTAAAAGTATTGTATATGATGGTATAATTATTTCAATTAAATCAATGCAAGTTGATATCAATTAGTTTATACATTAGTTTATAACTTGGCTATAAAAATTGGTTTAATAAATAAATAATAAATGCATTTAAAACTGCCAAACATTGGTTGGAAAGTGACCAATATCATTTGAATATTTTTTGTTTTCTTCAAAAGAAACATAGTGAATAGGGGGTAGCCAGCAATTAGAATCTAACATTTTGTCTGTGCCTTTAATGTTCTTTTCCTTTAATTGTAGCCTTTAGTTCCTTATGGTACCCTCTACTGTCCAAACTTCAAAGTTCCATCCTATTACTTTTTTAAAGAATTCAAAACAAATGTATTTTCCCATGAGAAATATTTTAACAATTAATTTCAAAAACTTATTTAAAATCCATCTAGACCACTAATCTATTTGTAACTTTCCAAACTCAACATTCTAATCACATTTTTGCTGTTTATTAAAAAATAAATTTAAAAAATCCTTAAAATTGTTTAAAGCCTCTTTTGCTAATGATTGAAGGAGCTCACCCAATGCTATGAAGTATATAAACCCAGTGTCCATAAAGACTTTGAATTTGGGCAAAGATGGAATTCCCTCATCATCCAGAATTCTAAAGTTGCCAGAGACCTTGTCTTGTGGTCTCCTCAGGAGAAGCAAATGTCTGGAGCACTTGTGAGTGATCCCCAATCCTGTCCTTGTCTAGAGAGGAATCCCAAGAGTCAAACCATTCACTAGTTCTTCATTCTGTCACAGTTATTCGCTCCTCTCTCAGCATAACCATCTTCGGTTCACATTTTTTTCTCCAACTTCTTCAATTTTCAACCAACCAATCATTTTTTCCTTTCCAGATTCTCCATTCTGTCTCTTCTCTTCAACTTATTTTTAAGGCTCCTCACTGTTCCTTAATCGATCTATTATTTGGTGTTCTTTGACTTTATCCTTTAGACTTTTTTGTTTGCTTTTGAATGGCTGCTAAATTTGAAGTTACTTTTAGCCCACCAATTATTGTGCATGGATGCTGCCATTTTAAGCCATCTGAATTTGCTACTAGCATATTGAATTGCCATGTTTATATATTGAACAAAAATATACATAGAGGTCTTCACAATAAACTTTTAAAAAATCGCTATTAAGCAACTGAGACCACCTAAAATCATCAATAAGTATAGATAAAGAGCTATGATCATTTCCCACAATGCATTAATCTTTTCTGATTTTTATAAAAGACAATAATCAAAATCTGGGCTCATTAACTACTCCAAAACAAACAAAACGTTTCCTCTCAGCTAGATTCTAGCTAGTAACCTGGACCTCTGTTTCACCATAATCGAAGAAAACATCAAAATATAATGGAGTAAAGAATAAAATTGCTAAAGAGAAAAAAAAACACGTTCCAAAAATGTGTTCAACGTAGACATCTCAATGTTCCACTAAGCTTATCATATTTCAGGAGGAAATCATTCCTCACGATTGCAGGTAATGTTGATGACCTGCTGTTGTCTTCTACTTCAGTAAAGCCAAGACATGAAAATTATTAAATGAACTTCAGTGATCTGTTACTTTAGCAAGAAAGATCCTTGCAATAAGATCGCTGCACAAAGCTGGGTGATTTTTCCCTCCCCATGAATGTGTCTCTTTTTCGGATCCTGGTATCTGTCTTTAAAATTTAGTCCCTGAATACTTTCAAGGACAAGCAAAACAAGGTGTCAGTAAATAAATGTCCCTACGGTTTGTGAGACACAAGCCCATATGTTTGATGCTGAAATGTTTTCTATTGGGAACTCTATGGAAACCAGATTCTTGAGAATTAGATGATTTCATGCCTCATAAGTTTAATACTAACTGGCAGAAATCAAAAGGAATTAGCTTCTTTTTCTTTCATGCACAACTGTGTCAGAAGTGGAACGGCCCACTGTTGTGCCAAACGCTAATTTTAAGAAGCAAAAAGGGAAAGAAGTCATAAGCTCTTGGTACTTCTGTTGAACTTCAAGCAATGATTCTGTTGTGTGCTGCAGTGGAGTTTATGTAGCGTGCAGAGGGGAAACAATGATTCCTCACTCCAAGGAGAAAAATAAAAAAGCTTTATAAAAAAAAAGACTTGAAAACATTTCTAAAAAGGCTAACAATAGTAATTGCCATAAAACTTATACAGAAATGCTTCATTGACTGTTCAAGGTTCTTTTTATGGGTTATCAGAGTTCATGCTTTACTCAGTTAGAGTTAAACTTCAGATTTGGCTGACTTGTGAACTAGATTAAAAACAATTATGCTACCCTAAATTAACAACAAGAAAGCATATCAATGTATACATTGGTGTATTAAAATGTACACACATAACCACATTTAAAAATCGTGCTAATACTTTCAAAGTGATAGGTAAGGCAGAGGGGAGGAAAACAGCTGCAAATGGAAATTATAAACAGAATTCTAAAACCTTTGCATATAGATCAAAGGCTTTCTTATTTGCCTCTTTGTTAAAAATAACTAACTCCGATGTTGACAATCTATACGTCTGTCATCTGTTGCTGAAAATCAGGAGTCGCTTTCTCCTTTTATTGAAGTAGTCTTTTAGCTATCACTTATGTTGAATCAAAACAAAGTTCTACTGAAGAGGGAGTCAAGCTATTCTCCAAAGCACCTGAAGGCAGGACAAGAAGCAATGGGTGGAAACTAATCAAGAAGAAAAGCAACCTAGAAGTAAAGAAAAATCTCCTGACAGTTAGAATAATTAATCAGTGGAACAACTTGCCTCCAGAAGTTGTGAATGCCAACACTGGAGGTTTTTAAGAAGAGATTGGACAACCATTTGTCTGAAATGGTATAGGGGGTTGGACTAGAAGACCTCCAAGGTCTCTTCCAACTCTGCTATTCTGAAGCTGACTCAATCTAATGAGCCCAATTCTGAATAAGGTTCTCCACAAGGAGGGTGATGTCCAAAAAAAGGACCAGGGTTTTGATTGTTTTGATTGCCATCTTGAGGTTTTTTTAAAAAAACTAATGAGTGGCCTTTCATTAGTGATTGAAGAATGTACAGGCTCACATTAATGTATTTCATTATATACAAGGAGACAAATGTGTTATATATAAAATCCTGGAGGGGCGTCTATGTGTTACGATCATGGGTGGGATTCAGCCGGTTTGGGAGAACCGGATGCTAATTTTACATCTGGTTCGCTGAACGGGTACTTACAAGGCCTGGCTGGCCCCACCCACCCTGCCCGACCCCTCCCAGGAGTCTCCAAGTGGCCCATTTTAGATGCCAGGTAAGTGCAGCATGGAGGTTCTGGGAGGGCGAAAAACAGGACTCCTAGAAGTTCCAGAAGTCTGGAAATGGGCCTGTTTCCAGCCTCTGGAGGGCCTTCAGAGCCCGGAGGAGGCTGTTTTCACCCTCCTGGAGGCTCAAGGAAAGCCTCCGG
This sequence comes from Ptyas mucosa, assembly GCA_012654045.1. NCBI lineage: Eukaryota > Metazoa > Chordata > Lepidosauria > Squamata > Colubridae > Ptyas > Ptyas mucosa. Next base: position 34,793,822 of record WNWU01000004.1, read on the forward strand.
AGCCTGGGGAGGATGAAAACGCCCCTCCCCATCGTGGTGCAGGTGGCCGAGTACCACCATGGCCACACCCACCCAGGAACTGGGCAGAGAACCGGTTGCTAAATTTTTTGAATCCCACCCCTGGTTACAATTACGACTCGAATGTTTAGTCACAGTGAATGGTTTCATAAGGATTCTCCAATCCACAGTGCTTCTTCCTGTTTTGCTTTATTGCTTGAAAAAAAAGGAGGAGGGGGAGAAAGGAACACTTTTTAAAGACCAAATCCAGCAAAATGTACTAACAGTAGAGACAAAAGAAAGGTCTCTGTTATTTATCATTTATTGTGGTTGCTGCCACGAAATCAGACCAGATAAAATCTGCTCTGCTCATGGGTGAAAATGCCCTTTCTTGCCAAATTTTGGAGGGACTGAAATTCTACCAGTCTGATCTTTGGATATGCCAAAGTTGTGAAAGTTGATTTAGCAGCATCTGGAAAGGATCAGATTCTTACTCTTTGGGGAAAAGAATAACCAGGTGTAAAGCCATTTTCTCTTTTCATTGGGATCAACCATGTAGTTACAACTATTAACTCTGAGGGAGAATCTCAAGGGCATGGCATTTCTTCATCAGCTTAATCCATGCCACAGTGAGCTACAAACCAAGCAAGACTGAGCAAGCCACAAAATGTATGCTTTGATTGCGTTGGTGATTTATTGTGAATGTCCCAGGCATTTTCTTATTGCACTAATGCAAAGCTACCTTAGCTTCTGAAATCTATGACAAAGATGATGCCCAGGAGATGCCTTAGTTCACAGCAGCATTCCCAGTTGCCTACAGCAATGTTGTAAGTGCAAAAACCCTGCCCATCTCTTCACAGTTCTGTCCTAAGTGGGCCCGCAACTCTTGATATTTAAACAAATCAAAGTTGCCATTTGCACATCTTTGCCACTGAACTCCGCAGAGTGTTGTGAGATTTGAAAGTCTTCGCTCCAGATCAAGAGAGCAGAGCACACTGGAGAATTGCTTGCATTTCCATCATAGGAGACATTCAAAGAGGGAAACCAAAAGTCAGCCCCGCAGGTAGATGACCCGGTTTGCAGTACAATAGCATCTCAGTACGTGACTGGTATTTAGCTTTGTCACTTATATTTTCAAAAGCAAATCTTTGTATTATTAAATCTTTTGCATTTTTATATACTTTCTCAGAGGAGATAGATGATGTAGACAGACAGACAGACAGACAGACACATTTTACTATAATTGAGATGTCTCTTGGCTTTTGATATATGATATTGAGAGAGATGGTATTTAAAAGTCTTGTTATATTTTCATTTTTTTTTATTCATGTTGTGAAGGTACCTGATGCCTACTGTTCTTTTTATTTAAAGAACTCTTAAAAGGGCAAATACAAATGTTCACTGTTTTCATAGGAAATGCCATTGATCACATGATTCATCCTTCACACACTTTAAAAAAAAGTTATAAATCATTATTTTATTTTTATTTTTTTTGGCCTGGATTTTGAATGCACAGTAAGCCTGAAGCCACCTCCTCCGATTTCAGAGTAAGAAAACATTTAAGAAATATAGCCTGGAGACAGCCAAAGATGGAACTAGTTGTCCCCAAATAATTGATAATATTTCATTATTGATTTTCTCTGAATTAATGCTAGGTTGAGAAATGAGTTACAACTTTTTTCATTTTTGAAAAATGTATTTCTTTTCATTTTCATGGTCTGAAAATATTGACAGCTTTCAGCAAGGCAATATATATAAGGAAATGTTCTATTATTCACCTGATCACACTGCCTTATATCACAAGACTAAGTTTCATTACACCTCCAATGACCTGCTCTCCAAAACATGAACACTGGAAAATGTTTCATTTCTTGCTTCTTTAAGCATATTGTGTTATGTGTTAAGTTATAATAAGGCAACAAAAGTATTAGTTCAAACTATTCAGTGAGGCTCAACATAAAGATATCAATCATAATGAGAAGTTGTCACTTTTAGATGTTAGCGATGCACTTTTAGTTATGATGAGAAATTTTTCAGAGATTCACACTATTCGGCACTGTCGCTTTCTTTCCTCCTTGCTAATTGAGGAAAACCATATGGGCGATATCTGAAATGCAATACTTTAATAGAGAATTAATTTGAATGGGATCTAAGTGCAAAACTCTGACTTTGGATCCGTTCCACTGCTGCTGGACAGCAGCCATGCTGACACAACCTCATTGTGCGCAATGCAATATGTAGCAAAAATGTAGTGTATTCTAAGTGCTCCATTATGTGCAGTAATTCTCACACCATCATTAGACTGACCAGTGTTATTATCTCTGTTTATGGAAGAGTTCCTGGAGCCATTGTTATTTGGCTAAAATAACATGGCTAAAATGTTTACTGAATTCATGGGATCTGGGTTTGAAAGAAGTGAGATAGAGGTGTCTAAAATTCCATAGCATAGTACATGCTAAAATTAAAAGGTGATTTTCCATTGGCATATGAGCCTTACAGAATTAATGTGCTATAATGTCAATCTAGAATACTCGGTTCAAGTCTGTTTTCAACAATTGGGTATTGTTATTGGTTATTGGTTCACCAAGTTCTTGGTTCACCGAGTTCTTGCTGTGAATGGAATAGTAAACTGGGAAAAGAAAACATAATACAGTACTTTGAGTTGCTTGGGGCAAAGGTAGGATAAAAACGTAAGAATTTGAACAAGAAACTTTTTTTTTAAAGTTCTTTGTACAACAGAAATTAAGAATGACCTTGTTCGATGTTCAGTAAAAGATTCGCTTTAAGTATGGGAAGATGTGGACAAACATTTGCCAGGCTACACAAGCTTTTTAGAAATAATCTTTTGTCAAGCAGTTGCAAAATAAGGAAATTGAGCCACATGAGATGAAGAAGACGAAAGTTATAGCATGAAATTAGCCCCATATACACATGCATACAATCCTCGGACTAAGAAAGACTGTAAATAAGTCTGTAACTTTAAATCCCAAAGATTTTCATTCATGCTGTTTGGTGGGAAGAATGAAAGAGAAAACCAACATTATTAGTAAAGTTGATGCCATTAGCAATTCTCTCACTCTTAGGTGATTTCCATGGAAGAGAGAATGAAGCTACTGCTTGATCTCTTTGTGTCAATAATATTTTCCCAGATAAATTTGTGATCTGGGAGGAAAGTGCTGTTTTATACACAAAGGTGCTTAATAATTAATGCCTCCACCTAGGTACCTTTAGTTGTAATAGGGATATTTTAATAAAACAGAAAACATCAATAATGTGACCACATATTTCTGTGAAATGCTAAGTTTGACAACAATTTCTCTTTGAGTGATCTGCTGATTGTCCTTAATTAGTTAATCAAACTTTCTCATGTGAAACTTGTATCTTGTTCACTTTGTTCATGATCACACAAATCAGCTCTTCCTGGTTAATCATTTTTACATTTTTTGGCTCAGTAACACGTAAGAATCATGTCAATACAGTCGTCACAATAAATAACCTGCATTTGGTGATGAATATCATTTGGAGGAATTCTTTCAGCAATTAACTCAATCATGGCACGTTGCTTAAAGAACACTGATGAGTAGTCACTGCAGGCTTTCATTTCACAAACAATAGTTACACAACCTTTTCTTGACAACAACCTATCAACTGAAGTGGGAAAAAAATAGATACTAAAGAACATTTTAGAGCTTGAAGTGCCTCAGTACTACCATATGTTGACAATTTAAAATACAAGTGGCATTACTTTTAATTCAACTCTTGTGCCTATGTGTGCATAAATTGTAACAAAAAAGGAATAACCACACACAAAAAGAAAAAGAGGCGAAAATGAAAAAGCACAAAGCATTTTAGAGTTTACAAGCACCATAGTATTAGGTTAAAATTAAGTTTATTAAATAATGACCTACCATATATACTTGAATATAAGTCGACCCGAATATAAGCCGAGGCACCCAATTTTACCCCCCAAAACTGGGAAAACTTATTGACTCGAGTATAAGCCAGGGGTGGGAAATGCAGCAGCTACTGGTAAATTTCAAAATAAAAATATATACCAATAAAATTACATTAATTGAGGCATCAGTAGGTTAAATGTTTTTGAATATTGATTTCAAAGAAAAACAGTAAACTAGCTCTGTAAGTGGAAAAGAGGATCAACAAAAACAAAAATCTTGTCACCATGGTGAAGAGAAGCAGTTGTGAAATGAGTGACATGGTTGTTAAGAATGCTACAATGGGCATAAATGATGACCAGTCATAAGTGCGAAGACTGGTCAGAAATCACTTTTTTCAGCCCTCTGGGTAGTCCTTTTGTGCATATGGACTACTCAGAGGGCTGAAAAAGTTATTTTTGACTGGTCCTCGCACCTGTGACCAGTCCTTGAACTTACGACTGTCCTCACATTTTACATTTTTGCCCTATCTTGTCACCATGGTGAAGAGAAGCAGTTGTGAAATGAGTGACATGGTTGTTAAGAATGCTGCATGGGTATAAATGTGAGGATGGTCATAAGTGTGAGGACCGGTCAAAAGTGCGAGGACTGTCAGAAATGACTTTTTTCAGCCCTCTGAGTAGTCCCTATACACATATATCACATGACCAGCTAGCCACGCCCACCCAGTCATTGGCTTGATCTAATTTCAGGCAAGTTCAAGCCTCTGTTAAGAGATACCTGCATTCTCTCTCTCTCTCTCTCTCCTTCCTTTTTCTTTCTCTTTCTTTCTTTGTCTCTTTCTTTCTTCTCTCTCTGTCTCTCTCTTTCTTTCTCCCTCTCTTTCTCCTTCTCATCTGGCATTCTTAGAGCTCCATTACTAATTAGCTTAGCCCAGGGGTGGGCAAATGTGGCCCTTTTATAACCTGTGGACTTCAACTCCCAGAATTCCTGAGACAGCCAAGCTGGGAGAATTCTGGGAGTTGAAGTCCACAGGTTGTAAAAGAGTCACATTTACCCACTCCTTAGCCTGAGCAAGGATAGCTAGCAGCCAATTACAAGAAGCTCTCAACTCAAGCTCAGTGGACATGGAATCTCCCTAAACAGTGAGGATTTCTTTGTTTCTTTCCCCCTGCAACTTCTGGGAGCCAAAAAGGGGTGCGGGGGAGGGGCGCCACACCCCCCCGCCCCATTTTGGCTTTAGCAAGCCTGCCTGCAACTCCTGGGAGCCAAAAAGGAGCATGGGGGAGGGGCGCCGCACCCCCCCCCCCATTTTGGCTTTAGCAAGCCTGCCTGCAATCCCGGGAACCAAAACGGTTGCAGGAAAAAAGGCATTTTTTTGTCACTCCATTATAAGCCGAGGGCGGCTTTTTTCAGCATGGAAAATGTGCTGAAAAACTCGGCTTATACTCGGGTACATAGGTATTTAAAATTTCAAATCATTCTTAAAATCAATACTTGCTTATGAATAACAAAAGCAATAGCACATAAACATGAGATTAAAAATTAAATGTTTTATGACAAAAAAATAAGTTTCAGATGCGATACAAACTAAATACAGTATAAATCGTGTCATGTCTAAGACAGATTTTCTGAATTAAATTGTTGGTCTTGCTTGCTTTTGGGTTTTTTCATTTGGAAGACCAACAACTTCTGTGGACAAATTCTTGGAATAATCAAAACTAATCTGAATCATGGCTATGAACAATTAGAACGATGGCTCTAAAATTCAATCTGCCTCAAGGATCTCTTTCATAATCCTAGAATCAATTACAATCAGAATAGAGCTGGAAGGTACCATGGAGGTCTTCTAGGCTAACCCCCGCCCCCCAAGCAAGAGACCCTACACCATTTCAGACTGTCCAGTCTCTTCTTAAAAACCTTCGGTGATAAGCACACACAACTTCTGACAGCAAGCTGTTCCACTGGTTAATTGTCCTCACTGTTAGGAAGTTTCTTCTTAATTCCAGGTTGCTTCTTTCCTTCATTAGTTTCCATCCATTGTTTCTTGCCCTGCCCTCTGGTGTTTTGGAAAATAAGTTGACCCCTCCTCTTTGTGGCAATCTCTCAAATACTGGAATACTGCTATCACATCCCTCCTAGTCCTTTTTTTTTTTTAGACTAGCAAACCCAAATCCTGCAACCGTTCTTCATATGCTTAGTCGCCAGGCCTTTAATCATTTTACTTGCTCTTCTTTGCACTTTTTCTAAAATCTCAACATCTTTTTTGTAATATAGTAACCAAAACTCGATGCAGTATTCCAGCTGCGGCCTTAGTAAGGCTTTATAAAGCAGTACTAATACTTCACACAATTTTGATTCTATGCCTGTTTATACAACCAAGGACTGTATTACCCTTTTTTGCTGCTACTGGCTCATATTTAAGTGATTGTCCACTAGGACTTCAAGGTTCCTCTCACAGTTACAGTTTTTAAACCAGGTTTCATCTAATCTGTACTTGTACCTTTGGTTTATCCTGCCTAAGTGTAAAACCTTGCTTTTCTCTACATTCTTCTCTACCGAATTACTTCTGATATAGCCAGAATAGTATTCACATGTACAAGGTTTTATGTCTTACCCTCAAATATTGATGAAGCAGAAATATAACATCCCTTATGTGGAATGTTTGTATGGTTGTTTTATTTCTGCAGTCAAATCAGGAGGGGATGTTTTACTTCACTGATCTTTCTACCACATCTCATAATCAAACACTTATTCATTGTGTGGACTGGTATGAAACTAAAATTATTTGCATTTTATCTGCTGACTTTTCTGAAATTAACAGAAATGTAATGACGTTTTGTTCATTTGCAGTTGCTGTAAAATATCCAGCTTTGATTTTTGCGTTGGTTATGACAATGAATTTCCGTATAGCATGTGTGTGATTATCACGTTGATACTATTACAAGCAGCCCATATGCCTAATCATTTAATCAAGCTTTTAAATACAGCTTTATGTGGGAAAATAACATTTCAACTTATCAGTATGTTATAATGTTCCCTATAGCAGCCGTCCCCAACCTTTGCATCTCTGCAGACCGGCAGTGACGGCAGGAGGAGATGGGGTGGTTTCACATGCGTGCCCAATGCTTACGCAAATAAAGGTTCACACACTCGCACACCACTTGCGCGGCCTGGTTCCCAATGAGCCACGGACTGGTACCAGGCTACAGATCAGGGGTTGGGGATCCCTGCCCTGTAGGACAAAGAAGTACATTAAAGCAGTTTGGGAAAGGGAAATATACAGAAATATATTTGAATGTTGGGGGTACTAAATTCCCTTATTTCAGAGGGCTTACTTCTTCAGAATTGTTCGGAACACTGGGGGCATGAATAGAACTTCTATGCGTGACTCATTAATGCAGCCACATTTTTTCAGTTTTACCAGGCTGCTGTGTGGAGATTTCTGCTTCAGCCACAAATAATAGAAAACAGCTTTATAGCTGTTATAGCGCATCTGCAACAGGTGTGCTGTGTTCACCTTCCCACATTCTGCAACACTTCTTCCCCATTAAATCTAAAGCGCTGCATAATCCTAGTAGCTGTCATGACATTAAAATTAGCAAGAAGTGAGGGCAAAAGGCATCTAGTGAATTTGAATATGGGGTGAGTGGAGGCACACAAAAGGAAATCTAATTTCATACAGTGCATAACTAAATGATGGCATTCCCTAACACAAGATGGAGAATTGCCAGCTTGGAAGAAAATTGGACAAATTTATCAAGGACAGCCAATCTGTGACTACTTAGTTATACTCTGGCTACAGTGTCTCAGGCAGCAGTCAGTATATCTCTTGATATACTGATCGTTTGACATAACAGTTACTAGAAAATATAATTAGGATTCTCCTGTACCAATTGCTCATAAATATCTGGTTGTCCACGGTGGGTTCAGAACATGTTACATTGGCCTGATTGGGCATCATCCTTAAAGATGATATATTTTGTTACCAGCTGGAGCATTTCTTTATATAATTCCTGCGGAGCAATTTGATAAGCTCTCTACATAGTCATGATATTTTATTGACTTTACATCAGAAAAAGTAGGTTCACCAAAGAGCTCTTGCCTTTAAAATGACAGGCTCTATACTGTTGATCTCAGACCTTGAAGCAAGATTCCCATCTGTTTATTTTCACAGTGAGTCATTTGTGCTCATTTGTATAAACATACATTAACTGCCTATTTAGATTGCTGCAAAGGTGCTGGAGGAGAGTTGAGAGCTAGGAGGCCATAAGCACAAGCCTATTAGCAACACCCATAATTGGAGCTGTCAACAAGCAGAACTGGGATGCCCAGAGCTCAACTAATAAGCAGCAAAAATGCCACTGGGATTAAATCAGTAATAATGCTTCCATGCTGACCGCACTCTTCCAAATATTTTATATTGATCATTAATTTACTTTTATATTTTCTGCTGCTTTGTAATATCTGGCTATGTGGGGGGGGGGGGGACATTTCACATATGGAATATTCAATCAGTGGTCAACCAGTTCTATTTGAGTTACTATAAAGATCACAGTTGAGTAATATCAAAATGTTTTGCATCTAACCCAGGAGTGTCAAACTCATGTCATTAGGGTATCATCATGTGACTTTCCCCCCTTTGCTAAAACGGGGACGGGTGTGGCCAGCGGGTGATGTGTCTGGCTCGCAGGCCGCAAGTTTGACACCCCTGATCTAACCAGTCCCAGTTCTCATCTTTTTATTTCAAGTGGAAGGATTTAGTAGGGTTTTTAAAATTGGTTATGAAGTGGATCACTATGTTATGTTGGCTAAGATTTTAAAAAAACCCAGAAGCAACAATATTCTTATTAGGCTAGCTGAAGGTTTCCAAAATTGTTGCAAGCTTTCAAGAACTATTTATCTGACAATTACTACATATGGGGCAGAGAGGAGTAGAAAGGTTAAAGCACGGGTGTCAAACTTGTGGCGTCATGTTGCTGTCATGTGACATTTCACCCATTTGTGGAACTGAGGTGGGTGTGGCCTGTGTGTGATGCATCTGACCTGCAGACTGCCAGTTTGACACCCTTGGGTTAAAGGAAGAATGTTCTTGGTGTGTAAATCCTGAAGAAACAAAGACTTTTGGAAACTGAAAAGCTGGCAATGCAAGGCAACTTTCTGTTGGTCTGAAGGCAAGACTAATCCAGGCCATTTTTTAAAAAAGTATGCTTTGTAAAGCACAAAGCAAGTCTCCAAGTCACACCTTTGCTGTGTAATTACATATGGAATTTCCCTGACCAAAACACAACCCTGCTGGATGTCATGCACTCAAAGCCACAGCACTAATGCTAGCAATAGTTTCTGAGCAGTGTTTCTAAGAACAGGTGCATGGTAAACAGTCCTACCGCCTTCCCAAAATACACCAGAACATTCATTGTTGAAAACAATTTGGCTGATTTTCTACCCAAAGGATAATACAGGGATTGCTATTTTGTTGTTTCGATTGTTTCAACAAAAACCAAAATTAGATTTAGGAGGAGAAAAGGGTGGATAAAATATCCAGATCCAGCAATGAAAAAAAAAAGTCAATTCATTTCTAATATATCCCAGAGTACAAACGTGAAATCCTGGCTTATCTACCATAAACTACATAGCATTTACTGGCTCTTTTCATGAAAAACAAAAGTGTGAGTTGGACTGAAAGACTACTATGAGCAAAAATAAAACCAGTCTCAGCAATATAGCGCTATTAATAATTGTGCTTTCACTGAAGGGAAGCCAATCTTATGAGGTAGACCTCTGGATTTTTGTTGTATGAATATGTTTATTAGCCATAGATTTGATTCTGAGGTGATTGTGACCTAAGAGGTACAAATCTGTTTGTTACACAATATTTGTAGATGACAAATAGCATTTAAGCATTTATTGACTTTTTGGCAGCCAGAGTATTGCCTTCAATTTCAAAACAGGGCATATATTCTAGAGTGTGCATTGCATTTGTGAAAGGAATAGGTGTACATTGTTATGTGTTATGCACACATGCCTATTTTGCCTCAGATTGTAGTAGAAAGCTCTAATTTGTGATCAGTACCTTTTCACGTCCACAATTCATTGCATGGAAGCTATCATTGCATGCAAGAAACACACAGTTGAAGTAGCATAAATTCACAGAAAGTTGCAGTCTGGGAAAACACAAAAAAAAATTGGTATATTTCAGTTATTTAAATACTCTCCCCTGTAAGCAAAGGGCTCTTTCCAATTCCATTCTTCAGATGGACTCTGAATTAAATACTTCCCGTAGGTAACTACAACAATTCATCATAGCTTGCTGGTCGATCTTTAAAGCAAATCTGATCTATAAAAATCAGCTACATTTTTACTCCCTTTGTGTTCATCCTTGTTATATTGCATCTGTTTTAAAAAAAAGAAAAAGAAAAGAATAGGTCTGGTCAGGGAAACAAAGATTCGTTTTTTCAAGCAGGACCAAGTAAAATTCTCTTGCAATTTGTCCAAGTGTTTATTAATAGAAAAATCAAATAATAATCAAATATTTGGTGGCTTCATCAAACATGGATACCTTTATAACAGCATTTTAATGACTATGTTTCTGGACAGCTATTAACATTTCCTTCACAATTTAAATGAGAATTTTGTTGCCCTTTATTCAGTACAACCTTTTAAAAAGACTGAATGATGCTGCCATCTACTGGAAAGTTCTTCTGTAAATTTATTATTCAAATATTAAAAATACCTGAGTGCCTTCTTTTATATCATATTACCTATGTATTTAAATAAGAACATAATATATAATACTGAATCTCAAAAAAATATAGGATTGGTACTAAAATCTCATTGAAAGTGATGTTCAAAGCAAAGTGAAGAGATTCGTTTTCAGATGAAATATCGGAGGAATGTCAAAAAGAGACTAAAGACTTTGGTGCTTTGAGGTGAAATTAGACATTCCTTTTCAAGCAAAATGCCTGTTTGAACTCTGAAGGTAGCAATAAATGTTTATAGTTCAATCCCTTGTATGTCTACTCTAAAGTAAGTCCCACAGAGTTCAACAGGACTGCTCACCGACCATCACGGTTAGATTTGATGACTACTGACAACACCCTGAGGGATTTAGGACATCACTACCTGGAACAAGGAGTGACATTTACATTGGAAATAAATGCAAACATCATCTGTGAAAAGTATGTGTCCTTCACACACATGGTGCAATTCTTAGCTTGCATAATATACCCTGGTTGATCTCATCAAGAACATTTATAGGGTAAACATAGCAGGCAAAATCAGTTTTTCTTCTTTTCCTTTAACTGGGCCGCTTAACTGAATAAAGCTCACATTTCTATGTCAATCGGGAATTGATTCTGAATGAATCAAATCAGCCAACATGCCCACTGTCGGCATATTTTCATGATAATTTAGAAATCTCTTGGGGACTGATAACACAAAGGAGATATTCTCACATCGCCTGTGTCTTTTTAGAGAAGAAAGAAGGGGGAAAAAAGAATACAATGAGTTTCAGACATGACAGTAGCCATCAGGCTTGACTGAAGTAAACAAGATGGGGCTTACATTGTTTGCCATATAATCTCCTCCTTCTCCTCCTCTTAAATGTATCATTAGGATCATTAGCTGGCTATATGCATAATTAAATTATAATACCTTCATAATTTTTCCTTTAAAAATACTACAGTGAAATGGCAGTTATTCCCAAGACAAGCATATGGCTATTGTTGTTAGCTTCTGTGGACCACTGAATCCAAAAGCTAAAATTGTCTGTGCGAGAGTAAACCTTTATGTAAAATATGTGTGAGATCTCAAAGATGTGGCCTTTACCAAAATAAATTTCACCACAGCTACTTCTATCTTGCATGGAAGTAACTAAGTCTTCATTACATACTCAGCCTATAATGTACACTTGTTCAACATATAATTTACATATATTACAATATATAATGTTAACTATTTAAATGTTAAAAGTGACAAAAAAGTTCTCCGTATATTTGCTGAACTAGAGAAAACATACGGTAAAATAAACAGGTCTGAATTATGGAATGTTTTACATGAATATGGAAAGGAAGACTGGTAATTCTGTCGCTGCTGAAAGTTAGTATACAGGAGAATAAACAGCATGCTTAGCAAATGGTCAACTTTCAGGAAGGAGTAAGACAAGGCTGTTTCATGTCCTCTTGGTTTCTAATGAATTGATGGATAAATGTATAAGGGATATTTATATCGGGATATGTTTATTATAGATGTGATGGCTGGGGATATAAAAAGTGGGTCTAGTTCCCTATGCAATGATTTTTTTGTTACTGGCTGATATGCAGTATACAGTGAGAGTATAATTTATGACTAAATTGTCAAACAAATATATGAAAACTGATGTGCTGTCAAGAGGAAGGGAAGACTACAGAAACTATGTTCGGATGGAAACAGAAAGAGAGGAGGAGTTTAAATAAAAGGCTGTTATGGAACATGGTGAATACAAGGATGATTTATAAGGATAGAAAGGAATGTAGAACTATCATGGATGATATTTGCATGGTTCTATCTATATTTCTTATTGTTCTAATATATTTGTCTTACTAATTCACACTTTTCTGTCCTTTGCATAAAGTTGCTTACCCCAAAAGGCAATGGATGATCTTACAAAAAAGCCACACTGTATTTTAAAATTACTATCAACTGTATATAAAATTATGGGAAAATAAAACTTCAAAAGGACATTCTTTTAAATAAAATTACTAGAAAATTAATACATTAACCAGAAATAATGGACAAGGAATGGTAAAAGCAGCAAAGCAGCCATCTTGTTCAAAAGTTGAACAGGAACGATGTACATCTATTTAAAAGAAGAAATGTTGATTCAGTTGCATGCCTCTACAAATGGTAAGAATAACCCATAATCAGCTCTACTAGTAGGCCTACTCCATCATGCTTGCTCTTTAGGTTTTCTAAACTGTTTTGTCTTCCTGCTGAAAATCAGTAGGGAATAGTTCAGCAGTTAACCATCAAATGTCTTGAGGATTCAGAGGTGGTTGAGGGCTAAACTGCAACAGCCCATGAATTCTGCATTGTCCGTCCTTAGCTTAAGAATCTGAGGGGCACAATGGCTCAGCGGTTAAAGATGCTGAGCTTGTCAGATGGAAAGTTGACAGCCCAGGTTTGAGACCCGAGTGCCATATGATGGGGTGAGCTCCCATTATTTGCCCCAGCTCCTGCTTCTGCCAACCTAGCAGTTCAAAAGCATGCAGTTGTGAGTAGATAGATAGGTATCACTTTGATAGGAGGGAAGTTAACAACATTCCCTGCACCCTGGCATATGATCATGCTGGCCACATGATGAAGAACATGTCTTTGGACAAGGCTGGTTCCCTTGGTTAAGAAACAGAGATGAGTACCACCCACTAGAGTCACAAATGGCTGTACAGGGGAAACTTTTACCTTCACCTTAAGAATAGTATCCAAGAAATCTCTGCGAAACAGAAACTAGTCACATAGTTAAACACTGGACAAAACAAAACCTGCTGTACACTGTTCAGTAGATTTCATACAATAAATAATTGTTAACCATTTGATCTCTGTTTCCTTAGAGAAAATATAATAGGGTAGGGTAGGATTAGGGTAGGGTAGGCTAGGGTAGGCTAGGACAGGACAGGACAGGACAGGACAGGACAGGACAGGACAGGATAAATCACTGTCTATTTTGAATACAAATATTTCAATAGATAACACATATGTAAAAGTGCTGAGTGCCAAAAGTGCCTTAAGGAAAGAGAAGGCATGACTCTCATGATAAAGATAAGCCTCTCTTAAAAAGCAACTGAAGCTATCAAGTGGAACATGTATGATTGACTGATAAGCAGAACCATGAGCAGGGGTTGAAAGTTAAAATACATGGTTCTCTGATGGCCAGCAATGATGTAATATAGTAAGCAATTTTATTATTTATCTAGCAGCTAATTGTCTGAAATAATACCAAGTTAGGATGTAACCTCTGTTATTTCTCCTGACTCAACATGTCTTATCCCAGTGATGGCTAACCTTTTCCGGAGTGAGTGTCCAAAGCATGTGTGTGCAAATGCATGCGTGAGTGCCCAAACCTCAAAAATGCAATTTGAGTGTGGACCCGCGCATGTGCCCCACCCTGCGGATGTACCACACCCCGCGCATGTGCACACGGGCCCCTGCATGTGCCCTTCCCCCTGCACATGTACGTGCCCCGCCAAATGCCCCTGTGCATGCACACACGGAGTCCACGTACACGTGCTCTGCCCCAGCGTATGTGCGCTTGGACCCCCAGGGGTGTCCCTTCCACACGCTCCCCTGCATATGAGCGAGCAGTCCCTGCACACGCCCCCTGCCCTCCGCACATGCGTGCAGAGACCCAAAGACTAGCTGGGGCCCGCAGGAAGCGTGCACGCATGTGCGGTGCTGAACTGGGACGATGGCTCGTGCGCCCACATAGAGGGCGCTGCATGCTACCTCTAGTATGCGTGCCATAGGTTCGCCATCATAGTCCTATCTTATCCTTTTAATTTAACCTTTCTCAATATTACACTTCTTTCTTAGCCTTAAATCCTCACCATCAGCAACAGAGAAACATTTTTGCTAAAATCTATAACAAGGAATAATGATCTGGTTTTTTGTTGCAGCTTCCCCAGCACTGGTGTTGGCAAGACAGCAACAAATGATTCTCTACCACACAAAACTATTAAGGTAAAGTTGGAATGGATTCTCCAATTTTCAAAAATCCATTGTCTCAAAAAGATGGTAGGAAAAAGTTTACAATTTAAACCTTGGCAAGTTTCTAGGGCTTCATTCCCGTGTTCGGAAATAAAAAGATTTTCTATATGTCTTCTTTCTTGTCTTCAATAAAAAAAGTTTAAGTCATTTCTCAAGTCTGAGAAGTAGAGTTGAGTTTTTTAGAGAGTTGATATTAACTGCACTTCTTGGTGTGACCTCTCTAGGAGGCCTTCCAGATGACACAGGAGAAATGTACTTACAAAAACTGTATTCACTTTTGCATTGTGAGAAGATGGTGAACAAAATGCGAGCAACATTTCAATACATGAAGCATACAGAAGGCTAAGCATTAATAATATCCTACTTTCTCTGTGGAACAAACTATTGCTTCATTGCAGTATCTGAATATATATATATACACACAGTATATATATATGTCCATATGTGTGTGTATTTGTGTGTCTGTCTGTCTGTCTGTAAATATATATGTGTGTGTGTATACACACACACACACGTGTGTGTGTGTGTGTGTACAGTTAATATCTCGGGTTTCTTCCCGTGTAATTGTAAATATACTGTATCCTTAAAAGGGTAGTAGCGACGTTTCGACGAAATCACATTCGTCATCTTCTGGCTGATGTTCTCGGTTTGGTTCTTATGGGCAAACTGTGTGATCGTAACTGACGTTTTTATAACAAATTATTCTAAAAATACGAGTTCCAGGTATATTAGTAAAAGAAGAGGCAGACATACTGTGAACTCCGGAACTTGAGATTTTAAAATTTTAAAATCTTAAGTTCTGGAGTTTGCAGTATGTCTGCCTCTTTTTTTACATCCATCCATCCATCCATCCATCCATCCATACATACATACATACATTGTTCTGTCCCCCTTCCCCACACAGGCAAACACATAACCAGGCACGCCTGCCAAGTTTTTATTAAGCAATCAGACTAGAAACCCTTGCAGATAAGAGTTTTGGCAGTAAACTGCATAATGCCTGCCAAGTCAGTTTTCACTCACAGTAAGCAAGAGAGAGTATTTTTTCCTCAGTCCGGTCCAGTAGCAAAAAGTAATCCACAAAGCAAGAGTTAGCCAAGGTCCAATCTAAATATGTACAAGCCAGATTTCAGGTAACGTGATGTGACTCTCAGGTTTTTAACTTTGACCGTCACAAAGCCTGAAGAGCAATCACACCCACTTTTATTCCTTGTGGGGTGTGGCTCAGTGACTCAGCTCAATCTCTGGCCCTCCCACGCCTCTTTCGTTGCTGCACATGGTTCTCACTCCAACACTGCCTGGGATCAAGCCAGGATTCATCATCCTCATTCCCTATCTGTTGTTGTTCCGCAGGCTTTCCTCCTGGCATATCCGAGGCTGTTCCTCTTGGCCTTCGGATGAAACCTGAGGCATTGCCAGAGAGGAGGGTCCTGGAGAGGGAGGCCTTGTCAGTTCCTCCCCGTCACCTTCTGAGTCCTCTTTCTCCATTAGGACAGGCTCGGGAGTCAGGGTCACAACATACACACACACACACGCACACACACACACACACACACACACACACATGGAGGGAGGGAGGGAGGGAGGGGGAATTACCCTAAAAATAAACAATATAGAATGCATTTCCATATGCTGTACTGTTACTGTAGAGAGCATAAATATAGTTCAAGGGATTATGGTCTTAGGAAAGAAACATAATACATAATAAGAAAAATTGGCAGAAAAATTTGGGCATAGATGAGAATCTCAAAAAGTGATGCTTGGGTTGGCTAATATAAATTTGGTTGGTGAAACAAATTTGGAAAACAAGAACGATATTGTAACAAGTAATCAACTACTGTGTGTGTGTCAATTCATAATTAGAAACTGAAACCTAAACAACAACAACCAACAAGCACAAGAATATGATAAGTTTATGATATAAGACAGAACAACTGACTATAAAGAAAACGGCTGCTTCTTCTTTTTACTTGTTCTTTTTAATAAAAGTAATCATTAATGCATGAATGGTGTAATGTGTAGCCTGTTCCCAGCTCTCTATAACACCATTCTCTGCATCCTATATGGATGCACAAAGGCAAAATAATAATTAAAAGAGAAGATCTCATCATGCCTATGGCTGTACATCTAAATTGTGTAAAGAGTACTGCACAGAAAACGACACAATCAAAAAAGGTGGAGATCTTTAAATGGCTGTACAAAATTAAAAATATGTTGATGACTGAATTAGGAGAAGCAAGGAAACACCTCACATCTCTCCTAGCAATTGCCTGAGTTTTCCATTCCTGTCCATGACACACATGGAGAAATATATATACAAAGAATTAAAGTAGAATCAACGAGAAACATAATTAATTACACATAGGAAAGCAGCTAATGAAACTAATCAAAGTACACAGCGTGTTAATGAAAGTTAGCAGCTGGGACCAAATTATTGCATTAGGCATAGCCAGAGAGCAACTGAAAATACATTCTATCCAGAGCTAATGGCTTATGGCATTGTTCTATATACAGTTACGAAGGAATCACTGAGGCAAAGCTCCAGCAGTCCTGCCTGCAATAAGTATAGTTAACATGTTTAATTGCACTCATGCTACTTGGCTGCATTAACAACCAATGAATTTTTCCTCAATTATTTTTATATGGCATTGAATAATTTAATTTTAAAGCCAAATACAGAGGTAATTGTAATGCATGCTTGAAATATTTGCTGCTTAAAAGTCAACATTTGCTAACAATTAGCACAACGGGTATACAGCTGTGTTTTCTTCATTTGGAAATGCTGAAATATTTGAATTTATGTATTATATTTAATCATCAGCTTTTTTCGGAGTTTTGTCAAAATCAGCATTAGAAGAAACATATACAAGTTTAGTTAGAAGTTGATTCATTTTTTAAAATCTGAAACATTTGAATGACGTGTCAAAATTAGGTTTATGCTCATTTTCCATACTTTCCCTTACCTTCTTAGCCATCATACTCTGTAATAGGCACTGCATTGCTCGAACTGCCAATGACGGGTAATGAATACAATATTTTTCCATGAGGTTCCTTCACGGCTTTAAGTTTTGCTTTGGATTGTTCAAATCTCTCCCTTGCTATTACATGCGTCACATATTTCCTAAATATTTTCTCTTCTATATTTTGTTTTTGTAACATCTGTCGCCTGGGGGAGAGAAATGGAAAAGAATCTATAATTTTCACCAGTTCTAACTCAGATATTGAAAACTCTCCCTTCTATTGTTCCCTCTACTGGGCTTAGAGTGGTGCGGTGGCCTAGAGATGAAGACGCTCACCTATCACTCAGAAGGTTGAGAGAGTTCAATTCTAGGCAGTGACAGATGTTTCTCTATTAGGGTACAAAGAATAAATATCTGCTGTGAACTCTGCGTAGGTGTCAGGAAGGGCATCCGGCCAGTAAGTGCTCAGCTCCATCCAGTCACTCCGATTCCACCCCAATAAAAGGGATTACAAACTCGTAAAAAGAAAAAACTGGCCTTGGTATGTTCTTCTTTTACTTTCCATTTTGATAAATCAATTAAAAAATTATTTTTATGTCACAGTTTTAATGATATAAAAAAAGCCCCAAGATTTTATAAATTACCATGCTCATTATAGAATAATTCTAAAATATACGTAACTATAAACAGGTAAAGATTATTCATCAGGATACTAATAAAGTAATAAATATATTGTGATATTCAATATCCCCAGTCAGAAACAATGGCTACTATATCTTGATATATTAATAAAATTATATAATATATATATAATTATAGATGTATAATGAATGGACACTGTAGTATTAACTAGTGTTTTCTAAGTATTCTTTAGAAATGCAAATTTTCCTACTTATGCTCTTGTTAAAATTTAGGATACTTTATTGTTAACAGTAATTTGATTTATTATATCCCATATAGAAAATGAGACAACAATAAATTGGTTAAAAATAGCTCTCTTTACTCAGGCCAGTTTTAGCAGAGTAGGGCATGCATCCTGGGCAATGGCACAATTACCCTGTCACCCAATACTCCTGAGTATCTGCGGCATTTAGGCATTTTTCTCCTGCTGTTGAGAAGTCCACACAGTCTATCCAAGACTTTCAAAGCCCTGCTAGTTCAAGCTCCAAGGTGGCTTTGGGAAAGAAGGTTTGATATGACCAAGTCCTGCATTGGATAGACTACACAGATCTTAGCAGGAGAAAAACGCCTGATGGTACAGTAAGTGGTGCACGGCAGATCCTTGAGAACATTGGGCAACAGGGACAATTGTGCCTTTACCCAAAATGTGTATGTCTTGGAGAACATGAAGCAGCATTCCCCAATGGTAGCAATGGCACAAGAACAACTGGGCCATAGCAGTTATCTGAGACTGCCGAAGACTCCAGTCTCTACTTCTGCCATAGCCTAGAGCGGTGATCGAGTGCTGCTGTGCAGGGTAGCCTAGTTGTGGGAGGAGAGATGGGCAGATAGAAGGAGCTGCAGTGCCTCTAGAGACCTAAGAGTGGGCACACTGCCAAGAGGAATGGGCCAACTCGCCGTGGCACAACTGTCTGTGGGATAACTTAACAATTCAATTTAATTATTTAAAATAAATAATAAATATTTTAATTTTTGTCATTCACATTTCACTCTGTCCTTTTGTATCCTTTCTTTAATGATTCTATGCTACCATTTCTTTAGTGTTAGTATAACTCTTGTCCTGCAGCGAGTTGTCCCACGGCAAGCTGGCTGTGGCGAGTTGTCCCACAATGAGTTGGCCATGGCAAGTTAAGTGTGGCGAGTTGGTCCTGTTGAGTTGGCTGTGGTGAATTGTCATAGAACCTGCCAAGCACCCTTATTTTTATCTCATAACAGTGAGTGCTACAAGCCATGCTAATTATGAACATGGCTTGTAGCTCCCTTCATTTAACACTGCCATAATTTTAAACAGTCACTGAAGTAATGGGCAGGGTGCACCTGTACTGCAGGCTCCATTTCTGCCTCTGCTAACAAAGACTTATATATTTGTTTACTATTTCTTTTTTGTTACAGCCACTTCCCTATAGATACCCTCTCCCTGAGTTACAACAAACCTCTACCCTTTGGAGAGCACTTAAAACCTGGCTCTTTCCCCAGGCATTGGGATAGGGTGATGCCAGGGTGGGATGAGAATGTGGATTCATTAAAGAAGTGCGGCTATGCACCAGATTTTTCGGATTTTATTGCTGTTGATTTTCTACTGTTTTTCCATGATTTTATTAGTTGTATGTTACCCACAGTTGTTTTGAGATGGGAGACTGTAAAAATCATTATAAATATATCATTAGATTTATAGGTTGCCTTTATTTTATACAACTCTAGGCAGTGTTAAATATATTTAATATTTTAGAATGTATGGTTGGGCTATTTTTGGTAGTATTTTATGTATTGTTTATGCTTGTATTTGAAGTATTCAGAATGCTATAATAGAAACAATAAACAAATAATCGGGGATATATACTGCTATAACATTTTACATGTGGGATATATTATATTTCATCCAAAAGGAAGCTGTTCTGGCTTCCATTTTTCCACTTGATTTTTCCATAATATTCCCTCTTTCTACATGAGCCACAGTTCCCTCCATTCAAGCAGGTCAGCAGGAAGTATTTTCAAAGACTTCTGCAGACTAATCAAGAAGGGAGATGATAATCTGAATCCAACCCATATCCTGAATGAGGAAATATATCAGTCAAAATTGAAAATTAATGTCTCGTTCCTCTCATTCCAATAGCTTTCCCCTTTTTTAGAAAAAAGCAAACTATGTAATTAACTATGTAAAAAATAATAATTTTCAGTTAATTAAATTCACTTTTACAGTCTTTGCTAGATTTTTATGCATCAAATGTTTCATTAACTTCTTTCTGTAAAAGCTACAATAAATGTTGGCAAGAACAGACATTAATTTAATTAATTTCCTACAAAACACAACTAACAAATAAAGACTTTTAACTAACATACATTTTTTCTGCTGTATCGAATAAGCCAACGCAGAGGATAATAGAGAAAAAAAAAGAATGATAGTTTGTATTACATTTTAGCAAAAAATTATTCACTGACTTAATCAAGCAGAAGAAAATCTGCTCAAAAACAAGAGAGTTGCTCACATGTCTCTAATGTCATAATTTTAAAACAGATTGTTCAGGTGTAAATGGGCTTAATTTCATATTCAAATCTGTTTGTTATTGGGTTGTGGGTTTTTTTGATAAACTGAAATTTAACTAATTCTGAGGCCAGAATTTCAGTTTGTGGTTGGGTAAGGGGAATCCTTTGATACCTCCTTTGATAAACAAGGAATTAAGAGAAAATATTTTTTAAAAAATTGAAATATCACTCATAACAATGAACTGCTCCCTTTATTCTTGTTTCTTGGTTTTATATGTTACTTAATTTTTGTTTACTTATTTTTATTTAGTGTTGCCACAGGTATTTTTGGCTAAAATACATGATTTACCAAGCACTAACTCTGTTATACTATGGACTTGCCTTATCTTACATAAATAATGTATTTTTATACAATTTTTTAAATAAATACACCAGTCAGAAAAAGAAGACAACTCATTCTCTCCCCCCCCACACACAAACATACACAAAGACAATGAAAAAAACCAGCTGAATTATAGGTTCCAATAGCAGCTTAAATTTTAATATTTTTATTAATCATGCTTAAAGGATCTAATTTTTAGATAAATCATTTTAAATAACATATGAATGGTTTGCAGTCCTCCACAAATATTTCATTCTATAAGGATAATCCACTGTCTTACCTAGCTTTTGAAGCAAACATAATTAAAGATTCCTGATAAAATTAGCACCAAGCAATAGTTTGCATCAATAACTTTATTTTCATAAGAAAGTATATCAAACCCATGAAATATACCAATAAGGCACAATGCTGGGTGAATATTTAATTCCTATATTTAGCATTATTGTTTAACTAATATAATTACTTCATTACTAATTAGTCACCTGTATTACCAAAATAATACAATAAGCATTTAAAAGGAAAATGGAATTACGATTAAAAACAGAAAAACACTTTCCTCAGTCTCCAAGTCCAAAAGCATGTTAAGTTGAAAGATGGGCCTTTGCATACCTTACCTTTGCTTTCCTACATAAAACTAAAGATTGTTTATTGAATTGAATAGGAAACAATAACAGTGGTATACATGAAAATACTGTTGCTAAGGATAACTCCTCCTGTCCTAAGATGTTGCTGAGAAATTTGCCTAGGAGGATAAAAATTCCTCAAAAAATATTTTAAGTATAAACTCTATGGATATATCTTAGGGCCTTTCCCAAAGTTGCAGTGCTAATTAATTGCAGTCCTTGCTATTCCTATCAGCCATCTCCAACCTGCCTTTGTAGTCAATCACTGTCAATCGCCTAACCTTTCGCCATCAAAAAGCCTAGCAGATTTCACACCCTTTGGATTCATGGGTAGTGTCAGAATAATGGGGGACTCTATTTTAAGACTACTCATAACTTAAGCCATCTCACTCATAAGCTAAGACCAAGATAATGGCACCATCAGTGGGAAGTAGTAGAAAAACAAATGTTTCCAGGTCATGTTTTTTGCTGTCCATGTCAGTAAAGAAAGGGGGGATGGAAGTGACAAAACATGCTTTGGGCCTTCAGCTACATGCATGAGATGTCCCGATGCATACAGTTGCAAGAAAAAGTATGTGAACCCCTTGGGATTACGTGGAGTTTTGCATGAATTGGTCATAAAATGTGTTCTGAACTTCATCTAAGTCACAATAATAGAAAAACACAGTCTGCTTAAAATAATACTACACAAACATTAGATGTTGCCATGGTTTAATTGAACATAACATGTAAACATTCACAGTGCAGGGAGGAAAAAGTATGTGAACCTTTGGACTTAATAACTGGTTGATCCTCCTTTGGCAGCAATAACCTCAACCAAACGTTTCCTGTAGTTGCAGATCAGACCTGCACAACGATCTGGAGAAATTTTGGACCACTCCTCTTCACAAAACTGTTTCAGTGTAGCAATATTCTTGGGATGTCTGGTGTGAATCGCTCTCTGAAGGTCATGCCACAGTATTTCAATCAGGTTGAGGTCAGGACTCTGACTGGGCCACTCCAGAAGGCATATTCTGTGCTGTTGAAGCCATTTTTTTGTGGATTACTTGTATGCTTTGGGTCATTGTCCTGTTGCATCACCCATCCCCTGCGGAGCTTCAGTTGGCGAACAGATGGTCGTACGTTTTCCTGCAAAATGTCTTGATAAACTCTGGAATTCATTTTCCCAACAATGGCAACAATCCGTCCAGGCCCTGAGGCAGCAAAGCAGCCCCAAACCATGATGCTCCCTCCGCCATGTTTTACAGTGGGGATGAGGTTTTGATGTTGGTGTGCTGTGCCTTTTTTTCTCCACACATAGTGTTGTGTGTTCTTCCCAAACAACTCAATTTTGGTTTCATCTGTCCACAGTATATTTTGCCAGTAGTGCTGTGGAACATCCAGGTGCTCTTTTGCAAACTTCAAACGTGCTGCAATATTTTTTTTAGACAGCAATGGCTTCTTCCATGGTGTCCTCCCATATACTCCATTCTTGTTTAATGTTTTCCTTATTGTAGATGTGTCAACAAAAATGTTAGCATGTGCCAGAGATTTCTGTAGGACACTCTAGGATTATTCTTTACCTCATGAAGCATTCTGCAACTGTGCTCTTGCAGTCATTTTTACAGGTCGACCATGCCTAGGGAGAGTAGCAACAGTGCTAAACTTTCTCCATTTGTAGACAGTCTGTCTTACCGTGGACATCAAGGCTTTTGGAGATACTTTTGTAACCCTTTTCAGCTTCATGCAAGTCAACAATTCTTGATCGTAGGTCTTCTGAGAGTTCTTTTCTGCGAGGCATGATTCACATCAGACAGTGCTTCTTGAAACCAGTAAACCCAAAACAGGTGTGTGTTTTTAAAGGGCAGGACAGCTGTCAGCAACACATCCAATATCATCACACTGATTGGAGTCACGATTGGCTCAGTCCTGGCTCCAATTAGCTCTTGGAGAAGTCATTAGGCTAGGGACTCACATACTTTTTCCTCCCTGCATTGTGAATGTTTACATGTTATGTTCAATTAAACCATGGCAACATCTAATGTTTGTGTAGTATTATTTTAAGCAGACTGTGTTTTTCTATTGTTGTGACTTAGATGAAGTTCAGAGCACATTTTATGACCAATTCATGCAAAACTCCACGTAATCCCAAGGGATTCACATACTTTTTCTTGCAACTGTATGTAAAAATGTAGAGAGCTTTTATTGTGACATCTTGACATACATTTGCTGCAGGGCCACTTTTAGTTGAAAAGTAGGGACATTTAATTGCTTTATGGTTTCAAATAGAAAGCTGTTCACCTATACGAAAAAACAAATAAAGCTGATAGCAACAGTATGAATTACAAAAACATTTCTTATATATTATTTCCATCTATTTTATTTATCATTATTTCCCAAAAGCTCAATGAAACAGGAAATGTTTTGCATTCACAGAATTGGTTCAGTTCCTGGCCTGTGAATCTTTTCCATTCCCTTTCCCTTTTTTCCTTTCCTTTCCTTTCCTTTCCTTTCCTTTCCTTTCCTTTCCTTTCCTTTCCTTTCCTTTCCTTTCCTTCATCCTATTTTATTCTTTGGAACTATAAGATTGCTTCTTAGGTATTACTTTGTAGAAGCAGAATGTTTCAAGCAGATATTTAAATACACACGTATTCCATTTATATATATATATATATAGACATATTAAGATATATATATATATATATATATATAATTCATATTTATTTGAATCATCCTTAAATATACCTCTTAGATATCTATCTATCTACTGTATCTATATATTATATCTATCTATATCATCTATCACTATCTATCTATCTATCTATCTATCTATCTAAAACAACATTACATATAGTTTATATATATAAGCTTACTCAAACAGACATTACCTCTCCTCCTGAAAATGTCCATACATCTCTTTTCGTTCTTTTTGTTCTTGTCTAATTCCTTCAAGAATTTTTTTTCTTTCAGTTTGGATTTCCAAATGATTTCTCCACCCATCAAGTTTTAATAAACCTCTAGTCAAAGAAGTATGTTGAGTGCTAAAGCGCTGAATGAATGAGTTTTCTATTAGCTTTCCTTCCTTCTTTTCTAAAAACTTATTATATTTTTTTCTCATCCTAACAAGGAACTTGGATTTTCTCTCTTTCGACTTTTTAACATGATCTGTATCCATCATCTTTTCCTTTTCATAATTCCTCTGAATATTGTCTATTTTTTCTTCATGCAAATGATGCATGTATTCTTTAGCTTCACTTTTAGCAATCAACTGCCGCATCACATCTCGCTCCTTCTTAGCTTGCAGATCCAACTTCTGACTTTGCCAATATGCTTGTTCAATGGCATATAAAGGGTGAAGTCTTACAGTGCAATATGCTTTAGCAAAGACTCTCTTTTCAATGCTGCCAGGTTCATATATTGGCAAAGTTTGTGGTACAGGATGTGTGATGTTACGTATATCATGAGCAGTATCAAAAAATTCTCTCTCTTTCTCTTTGTACATTTTCCGATGTTCATCCGGTGAATAAAAAGGCATTTTAGAGCCTGAAAGGCTAAATGTAGTTGCCATCTTCATTTCAGTTTTTTCTCTCTCTGTGAAATCTAACATGAAACAATTCAATGGTTATATTGTTATATCATAAAATGATATTAAATAGTGACAAATTGATCATTAAAAGTGCCAATATACCTTTTATTACCCCGATTACAACTACATCCAATTGGAAGAGTAATGTTATTCTTCCAATTGATTTTAGGGTTGTATGAATGAGACAGGAAAGAATTACATTACTGGTGAAATTCAGTCCCGAAATTTAAAGCTGCCTGTAAACCAATGAGAAAACTCAAGATTGCTTGTTTGTACTCTCAATTCATGTAATGAAAATCTGGACCTGTTAAAGGTCTTGTGAGCAACTCCCATTGAAACCAATGGAGCAAATTAATCAAACATATATTTCATTGTTTAAACTTGGGTATAATGCAACCATCTGTAATCATTTTTAAAGGTGTTTGACTCTAATTTATTTTCTTAGCTTCTAATTGATTGAAAAGCTTCATGCTAATTACTTCTTTGTTCCTGAGTATCAACACACATTCAGAAATTGCAATGGCTAAGTCTCAAAAGTGAGAAACATTTGAATAAAGGCACTTCAAATTTATATTGGAAATGTGAACAACAAGAAAGGACATTTTATCAGTTTTGGTAGATGTATAAAAATCCTGGATTCAAACACCTACACTGATTCATAGGATTTTAAAGATTACTGTACAATTGAAACCAGAATTTTTTCTTTTGGAATTGGACAATAGCAATGGCACTTATATACTGCTTCACAGTGTTTTACTCTCTAAGCACTTTACAGAGTCAGCACATTGCCCCCAACAATTTGGGTCCTCATTTTACCCACCACGGTAAGGATGGAAGGTTGAGTCAACCTTGAGCCTGGTGAGATTTGAACTGCCAAATTGCAGGCAGCCGGCAGGTAGCAGAAGTAGCCTGCAGTACTGCGCTCTAACCACTGCACTACCATGGCTCATGTTGTTTGAAACAGTTCGAAAAACATTATGGAACTGCACTTTTGTACATGGTAATTGTAGCAGAATTTATTGTATGCAGAAAAATGGAAAGATTCAGCAATATCCAGAAAAGAGGAATGGTTGCTGAAGAAGATGGAACTTGCTGAAAAGGCTAAATTGACTATTTTGATCAGAGAAATGATAGTATCTACATTTATTGCTACGTATATCCCTGAGAGATTTTTTGCATGAAAAAATAAAAATGAAGTTATGCTTTATGGTTTTGATGATTAGACAGAACAGATTATAGAAGAAGAGAGTTACCTTGCAACCACAGAGTAAAAAGTTAAATTGAATTAATAATTGCTGGAAAGAAGATTGGAAGCCACTCCTTTGTATCTTTTCTCTTTTTAGTTTCCCTTTCTTGCATGCAAACACATACGCTCATGTAAAGAAACATTTAATCTTAAAAGCACCCTCTGCAAGTTACCTGCATAATTTTGTCCAGAATTTAAGAATGTATTTCTCTTCTAGATGAACATTGTAAACTTTATCCTTGAATCCTCAAGTTTATTTGCCTATTTCCATGCTTTCATCTCCTATCATCCACTAGATCAGGGCTGTCAAACTCACAGCCCACAGGCCGGATGTGTAACATGCTGGCCACGCCCACATCCAGTTTAGTGAAAGGGAAAAAATTTGTGATACGTCATGTGGCGACAATGTAACGCTGTGAGTTTGGCACCCCTGCACTAGATCAACAATGCTTCCAAGTTCAATGGTGTCTTGACGTAATTTCCTTTTTCCCGATTAGCAATTTCAGCAAATTACTTTAAAAATAAATGTGAGCAAAGAAAAATATTTGTTTCACTCATCTCTAATCCTAGTACTTTTTCCATTCTTACCAGTAATAAATCAGAACAAATCGAATGTGACCTTTGGGATAAAATTTTGTATATAATTTTATTAATACTTTTTAAGAAGATTAAAAACACACAAACTAATAGAAAGTAAGGGAGAGAAAAAAGAAAAGGGAAAAAGATCAAAGAAAAAACAAAAAATACAAGAAAAGAAAGAAGTCAATGAAAGATAGAAAAGAAAATATAGCTTTTATTTTCTTATTTAAACATTTCAATAAGAATTATATATAAAAAAAGACTGCATAATAATAAAAAAATGTACTTGTGACTTAAGATTGTAATGATTAGACAAGATAGATTATAAAAAGAAAAGCAGTATAACACTTCAAGATGACATGAAGTGTAAATATCACTTTATAATGCCTTGGTAAGGCCACACTTGGAATACTGCATCCAGTTTTGGTCGCCATACTATAAAAAAGATGTTGAGACTCTAGAAAGAGTGCAGAGAAGAACAACAAAGATGATTAGGGGACTGGAGGCTAAAACATATGAAGAACAGTTGCAGGAATTGGGAAGGTCTAGTTTAATGAAAAGAAGGACTAGGGATGACATGATAGCATGTTCCAATATCTAAGGGGTTGCCATAAAGAAGAGGGAGTCAAGCTATTCTCCAAAGCACCTGAGGGCAGGACAAGAAGCAATGGGTGGAAACTAATCAAGGAGAGAAGCAACCTAGAACTAAGGAGAAATTTCCTGACAGAATAATTAATCAGTGGAATGACTTCCTCCAGAAGTCGTGAATGCTCCAACACTGGTGGTTTTTAAGAAGAGATTGGACAACCATTTGACTGAAGTTTCCTGCCTCAGCAGGGGGTTGGACCTTCCAATTCTGTTATTCTGTGATTCTATGTAATTTTAGAGAGAGAGGTCAAAGTACATTTATACTTATAACTACTATGTAGAATAAGAGAAGTGCCTTCTTTATAGTCTGGGGCAAAATTTTGAAGGGACTCAAATAACAGTACCAAAATAAGTAGTTGCTCTTTGCATTTAGCTTCTCTTCGTTTGACCTCTCTTTGATGGGTATTCTTTTTTCTAAACACATACTTTTTTTTTTTTTTTACAAAAATATGCTGTAATTATTCAAAGAAACTCAAAGCTGAATGACCTTGGGTCAGCACTCCATTGTCCTGGCCTAGAGGTGAAAGAGCAATAGATGTTATTGTGCCCAAGCCTGACCTGATTCATCAAATGTATTTTAAATTTCAGATAGTCTCTAATGGCTATCTATTCTATGCATACATTGAGGGATTTTCTTCATTATTTTTACCAAGCTCTCATACCCTACTTGCGTTACTTCTAATTTCTCCATAGGTCCAGGTGATAAATACAAAAATAAATAGAATGTGGAGAGACAAAGAAAACAGCATTTACTTTCTGGTCCCCTCTAATAAATAAGTTTTCCCCTTAATGTTAATTAACAACTATATGCAAGACCCAGTAAAAACAAAACAAACCACATGGAATTACAAACTAATTAAGACATGCTGGAAAAAAATGAAATAAAAATAAAACAGGAATGTTGTGTAATGGCATCAACATGGGTAAGGAAAAGGTGCCTGGCAGCAGATGGTGCCAAATATAACCTGAGAAGCTGTCCCATTTGGTGGCAAGCCAAGTCTATTTTTTTTTTTACATCATTGCTGAGAAAACAAACCAGAAACTGATTATATAAATAACTGCATTTCATTTCTTTTATGTAAAAAGTAATTTAACATTTTGTTTGTTTGTCCTATGGTAAGAAGATATTTTAAACAATATAAGAAGCCCAATGATGCTTTTTCATAGACAAATAGAAGAAGCATTTGTTCTATCAAATCTACATCTAAAGAGAATTTAAATATAAAATATATAAGGGAGAATATAAAACTTTTTATGCAAGTTATGTGACACATTTTTCTCTGCTGTTGTCCAAGATAATAGATCATATAACAAGATTTCCTACTGGAAATAAATCAGATTTTTTTCCCTTATAATTATTTATGTAGATAAAGAAACTGCCACATACTTACAGATCTCCTAATCTATTGGCAGTATTAATAGAACTGAGTAAAGAGATGGGCTTTTTTTCTTCTTTTCTTCCAAATATATCCAGATAAATACACACTGAGAAATGTATGTACAAAGATTAATATATTTCCAAATCAAGGGAATCACTTAGGTGTAATAGTTAAAGATGCTGGGTTTGAAAAGGTCCTAATTCTCAGATAGGTGCAAAGCTAGCTGGATGACTTTGGTCCGGCAGGACACTTCAGAAAATCTTGTCATAAAAACTAGTTATCTGTCCATGTAGTCACCAGGAATTAGTACTGACTCAAAATATGCATTATAATATTCAAAAACATATTAGATCAAGGGACCTGCAAGAAGTGATTATGAAATTTCAAACCAACATTTCTGCTGTGTTCCTAAGTACCAGAACCGAATAGACGTTTATAATTCATATCATTCTTGAAATGAATTATTTTACCAGTGTCTCGTGTGTTAGTGGATTTATCATGTGTGACACAAAAAGAGAGGAAAATATCTTCACAGATTTTCAAACTAGCAAAACGTGGTATGAGCTACCCATAGCAATGCATTTATTTTCTGTAAGCAGGCAAGGTTATAAGGAGCAGGTGTAAAGGGATACTAATTCTTGTTTCTGTTTTTCCACAAATAAATCAGGAATTGCTCAGAACTATAATTATGCATATTACCTTAGATTTGAATTCACTTATTAACAGTCTACGAGATAAACCTGGCCTTTACAGCACACATTTTTCATTTCATAATTGTCTGGTTCATTTTCTCTGCTTTTAATGGAAGACCTTCCACTTACTTATTTCAAACCCATTGTATCTCTAACTCTTTTATCCCTATCCCTATGTTCAAACTTTACATAAACTGTGGGTAAGTAACTGTTTTACACCCAAGGAACATACGTTTTTATCCTTATTTCTCCTGGTAATATAAGGCCCATAATGGATGCTGTCCAAAGTCTACATAAATGTTTTTGACTTGGGCTTCAAATATGTCACTCATTATAAAGGCATCTATGATATTCTTCATAAAGACATAGCAATAGCACTTAGACTTATATGCCGCTTATATACCGTTCTTTACAACACCTTCTGGGAAATTTACAATATAAGAATATTGCCTCCAAAATCTGGCTCCTCATTTTACTGACCTCTGAAGGATGAAAAGCTGAGTCAATCTTGAGGCCTGTCAGGATCAAACTCTAGGCTGTGGGCAGAAATTGCCTGCAATATTGCATTTTAACCACTGTGCCACCAAGGCACATTCCTGACACATTGCACATAAAAATGCTGATTATGTTGATATACCTAGTCTTTACATCATACGCTTCCATGAAAATATTTATTTGCATGTAACATTAAAGTTTAAACACAACAACCTTAAATGGATAAAATTGGATTAATAAGTGAATATAACTATCAGATATCAAAGTGAAAGATTATTCAGAAGTCTGTACATACTATAGAAATGGCACTTGTTATAGAAGTTAGGTAACTAACCTTTCTTTGTTGACTTTGATTCCTTCTGTTTAATCTTTTTCTTTTCTTCCAGTCTGATAACAGGATATTTTAATCTTCTTAAAGTTAAACGAAATTCTTTAAGATTGTTCATGTCTATAATCTGTTAAAATCAACATTTCATTCATTAAAGATTTGTGAGAGAGAAATGCCAGAATTCTTCAAACAGCAACATTTGTATTGTCACATATTTTTTATTAACTTTATTACTGCACATGTAGTAGTGCAGTAAAATTATGCCATTCTTTTTCTTCATTTTTAGCCTTTTTTTAAAAAAAAATTGTTTGTCTCTCTAGGCAGCATCATGGTTTGCATGGATGGATGAATGCTTGTTCCAGCCTCACACATCTATGCTCCTTGAATAAATTCCAGCTTTTAGACTAAACAACCCTTTCACTCATCATCTGTTACACCAAGATGCATTTCTTTGCAGTGAGTACATGACAAGGGCACCTTAGCTTTATCTGTGCAAATAAACAAGAAAAGCTCTTAGTCTGAGCAGAAGCACATGCTACTCCTAGGGCATTTTAAAATAACTTCAGAGCTGCTTGAGTTGAAAAGCTCTGTTTACACATATCTACAAGTAGAAGCTATAGTTAAATGCAGATTTCAGCCTTTATAGTCGTTTATCAGTGGACGACATGGAGAGAGAGAGTATTGTTTAACCAGCTTCATTAACATAAATGCTTATAACCAATGGAGAAAGTAATTCTTAGCTGCCATATTAAAAAAAAACAAAAAACAAAGATAAGAGTTTCTGAGGTCAGCAAAGCCCAACTGCATTTTTGATGGCAGAATGAATGAAGTGAAAGAGAAATGGGATTTGCTCCCATTCTACTTATTTATTCTTAAAAGGAATTTCCTGTCACTGAAACCAATGGAATGAGTCAACCTAAATTACACGCCCATTGAAAAGGGAAAGACTTCGGATATAATGGGTCTACATTATCTCCCTTGCCAGGTAAGTATGGTATTCCCTTAGCACATTTTGGTTTCTTTCCAATAATTGAATGCTCAATGAAAAAAAAATAGGGATGGGATGGCCTTAAAGCAAATAGTGAATTGATTCCCTCCATTAGCTTTATCTCCTTGAACATGGGAGGATGAAACCTAAAAACCATATAGAGCTTAGGTATTCTCTCAGAAAGCAGACCAGATATTTAGGGTGTTTATTGTTCTTTTGCTTAAAAGGAACACTCAAGAGACCTTACTATTTAAAACATTCAGGAAAGTAAGAAAAAAAAAGGAAAATCAAAATATAAGTAATAAAAGTATTTTCATACCATTCAAAGTCTGTCAAAATAAAAACATCGTTAGAGATTTTCCAAAGACAAAGAAGGTAGGAGCTAAAAGTCAGCTCTCAAAGCTGTGCAACAACAGGAGAATGTGACACCTTTAGAACAGTCTTAAAATCAAAATAGTTTTTAATTGTTAAAGAAACCGCTAAGATCCAACAAAGAGTTTCTTTCTATACAAAGTTATGACATGTGTTAGCTGTATTTCTTGCATTATCCTGTGTCATTTGCTATCCCTGAACCATTATAACAATGTACCCTATATACTCGAGTATAAGCCAACCCGAATATAGGCACCTAATTTTACCACCAAAAACTGGGAAAACTTATTGACTCGAGAATAAGCCTAGGGTGGGAAATGCAGCAGCTACTGGTAAATTTCAAAATAAAAATAGATACCAATAAAATTACATTAACTGAGGCATCAGTAGGTTACATGTTTTTGAATATTTATTTCGAAGAAAAACAGTAAACTAGCTCGTAAGTGGGAAAGACGATCAACAAAAACAATATGGTATGAACAATAACTTTAAAATTACTGTATATGAGTTGGGTAGCTATACAAATTTGTTTAATAAATACAATGGGAAAGGTCTTTGGGATTCCAGAATTTACAAGGCACTAATTGGATTTTTGATCTCTCTTTTATTTTGAGACATAATAGACTAGTTTTACACTATAACTAAATTACACAAGAGAATGTAGTATATATACCAAAAATAATTCAATAACAATTTAATCTGATACATTGGGTTAAGTGATGTAGAGCTTGATCTAATTTCAGGCAAGTTCAAGCCTCTGTTAAGAGATACCTGCATTCTCTTTCTCTCTCTCTCTCTCTCTCTCCCTCTCCCTTCCTTTTTCTTTTTCTTTCTTTCTTCTCTCTCTCTCTCTCTTTCTTTCTCCCTCCCTTTCTCCTTCTCATCTGGCATTCTTAGAGCTCCACTATTGATTAGCTTAACCCAGGGATGGACAAATGTGGCCCTTTTACAACCTGTGGACTTTAACTCCCAGAATTTCTGAGACAGCCAAGCTGGGAGAATTCTGGGAGTTGAAGTCCATAGGTTGTAAAAGGCCACATTTGCCCACCACTGGCTTAGCCTGAGCAAGGACAGCTAGCAGCCAATTACAATAAGCTCTCAATTACAATTACAATAAGCTCTCAATTACAATAAGCTCTCAACTCAAGCTCAGTGCACATGGGGATCTCCCTAAACAGTGAAGTTTTCTTTGTTTCTTTCTCCCTTGAAGCCCCCTCCAGCCCATTTTTGCTTCTAGGGGGCTGCAGGGAGTCTTGCTAGGCACCCCCCTTATGCCCATTTGGCCCTTAGCAAGCCTCCCTGCAGCCTCTGGAAGCCAAAAAAGGGCACGAGGGAGAGGCGCCACACCCCCCATGCCCCATTTTGCCCTTAGCAAGCCTCCCTGCAGCCCCTGGGAGCCAAAAAGGGGCACGGGGGAGAGGCGCCGCACCCCCCTCCACGTCCCATTTTGCCCTTAGCAAGCCTCCCTGCAGCCCTGGGAGCCAAAACGGTTGCAGGAAAAAAGGCATTTTTTCCTCACTCGAGTATAAGCTGAGGGGGGCTTTTTTCAGCATTAAAAATGTGCTGAAAAACTCGGCTTATACTCGATTATATAGGTAGTTACTGTGAAAGATCCATGAGCAGATGCAAGCTTTTATTTATAGAACATTCCACAGAATGGAAATCTTGGGGGGTGGGTGGGGGGGATGTCACAAAATTCAAGGGAAATTTAAGAATTTAAACAGGTAGTTTTGTGGAGTTCGTTAGTCAGTTTGTTAAAACAGTTACTGTGGCACGTAAATCAGAAGACTTCACATAACACTATTTTTTCTATCTTTCCTTGAACTTTAAGACAATCTGCTTGTAGATAGGGAATATAAATATTCATATATTTATTGGCAGTTTTTAAAAATGTAGTTGTTTTATTAATAAGTGCAATGATGCCAAATGCTATGTGTATGTTTGATAGTTCAGCTTATGCCAAGTCGCAGAAAAAACAGAAGTTATTCAGAAGATAACGGAGGAGAAGCTGTGTCTGGTAGTCAAGTGCATCAAGCTGCTGTAGGAAAAGGAACATATCATTTCTAAAAGAGTTTTATAGAGACATATTACTGAAATGTATATTCAGGCTTTGATGACGCTTACACGGCAGAGCCATAGGCCATCATCATAGGAAGCAGTAGCAGATGTTGCTCACCACAACTGAAGTAATTGCATGTCAATTTAAAATATATCATTGCAATTCCTAGTAATGAACAAGCCTTTTTTATTTCAGGCCATTCACTCTGACACAGATTGCAGCTAGTTTGATTTAATAATATTTGCTCTTACATTTGAATGTAATTTAGACACATCAGTGCTGAAATTCATTCCAATAGTTTATCCAAACAGACTGCCAGGATTATTGCATTTCAATAAAGAATATCAATTAAGACATAAAATAATGCTAGTACGCTTAACTATGCTTTTCAGAATTCCACATTATATGTTTACATCTGTTAGTTCAAAGTAACATTTTCTCAATTTATTTTCTCAATCTTTTTCCCCCCAGGATGCTATACTGGCTAATTAAAAAAAATGCAATCCAGAAATCAGCAGATTTAAACTAGGTGCAATTATTCAACTTCTAAACACTCCCAATTCCTTCAAGCTGTCTACATATGGCTTAATTTTATCTTCTTGATCATGCTTTTCTGAGCCTGACCCATTTTGTCTAATATGAAGTGACCAGGATAGCACACAAAATTAAAGGTAAATTCTGATCAAAGCAGAATAAAATAGAATTATTACTTTGTTGTGGTCTATGAACTATACTTCTATTGATGCAACTTTTTTTCCTTTTTTCGTAATCATAGCACACTGACACATACAGGTGAAACTCGAAAAATTAGAATATCGTGCAAAAGTTCATTTATTTCAGTAATGCAACTTAAAAGGTGAAACTAATATATGAGATAGACTCATTACATGCAAAGCGAGATAGTTCAAGCCTTGATTTGTCATAATTTTGATGATTATGGTTTACAGCTCATGAAAACCCCAAATTCACAATCTCAGAAAATTAGAATATTGTGAAAAGGTTCAATATTCTAGGCTCAAAGTGTCCCACTCTAATCAGCTAATTAAGCCATAACACCTGCAAAGGGTTCCTGAGCCTTTAAATGGTCTCTCTGTCTTGTTCAGTAGGAATCACAATCATGGGAAAGACTGCTGACCTGACAGTTGTGCAGAAAACCATCATTGATACCCTCCATAAGGAGGGAAAGCCTCAAAAGATAATTGCAAAAGAAGTTGGATGTTCCCAAAGTGCTGTATCAAAGCACATTAATAGAAAGTTATGTGGAAGGGAAAAGTGTGGAAGAAAAAGATGCACAAGCAGCAGGGATGACCGCAGCCTGAAGAGGATTGTCAGGAAAAGGCCATTCAAAAGTGTTGGGGACTTTCACAAGGAGTGGACTGAGGCTGGAGTCAGTACATCAAGAGCCACCACACACAGACGGATCCTGGACATGGCCTTCAAATGTCGTATTCCTCTTGTCAAGCCGCTCCTGAACCACAAACAACATCAGAAGCGTCTTACCTGGGCTAAAGACAAAAAGAACTGGTCTTGCTCAGTGGTCCAAAGTCCTCTTTTCTGATGAGAGCAACTTTTGCATCTCATTTGGAAACCAAGGTCCCAGAGTCTGGAGGAAGAATGGAGAGACACACTGCAAGATGCTTGAAGTCCAGTGTGAAGTTTCCACAGTCTGTGTTGATTTGTGGAGCCATGTCATCTGCTGGTGTTGGTCCACTGTGCTTCATTAAGTCCAGGGTCAACACAGCCATCTACCAGGAGATTTTGGAGCACTTCATGCTGGAGCTTTATGGGGGTGCCGACTTCATTTTCCAGCAGGACTTGGCACCTGCCCACATTGCCAAAAGTACCAAAACCTGGTTCAATGACCATGGGATTACTGTGCTTGATTGGCCAGCAAACTCGCCTGACCTGAACCCCATAGAGAATCTATGGGGCATTGCCAAGAGAAAGATGAGAGACATGAGACCGAACAATGCAGAAGAGCTGAAGGCCACTATTGAAGCATCCTGGTCTTCCATAACACCTCAGCAGTGCCACAGGCTGATAGCATTCATGCCACGCCACATTGAGGCAGTAATTGATGCAAAAGGGGCCCAAACCAAGTACTGAGTACATATGTATGCTTATACTTTTCAGAGGTCCGATATTGTTCTATGTACAATCCTTGTTTTATTGATTTCATGTAATATTCTAATTTTCTGAGATTGTGAATTTGGGGTTTTCATGAGCTGTAAG
Source organism: Ptyas mucosa (assembly GCA_012654045.1). NCBI lineage: Eukaryota > Metazoa > Chordata > Lepidosauria > Squamata > Colubridae > Ptyas > Ptyas mucosa. Next base: position 34,830,165 of record WNWU01000004.1, read on the forward strand.
CCATAATCATCAAAATTATGACAAATCAAGGCTTGAACTATCTCGCTTTGCATGTAATGAGTCTATCTCATATATTAGTTTCACCTTTTAAGTTGCATTACTGAAATAAATGAACTTTTGCACGATATTCTAATTTTTCGAGTTTCACCTGTATTTACTTTGTAATCAGCTACTATTTTAATACAAACGGTGATTTGTTATTCTATATCTGTGCATTCCAATTACTTAACTACCTTATTTTTTATTTATTTATTTTATTTATTTATTGAATTTTTATACCGCCCTTCTCCTTCCGGACTCAGGGCAGTGAACAGCCAACTAAAAAAAATTGTATACAAAAGGTTAAAATAATTTTAAAATAATTTATAAAATTTGGCCCATAATTTAAAACATTTCAATTAAAATCAATATCAAATGTTAAAACCCACATGGAGTCAGGCCAGTCTGGCTAACTGAAAGAAGTAAGTTTTAAGGGCCTGATGAAAAGTCCGGAGGTCTGGCATCACTCGTATCTCTGGGGGTAGATCATTCCAGAGGGTGGGCGCCACCATTGAGAAGGTTATCCCCCTGGAGGTTGCAAGCCAACATTGTCTGGCGGACAGCACCCTGAGGAGGCCCTCTCTGTGGGAGCAAACTGGCCGGTGGGAGGCAATTGGTGGCAGAAGACGGTCCCGTAGGTACCCCGGTCCTAAGCCATGGAACACTTTAAAGGTGGTTACCAACACCTTTATTTCTGTTTGGTAAATTTTCAGATCACTTACTCTATTTCTTTAACCTAGCATGATAATTTTGCATTTTGTTCACCTTTTCTACAGCATTAACTATTCCACCCAGTTTTTGTCATTCAAAAACTTATCCAAGTCATTAATAAAATATTGAGAAGTATGTGGGCCAAGAATGAACTCTCTGGCACTTCACCAGGTTTGATGACAAAACATAATTGAGTACCCTTACAATATAACACCTGAACTAACTATGTATTCTCTTAATTACCATAATATAGAATCCATATCAATCTATTTTCTTAATCAGAATATCTAGGGTACTTTATTAAATACCTTGCTGAAATCAAGCTTTATTATATCTTCAGCAATACCAAAATCTACTCCAAAAATTATTAATGAAAAGAATATATTTCTAAGTCATCAACCAATAACAACAAGAAATTATTATACAGAAAAGCAATATAATGCAATTAAAAATAATTGCAACACAATAACCAAGGCACTAAATGATCAACTCACAGCACAAAAAGTCACATATTGGACTTCACTAGCATCCTGGCCGAACATCTGGGGGGAAAGCCAGGTCTTCACTTTTTTCTGGAACATCCACAGAGATATTTCACTAAATATTTGGCCAGCCTATATAATTTGCCTTCTATTGTCTATCCACAGATATTTTACATAAAAAAGTGAATAGACTGAATAGACTCTATTTACCTCCTTACTGACATACTCTAGGTAATTAGTTTTATTGGAGCAGAACACTGTACTACCAGAGAACTCTGATCAGTACTATACATTGCTTTGCTACGTTTTTAATGGCTTTTCCCTGGATCTACCAACTTTTTTGGTACAATATGCAAATTGCAGATTACTGTAGTTTCTAAATCAAAGCACAAATAGTATACTTACTTGGATTGCGGGTGTACCTCTCTTATATTTTGTAGGCTGTTCTTGCTTAACAGTTTCAGAGACAGGGCTTTTATTGTCCACGGAAGTTACATGCACCTTTTTTCTACCTCTGGTGTAACGGTTATACCACAGAACATCAGATATAGGACTCACGCTATTAAAAATATAGTTTGATAATTTTATTTCAAGGAGTTAAAATGGAATTAATATTTTGTACATTCAAAACAATGTAAGTAATATGTACTTCATTTTTATACATTTCCTTGCTGATTGTTGCATGTATTTTCTAAAGCAAACAACCAGAAAATTACCTGTCAAAACATTATCCTTATATTATTGAGAACACAAAATGAAAAACTGCATCAAGCTGCTACGGACAAAAGTATTGTGATATAGTTGTCTTAATTTTACTTTAATAAGCAACATGCAAAACTCAGTTCGATATAACCTCTTTCAACCTCACAATATCAGTTTAATGTAATTCTATGCAAACTTATTCAATGTCCAAATATAGATAATAGGGTTTACTCCCAGGTAATGGTACTGCAGCTCTGTCATTCTATATATGACTTATTTAGCTGTAACTTCTACATCACTGATATATATTAGCATAATGCCCTCTATTAATCCATTTATAAATAATCATGTGTGTACCACAAATTTATTCACTATGTCTCAACACATAGGGGAATGGCTATTTGGCTACAATTAGCTGAAACAACCATTCAGGGCAATCAATACACAATTCATGTGTGTATTTTGTAAGAGAATGTCTTATAGGTAGTCCTTGAGTTATGTCCAGTCACTTAGCAACTGTACAAAAGTACGATGGATCTCCCAAAAGGTACTTAGAACCTTCCTGATTTGGAAGTTACAATAGCCACACTCCCTTCCTCCAGTCACATGATCACATTTTAGGTGCTTGGCCACCAGCTAAGATTTATGTGCGTTTGCAGCATACCACAGTCACATGACTATGATTTGCAATGTTTTTTGGCAGTTTCCAGCATTTATTTCCAGTTTCTGGCAGAAAAACCCACCCATTGGATATAATGGAATTGCTTAACAACCATGCATTCACTTAATGTTAACTGCATTTGCTTAACGACTGCCGCTAAAAAAAACCGAGTCCAGTTATGTAGTGACACACTTAATACCTGCAATGACTTACAACCAAAATTCCAAGCTCAATTGCAGTCATAAATCTTTATTTTACTGAATTTAAAATTTTTATTGGATTAAAGAATAAAATGCAAAAATACAAAAGCAAATAGTAAGACACAGTGGGGTGGAAAAGGGGAAAGACAAGTGAGGAGGGGAGGAAGGTAAAAAAAAAAGCATTGACTTCCGACTCTATGCTGCAGTAGAATAAGGCATTAACATCAAACTTCAACTTTTTACTTTTCCATAATAATATAAACTAGCTAATTATATAACAACAAATCAATCTAATCAGTAAAACCCAAAATCAAAATTTCATTTTTTCCCATCCCAAGCACAAAATCTAGAAATGGTTTCCTTGTAGCAATTCAGTCGTAAGTCAAATATAACCTGTAGTTATCATTTCTGTGCCTGCACCTACATACACAAATATGTAGACTAGTATGTACTTCCTGTATCATGATTTGTACATGCTTATCCATCAACAGTAGGGATAAAACCTGAGATAAGGAAGTTTGCATCAAAGGAATGGATGACAGTACTTTGAAAATGGCAAGACACGACAAGAGCCATGGTAGCAGTGCAGTGGTTAGAATGCGGTATTGCAAGCTACTTCTGCTGACTGCTGACGGCTAGCAGTTTGGCAGTTTGAATCTCACTGGCTCAAAGTTGACTCAGCCTTCCATCCTTCCGAGGTTGGTAAAATGAGGACCCAGATTGTTGGGAGCAATATGCTTACTCTGTAAACTGCTTAGAGAGGGCTGTAAAGCACTGTGAAGCGATATATAAGTCTAAGTACTATTGCTATTGGAAAGCTATAGCAAGGAAATTCTTTCTGGTGCAAATGATTGCCACATGCATTATAAAAGAGAGCTGAAGTTCATAAAATTACCTTATTCCAGGGGATACAATTCCCGGTTAGGCACAGATATTTGAAAAAGTGTGCATTAACTGCCCTCAAGTTTCCTTTTTTTTTAACAAATTCAGAAAGGATCTAAAGTTTCAAGCTGCTTAAGTACATATGTTCAAGTAGTATGTTTACGTCCCACCTTTTGCCATTCCAGGAAAAATTTAACAAAATGTAAATAAAAAGTAGAACATGCAAAATTAAGCCACAAAATACAATTAACAGTAAAATAATTACTAACAAGCCTGGCATAAATCATCCCTGTGTAGATGTCCAAAGTATTGAGAGAATGGAAGCCAAACATAATCCACAAGGGAATGCCTTTTTTATTCTGGTGGTAACATTGGAAAAGGCCTTCCTCTTGGTGAAAGAAAGATGAGCTTCTGACAGTGGAGGCCTCTTCACTTACAGATGCTCTTTTTGGAAAATGAGGGGGCTTGCCGCTATTTTTCTCCAGATTGCCTCAAGGAGATTATTCACTGAACATTTCATTCACTAACCATGTCCTGTCATTCTTCTTTAGAGAGGTTTATTTTCAACTGAGATCGTCGGCATTCAATAGCAAAAGCCCTTGTCTGACTTATTTTTAGTTTACTAATTTATGAACCGCTACATAATTTGTGAGCCACCTGACTATACAAGAATCTTGTTTAAAAGCGGCCCCATTTTACTTCAAACTGAAGGGCATTTTATATATCCCATAATAATACTACATAGGAACTAAAATAATGCCTCATTAAAATAATACCACCATAACATGCACTGCATATTCAAGAACTGGAGTATTTGGCAGTTGAACTGAATAGTATTTGCCTAATGGGCTAAGATCTATAATTAGAAAGACATTTCAACTGTATGTTGAAATACCAAATATGAATATCAGTATGACTAAAACTTGCAATAATCTTGTCAGCTTTCACAGGGGGGTAACATACTTTATAGGTTTACTCATAGGTCCTATTGAATATCACAGGCTTTAGTTCAAATTTCATTTGCGTCTGATTTATGTTTATTTTAAAAATTTGTATAACTGCCCAACTTACAAATGCAACTGAAGATTAACAAGGGATTAAAAGCAAAACCAAGCAAATAATCAACATAAAAGAATCAGAACAACAGAATTAAAAAATAAATAAACAGCGGCCTAAGTTATAACATATTCAAAAAATTAAATTCTTTTTCCAGATGGACCCATTCAATGTCCTAACCCAGGGGGGGTCAAGTTTTTAAAGACTTAAAGAAGACCAGAAGGGTTAGAGCCATCTGAAAGTCACAGGATATGCTGTTCTAATGGCCAAGCACTTTCTCAGAGAATGCACACTTCCTGGGTCTCATTAAATGGCAACTGTACCAATGGTTATTATAGAGTACACAATTATATTGACTAGCTTTTGCCAGACCAGCATTTCAATCTCCCTCTCTTCCCAATTCCAACATATGGATAACAATATAATCCATTCTACAGAGCTGTTTTAAGAACGGCCAAGGGAATTACACTTTTCAACTTAGTTTTTAACTTGATACAGATTTGAGGATGATGCCGGCACTTCCCTTGATCGATATCGCAGTGGCTAGGAAATCAATTTCAACTGTCTTTATAATCATCTTACTTATCTAGCTTCAGCCCAAAGGTTCACAAGTGGTCACAGAAACGTTTACTTAAATAACCTTGTTTCCTAAAAGGGTCATAACAATTTAGCAGCTAAGTGTTCTCTTGTGAAATTATGCAGACAGAGAAGGGACAATAATAATCTGAAATTTTTAAACAAATTAGCACAGTGGATAAACATTCCATTATTATGTGTGTGAAAGCATACTATTAAGATTATGATTTCAGTCTTAAAATATATGTGCTTGTAAAATCACTGTTATGTTTCTGTAATGCCAGAGCTGCAGGAAAAAGTGAATTGACGGAGCTGCATTTCTCTTTCAAGTTTTCAACGTTGTCTGTAGACGCACAGCATGGTGCCAACATGTAAAAGACATGCATTTTGCATTACGTATCTTCTGTACTCTATCCAAAATACATTGGACTCATGGAAAGAGCAACCTGAAGACATTAGTTAAAAAGAAGTAAATTGTCAGTTCCTTAAAGAAAATGTGACCTTCTGCCAAAACAATGCACTGTCTGTCACTCTTCATCAGAATAATAGCCTGACAAGTTTATTGTTGTAAGTATTTCATTTTCCTTGCCAAATAACAGAGTGTTATCAAACAAGATGGTTGTCAACTTTCAGCCTCATTTCAGGCAATACAAAATATAGACAAGCAGTTACAGTATGATTACATGGCTCTCTATTTAACTGTTCTGAATTTTCCAAGAAGCCTTTTCAGGAAAACAAACACTCTCTTAGAACTTCAAGGCAACCTCTCTAATCTGGCACTCCACAGCTATGTTAGGATTACAATTTTAACATTTGCAAGCTGGCTAACAATTCTAGAGGGTTGTAGTTGTAATGCATCTCGAGTATGCTAGCTAAAGGAAGACTCTTACACAAAAGTCAGCATCATTATGCAGCTACTTTTCTCTGTTTCACTATCACTGAGCTTCAGTAGCACCTGCTTCAACCTCTGCTGTGTTTGTTATTTCGTCTTTCTAATTCATTAAGCTCCCTTTCTCAGCCTCTGGTGCTTCTTCATTCACTCCTGCAGACCAGCCCTCATACCTGAACACGTTATTGCAAAGCTGTGTTTACAGTATTTTTCTAACCTCTTCCTGGCGTCTCTCAGTTTCAACGTATGTTTGAAAGTGGAGAGGATTCAGGCGTATGTCCCTGTGGTACAGCCTTATGGCAGATTTAATGATTCCTTTTCTTGAACTGCCAAGAAGGTCTACCTGAATTCCTCAAAGAAAAATATATGCAGTTCCTGAGCTAGTTGGGCTGACTGAGCCCTATACAAATGACCAGCCAATCTAGCACAGTATGAGATTCATTGATCTAAACTGACAACTTTTCTAATCTTACTCAGTATAAGATGCTGGAATTGATGGAGAGTATTTTGACAGATGTGGTTTGCTTGGTTTCTGAATGCTTCACAGAACACCATCTGTGTACAAATAATACAAAGGCACAAGTCAGTGCTTTTCATCTTATAAATTATGATGCTAAGCATGAATTTACCATCGTCTGCTGTGGGGTATAGTTCACCCAGTACATAAATTCAGAGTATCTTGGAGAATATACTTCCTTTCAGAGATCACATTGAAAAGACCCAGGCAACTTTAATATCGATAATAACACTTCAGTAAGTCATTCTCTTCACCTTGTCATACTTAAAATAAACTATTATGCATGCTGCTCCATATTGCGTAGTGTTATTACACCCATTCCTGCTTTTTGGTAACATACTACTTTTAATATGCAATAAGATATTAAAAGGTCTATTTTTTTACAGGAAAAAAATAGGAAACAATGCCAGGCACAAATAATAATGAAAATAAAACTTGTATATTATAAAATTGCAATCAAATCAACAATGTTAGTATTTTGCTCCTCTTCTGCAATCATATCCTCAGAGAATTGTGCTTGTAGAAACTAGATTCTATATTTCATACAGCATAAACCCCTTTGATGTCATGGCTGAATAATTCACAGCTATAATGGGGTTTGTGTGGACATGTGATGAATGAGATAAAGTGTCTTAAATGTTCATCCAAGAAGCATTTTAACAGTTTTAGTAATCCATAAAGGATGGAAATATCAAAAACAAATTTCAGATTTCCACCAAGAAAAATTAGATGATCTAGGTAGAACAGCCAGCTCTGTACTGAATCAATCTAGATGACCATTAGAAGTCAGCAAATAAGCACCTAATAAAACTATTTTCTGCCTTCCAGTGGTCATCAGGATTATTGCAACCCATATCTGATAGCACTATTATAATGGATATACTAAATAGGCCTTAGAAAAATGGGGGGCGGGGGATCTTGAAATTCTTAATTTTATAAAATTGATTATTTGTTTTCATTCACTTTCAATCTGATTTATAGATTTAAAACCAACCACACATTTATCACACCAAAAAAAAAAAAAAAATGCATAAGACGACTATTGAAAATGCTTAATTCAGAAAGTGGAGTTAATTGCATGCAAAACTGCAGCAAAGGCCTTTTTCTCTCCATTGGCTCTTTCTACTATCTTCTCTGTCCTTTACAGATGATTAGTCTACTGCACCTGCTTTTAATCACTTAGAAAACTTTAAACAGCAATCCTAAAGCCAGTCAAAGCTAGTTGAATGGCTGATGCATCCGTAAAGAACATGATTCTATTGAGAAAATAGCGTATCAGCCCTGGATATCCTTTGAAGTGCTTATGGAAATTTCTGTAAGCATATTCTGTTGCTGTTTTAACTAGCATGGGGATTTTTGTGATTATGTCAAGATAGGCTATGCTAGCCAACATAACTTAATTTATGATTTATTCATGATGTGTCACTTATAGCTTTTTATGTACACTGAGAGCTTATACACCGAAGACAAATTCATTGTGTCCAATCACAGTTGGCCAATAAAGAATTGAATTCTATTCTATTCTATTCTATTCTATTCTATTCTATTCTATTCTATTCTATTCTATTCTTTTCTTTTCTTTTCTTTTCTTTCCAAATCCATCAATGAATAAAGCTTAAAGTATCAGCAATGACACATATTTTCCATCCTATCAACGAATTGGAGAAATGGAATAATGGCAAAGAAAATGTTCCTCCCACTTGCTTAGCCAAACAAATGGTTTAGCTTAAGAAATGGTAGGTCTTCCATTTTAGATTTTCCTATAGATCTTTCTTCTCAATATTGGTAAAGGAGAAGAAGAACAGAAATGTGAGGCAGAGGGGAGCAGACATTAGCTAATGTTTCTATATATTTAAAACAAGTCCCTTCAATCTTCTGCCAGACTGTAGAAAAAAATTCAGAAATGTAAAGTTACAATCTCACTTGATAATGGTATATTTGATATATTTAATATAAAATAGAGCCAGGCCCTTTATTTCATATATATTTATTGGACAATGAAGTTTTAAAGAATACATTTGCTCATGTTTTAAGATAACATTTGACAAAACAATTCTCAAGAATGGAATGCCAATACTGCCTGCTAGAAATCTGCTTGATGATTTTTGCTGAATATAATTTATATGACATGCATTTATTAAATTTCTCACTGTGTACTTTGCAAAATTGTATTCCATTAATCAATATTGATTAATGCAAAGAGACTGTATTAATCCGGATTGCAAAAAATTCAGCTGGGTAATCTTGGGCCAGTCGATCTCCAAGTCACCTCATAGGGTTGTTGTTGATAGGGAAAAGAGGAGGAGAAAAGTTGGTTGGATATGTTCCCTGCCTTGAGTTACATAAAAATAAATAATGGCAGGATACACATACATTGGAATAAATAAAAATGTTAATACCAAGCATTAATTGCTACTTAGAGAAACATATGCAGTTGAATGTTACAGAGTGCATTTTCTTATAGACTAACATAGTTGGAGATCTATTTGTCGTGACCAAAACTAGAAGGGTTTTCCATTTTCTCATAATGCAATGGTTATTGTTGAAATTTAATGCTAGAAGTTCTAAGAAAGCATTGTTTACCTGTGTGGCCCATTTCTTTCCCAATATCTTTAATGTGATTTTCAAATCATCCTCTTTTTTTAAAAAAAGGAGTAATTTGTTCCAAAGTTTAGCATTTATTCTTCTTGAAAGTAACTGTCTAAAATGTTTAAGATTAGGTTAACATTTAGGGGGGGAAGTATTAATTTGAGCATTACAGGAGATTGTTAAATTAAGGTTAATATAAAAATATTATGGAACTGATTAATTCACGTATTAAATTATTATTTTTTTGTCTACTTAGCTGTCCCATTTCATGATAAAATGATAGAAGCCCTGGTAACACAGTAGTTAGAATGCAGTATTGAAGGCTAACCCTGCCCACAACCTAGAGTTCAATCCTGACTTGGCTCAAGGTTGACTCAACTTTCCATCTTTCCCCAAGGTCAGTAAAATGAGGACCCAGATTTTTGGGGGCAATATACTGACATTTGTAAACATTCAGAGAGGGCTATAAAGCACTATGGGGCGGTACATAAGTCTAAGTACTATTGCTATTGCTAAAAATTTATATTAGTTGATTCTGAATACTTTATCTCATAATTCATTTACACTACATCTAGCTACAACTAATCAGAAATCTTGCATATGGATATTTTCTATATGGAACTCTAGCAGTGGTGGGTTTCAAATTTTTTTACTACTGGTTCTGTGGATGTAGGTTGGTGGGCGTGGCAAGGATACTGCAAAATCCCCATTTCCTCCCAATCAGCTGGGACTCGGGAGGCAGAGAATATATGGGGGCAGGACCAGTCAGAGGTGATATTTACCGGTTCTCCAAACTACTGCTACTGGTTCTCCAGAACTGATCAGAACCTGCTGAAATCCATCTCTGAACTCTAGGTATAACTAAAGATGTTCTAGTTTCAAGTGTGCTTAATTATAAACAAACAATGGATAGATATTCTGCTAGCCACACAACTCAGGTGAAGGAGAGAGTATTTGAACCAATTGGAAGGTTTAGCATGCCTACCCAAATATTTCTTGTCTTAATCACTTAGGCTCCTATCTTAAGTAATTGTACCTACCTGGGAATCAATATTACTGCCCTCAGTGGAATTTCCTTCTGAGAAAGCACATACAGGATTATATTGTTAACAGACTTGTGGCAGAGACAATATTTTAATTAGGAAGTTCCTCATTCAAAGTTTAGATATTTTTATTAATATAGAATTTTTCCCACTTGTACCTAAACATGAAACAAACATATCCTTTTTTGTTGTTGTTGTTGTTGTGTCCACATAACATTGCTTTCATTTTCCTCTCCATACCTTAAGTAAGAGTTAAATTGTCCTTAGCTGTACGGATATTAAAATATTTATTATGAATGCTTTTATGCTGCTTTGGTTTAGATTCTAAACTACTAACAAATTCTAAGGTAATAACAAATGCAGTATTAATAATCATAGAACCACCCACAACCATAAAAATTATGATACTTCAGTCATAATAATTCATAAGCCTATCATAATAAAATAGAGCCAGACATTATTAGAACCTTCCATTACACACCCAGGTACTTATTACTCTTCAGTCCGCAAATATGTGCTGGAAAAGCATCTTTTCAAAAGCTTTCTGAATATCAGGGACGAGTTTGTAGATATTACATCTGAGAAGATATTCCACAGAAGGGAAGTGTTTGCAAAAAATGCTTTGTGTGAGAAGAGGGATTTCCAGAAAGACAAGGAATGTCTGAAAACATTCCTTTGTGGTAAGCAGTCTCATAGATAACCACTCCCAGGTCACAAAGGATTTTAGAGGTTGTAATAATTATCTTGAACTGAACCTAAAATCAACCAACAACCAATGCAGCTCTCGAAATATTGGAGGTGCACGATAATATTGAATTGTTCTTGTTAACACGTCAGCTGCTGCATTTTACATTAGTTGCAACTATTTCTTTCTTTATTCCAATATAATCTAAAGCAGGGGTGCCAAACTTGTGGCCTGCAGTCTGGATGCATTATGCACTAGCCACGCCCATGCCTGGTTTAGCGAAGGGGAAAAAGTCGTGATACGTCACGTGACAACTCCGTAACGATGCAAGTTTGACACCCCTGATCTAAAGGTAGTTTCAACGTGTATAAAATCCATCAAGCTTTTCCACCCATTAATTTGCTGGTTCAAATATGGGTGAACAGCACTTTCTTCAACAGGTTACATTTTCATTATCAGTACTGGTGCTAAAACAATATTACAGAGAGACCTAACTCCAAAAGTCTAGCAGGAGAAGGGCGGTTTATAAATTGAATAAAATAAATAAATAAATAAATAAAATTGTCCAAAACCAGTCTTAAGGTGTGTGATATCTATTAGGCTTTATCACTTATTACCTTGGAGAAAATACAGACCCATTGAAGGAAAGAAATTTCATCCTACTACTGCTAGTCCTCAATTTGCAACAGTTCATTTAGTGACTTTTCAAAGCACTGGAAAAAAAATTACTTACGACTGTTTTTCACTGTAACGATCTTTGCAGCATCCCCATGATTATGTGATCAAAATTCAGATGCTTGGCAACTGGGTTATATTTATGATGCAGAGTCACGTGATCATCTTTTGCAACCCTCTGAACAAGTGAAGTCAATTGGGAAGCCAGATTCATTTATCAACTGGGTTACTAACTTATCAACTGCAGCAATTCATTTAACAACTATGTCAAGAAAGGTCATAAAACTGGGCAAAACCCACTTAACAAATGTTTCACTTAAAAACAGAAATATTGGGCTCAATTGTGGTCGTAAATTGAGGACTACCTGTATAGCTGTCTATTGATTCAAGATTGGTGATTAGTGTTTCAATTTCGGTAGAGAGAAAGCTCTGTGGCATACTCATTTTGATGTTGGCCAATTCCTTGTTCTCAGAAAATATAAATTATAATATGTTGTGCCCACACACCTGAAATATCACATATAAAAATGCTAAAATAATGTTAACTGTCATAAGCTACTTCATACAAATGACACATTCAGAATCGGACAGCCCAGTTATAATCATTTGTTTTTGGTGAGTAGAAATGCATTTACTCGTTATTTGAAATTTTCTTTACTAAATTTAAAAATGTGTAATTATTTTGTATCTAATGACACTACCTGTAACTTTCATATTTTTCCCGAAAAAACAATGGCATGTTACAATTTTTATAGGCATTAACCTATTAATCTATTCAGTTTGCAGCAACTTCACACAGTGATTATAAAGCTACTTTAGACAAGTATAAATTGCACTAACAAAAAAAATGAAAATAATGATTGTACATATAATTTCAATTTATTTGCTCTGAGAACAAAAAAATGAAAGCTTCAGAAATCCTCATAAGTAGAAATTGCAGAATTTTATAGGACCTATTGTGCCTGGGATACATATATTGCTTTTGTGATTTTTTAAATTAACAATTCTATGTCAAATTTTTTCAGTTTACAGAATAAATTTAAAGATACAATCTTAAAATGTGACCATGTATGCTAGTCAAGTTTTAGAATATCTGTGTTATATCAGCGTTATATCAACAGTTTAAATGTTATTATAAACATTTCATAATATATAAGATTATACAACAGCAATAATATTGGTCGAAGTATTCAGAATTAAATAAAGTAAATTTAGAACCATTAAAATCAGTGCATTTTCCAAAGACTGTTAGTGGGAATTCAAACTACAGAGTTTTGTTCTCACAGTACTGAAATAACTAATGACAGCAAAAGTGCTTGATCTATGAATCAGCAACTATAGCTTTCAGTTCTAAAATACTGAATTAAAATCTGTACAGGATTGCTCCATACACATTTGACAAGGCAACTTTAATTAGATACATGAAAATATCACTTTATTAAAACTAAGTAAAAATAAACTTACCACAATGTTTTTCTACTTAAATATCCTCTGATCCATCTCTGAATAATCAAGATTGGTGAATGATGAACTAGAACATGATTGATATTGGAAATTATATTTCTTACTATTTTCATTTCTTCCTGAAATGTAGTATCCTAAAAATAAAACAAAGCAATATAGCAACGTTCGTCAAAGTGCATTAAAACCAACTATGCTTATGTCTTTTTAAATATTTCTGAAAGCAATTATTTTGGATAAAGCATCCTAGCTATTTTGTTTTGGTTTATAAATAATTTTTATATATTCTGGTAATAGATCGCTTTTATGTAAACCTTTTTAACTGAACTCATAAGAGGTTGTAAATTTCTCCTATTCTTTGGTTATAGTTCCATTTATCATAGAAACAGACATTTACATTTTTTTTTTTTTTTTTGGCAAGGAGCATTTCATATATTTTTGCTGTTCCGAGCAGCAATTTTTCCCATTTTAGTTTAGTTTTGGCTTTGGTCAATAGCTGTCAAAACTAGAAGCAGGGATACTCACAAATTATAAGTTGATGCTAAATTTAATGCTGAGAAATAATAAGCAAAAGTAACAAACTCAATAGAAATGGTACTTTCAGAATCAAACTGCTCTTTCTTGGCAGGATGGATATAATGAATTATAATTAATAACTGACTAGATTTTTGACTGATTCATGTAGGGTCTTAACTTATCTTGTTCAGCATGTACAGCTTAAGGGACAATGTAAAGATAATTCTCAGATCCCATTTGTACAAATCTGTTCCTATTCAATGTCTGATGGGGATTCGTAGTACAATGTCCAGGATGATGATGGAATACCATCAGGGTACATAGAATCAGTAACTGCTAAATTGTTTAATATTACACATTTAATAAATGTGTGTGCACTTATGTATTAGTATGAATGATGTTCTTCCACAAATGTTATCAATAAGCTATTTTGAAGAATGTAATATATTTTGACTACAGGAATTTCACGAGTAAAGATTCAACAGGGATTTTTATAAACAGCACTTGTTTCTCAGTATAGAATACATTATTTCAGAATTCAAACAAAATCAATTAAAAGACTGTTCCGTTTCTGTATTATTTAAGGATTCTGATAAACAAGTATTTCTTATTAGCATATGTGATCAAAAACAGGACCCACTTTTACTGGTAGAAAACTTCAGAACAATAAAATCCTATATAGTATGCACTGAAATAGAACTGAGAAATTTTTCCTATATCATGAATTAAGATATGTCAGGATTCATCTTTTCACAGGAAATGAAATTGTAAATTTTGTCTGCAAATCCTTTTCACCGTTTCTACCAGGGAATAAAAATATCAGATTAATGTATTTTGGACACAGGCAATCCAGATTTTTCTCAGAGCTGCTCACCAAGAAGGGGAAGAATAGGCCTCAACTATACAATGCTATTTAGAAAATTCAGTGCTTCTGAATTTTCATATTTCTGTATATATCTATATACACACATACGTGATCGGTTCTCCACACACTTTAAAATTAAATAGAGAACTTAATTGAACAAGAGGATCAAAACATTTTCCTTGTTTATTTATTCATTGTGGAAATTGATCCAAAGCTACATATTTGTATGTGTGCTTTTCAATAACTGGTGTGCCCCCCCTTTGTACAGCAATCACTGGAGCTAAACATGAACGTGAATTGTTAATCAGTCCTATGTATCAGTTTTGTGGAATAATAGCCCATTCATCCTTACAGAACAGCTTCAATTCAGAGATTTTGGTGGGCTAATTGACTGAACTGTGTGCTTCAGGTCCTTTCACAATATTTCTCTTGGATTCAAGTCAAAATTTTGACTCGATCATTTCCTTTTGTTTTTATCATTCTTCAGTCATACAACTATATGTTTGGGCTATTGATTTGCTGCATGATAAATTTTGTCTTGAAATCAGTTCACTGACAGATACCCTTACATTTTCCTGTAGAATTTACTATTACAATTCAAAATTCACAGTTCCATCAATGACAGCAAGCCGTCCTGCTCCAGAATAGCAAAGCAGCCCCAAACCATGATATTGCCATCACCAGGTTTCAGCAATGCGATAAGTTTCTTATGCTGTCACTGTTTGCTTTTCATCAAACCTAATTCAACAAGTGGGTTTCTTTAGTTTCCCTTTGTCTCTTTCCTGGAACAGCTTGAGTAGTTTTTCTTTGTATCTTCTCAGAAAGAATTTCCTTGGTTCATTATTTGTTTGTTTGTTTGAACCCCACCTTCCATATATTGCTTTCCAAATCTGATTTACTGATTTATTAGTTGTATGCCCCTTTTAATTATTAAAATTGTTTTCATTTATAAATCCATTTTGACGTTATTTTCCATATAACTATTATGGCATCTTAAAATTTATTTTCAGACCCACATCTTTTCTCTTTTACAATCCAGTATTTTTCAAACTCCAAATACACCTTTAAATCAATCTGTTTAATCCAATAAAATCTGTTGTTTTTCTATCGCTTGTGCTAAAGTGGTGCACAATTTTGTAAGTAAGTTCTGAGTAAACTGGTCACAGGTAATTTCTTCTATAATCTAATAGCACAGCCTCATTGTATTAATGGTCTGTTCTTCTTTAAAAGTAATTCTTTGTTCTTTCTGTAGCTAGTCTTCAAGTCCCCTCTTACCATCTGTTTGCTTTCCTTTCAGCAAAATTTTCCCACAGGAGGATTTCTTAACATTAATTTCAAAAACTTCATATACGATTTTATAAATTTTTGAACACCTCATAGGAAATGTTTTCTCAGGTCAATCTAGCCTATCAACTTTCCAAAATCAACATTCTAGTCCCACTTTTGTTGTTTTCCAAAAAAAAATCAAAGCTTCTCTTGTTAATCCTTAAATTTACTCAGAGGTTCTTTCATCCAGGATGAAAGGAAACTCTCCCAGTGTAGTATAACTTATGTTTTGGAAGGTTGTTAACGCCAAAGAAGTTGGTAGTAAGCAGTTTCCTAAAGTAATTAAGTGAGGAAGTATGCAAACACAATGTCTCTTTAAGGGGTGCTGAGTGTGACTTAGGCAAAATGAAGTCGCCCAGCCCTCACACAAACTCTCTGGAGACTGCCATTTTGCAATCTCTTCACAGTGAGAATCTGTATGAAGCCATAAATGGGTGCGCTATGATGACCCAGAGCATGGCACAAAGGCAACACAGCCAAGTATGATTCCCTTTATTAGCTCCAACTTTGCCCCAACATACCTTTTTCTCTCTGGTTTGGAGAAAAACTCATCCACAAATTTGTAACAGCCTTTGGCTGAAAATACTCCAGTCCAAGCATTATAAGCAGAAAACTTCAAAATATAAATCCAACAAGGCAAGAAAAGGAATTAATTCGGCATGGCAAGCAAGATAAGGAGTTCCAGAAGTGAAGTAGCACGGCAATAAATCAACCAGTTGGGAGGATGCCAGGAACTCAGATAAAGCAGTTAACATGATGAACTCACCATTTGTTTCCAACAACCGCCCCTCCCACTTGCCTTTCCTTTAAGCTCCATCCCCAGGTGTGTCTTGTGAAGGGAATCGGGGCCCTTTCCTCCCTCATAAGCCATGCAACCCACGATGCTCTCTTCTCCATTCTTCCCTGAGTGCCCTAGGAAGAGGAGGGGATGGGCCTTGGTCTTCATCTGAACCCCCTCTCCCTTGTTCTAGCTCTCCCCTGCTCTCCCCAGCCTGACTTTGCCCTTCCCCAGTTTCCTCCATAGCCAACGGAGCCACTCTCCCACTCTCTGTCAGATGTTCATGTTCCCCCTCGGATTCAGACTCTGATGGGGGCATGACACATGCCTTATCTTCTCTCAGTTTTCTGAGGAGCTGATCCCTTCACCACCTCCTATTTTCACTCAAATTTGTAGACACCACTAAAAGCAAGCTGCCCTGGAGATCTGCAAGCTAAAATAGAAGACACCTTGGAAATGGCAGGAAATCCACACTCTCTACCTCCTCTACCTATTTTGATAAAAACCTTCAATACTTCCCAGAGATGGTTTCCAATGAATTCAATACAACGCACTTCTGAAGTTATAAATATTGAGACTATACTAAAAACAACTCAGTGATTTATGACCACTTTCCACAATTAATACTTATATTGAGACTTTTTTTTTTCCTGAGAGAAGCAAATATTTCACAAATGCACTTGCAGGGTGTCTCCTGAGTGGCAGAATCTCTGTCCACACAGTTTGTCCAGTCTAAATAGAAATGTTCTGGCTTGAACACAGATAAAGACAACAGATTGTTAGAATATAAAGGCAAAGATTAAAGTTTCCCCTGCCCAGTCATGTCAGGCTCTGGGGGGGCAGTACTCATCTCCATTTCCTAGTTGAGGGAGCCACCATTGTTCGAAGACCTTTCTGTGGTCATATGGCTGGCATGCCTATATGCCAGAGTTCATGGAAAGTTGTTACCTTCCCACCAAATTGTTATCTATTTATCCACTCGCATTTGCATGCTTTCAAACTGAGAATATATTTAAAACTTAGTGTTCCTAGGAAGGCCTATATAATAACATTTTAATAATATTAAATTACTTTATGTTTACCTTTCCAGAAAGTGGGTAATAGTCAACAAAAAAGTGCAAAGTAAATGGTTTGTACTGTTCAGGTAGTCTCCAACCTTCGGTTATTTCTTCATCAGAAATGACATAGTAGTCTAGCGCCTTGAGTGAAAAAATGCTGTTAACAACAATGTGCCTATAGGCAATTTTCAAACACAGTGGAGTGTTATATAAAGTGAGTGCGGTAAGATTAGGGCAAAAAGATAATGAATGCACATCTTCCAGTGTTGAAATTCCGTTATCGTGTAGATATAATAATTGTAAATTCTTCATGTATCTCCAAAACATTGGACCAGGAAGTAATTCTAACTGAAATAGGATTGAAAAACAAATTTAAAAGAGAGAAAAATGAAAAATGATTTAAAAAATATATCACTACACTTGAAGAGTATATAATTCTTCAAAAAGCACAACCATCAAATCTGGTCCATAATTACACTTTAGTACTCCCACAGCTTGCCTTTTCAAGTATGAAAAAGGCCAGTCATTGTCCACCAATATACTTTTTAATTCCATAAATGTTTCCAATACTGAAATAACATAAGGTAAAACATTCAGAATGTTTAGATGCTGGCTGGGGAATTCTGGGAGTTGAATTTCATGCAACTTAAAGTTGCGAAGGTTGAAAACACTAATCAATGGGGAAAGAGGAAGAGGAAAAATCACCAAAATATCTGTAAATCAGTCAGTTGATAATGCCTATAGAAATTGACAATGTGGTAGGTAACAAATGTATCAATTAAAGGGAATGGAAGAATTCCAGAAATGAGGCAATGAATTCTCAGGTACAGCAAAATAATCTAAAAACTTTCCTAAAATTATATTAAAAAATTCCTCTAGCACTTTTAAGGAACATTAAAAGATGTATTCATTAGAAAGTATTGACTCCCTATATTTAGAAAACTTAAAAACAAGGGGGATGAATTAGTATAACCAGGTCTACCTATAGACATTTTTATCTATAGGTAAATATAGAGAGACTTTATCTCCACAGAGACTTCTAAAATACTTTCAATATGGAAATAATTTTTAAAAAATTATAACATGGTCTATACAATAATCCTGTTTTGTATGAATTTTAGATTATGGATTTATTTCTTTAGAGACAGTGTAAAAATGATGATAAACATATATGTTACATTGTCTAAAATGAGCATTAAAGGCAAACTTCTGGACCAGAGTTGCATGGGTGTTCAAAGGCATGATTAGGATTCTCTATTCATATAACAGTGGGTCAGAATCTGATTTCATCCTAAATCAGTTGAACATTTGAACTGAATGTTTTTTTTAAAAAAAGAAGTAAAATCGCTCCCTCACAAAAATATGCAAAAAAATAAGGGAAAACTACAACAAGACATGAAACAAGACAAAAGAATCTATATCAGCTATTTTTCAGGCTTCCATTTGGAGTAGGGCTATTAAACATCAAACATTTTGAGCCAAAAAAAACCCCATATCAATTTATAGTGCTTTGGCAAGTTAATTTTATCAATATTAAGTCTAGAATTTAAAAATTTAACTGTGACTAATTGCCACAATCTTTGAATGCATTGCCAATAAAACCCTGGTTCCCTGTAATCCATGGACACCACATAAAAAGAATCAAATTTCAAAGGAGATATTACACATCTTTTAGTTTTCATCCAGGAAAAATATAGATTTAAGAATCCATATGCGGTTTCATTGGAAAACTCCATAATACTAAGACACACCTAGTTTGATGCAAACATTAGGAGCTCTCTTCTATTGGTCTAGATTAGATTGAAGGTGAAGGTTCGTTCTCCGAGCTTGTGGGATGGTTTCCGAATGTTTTGTTACCAGGCTAGGTAACATCTTCAGCCGAGTTTAGGGGATTCGTAAACGCTGCTGAAAATGTTACCTAGCCTGGTAATGAAACATTCAGAAACTAACCACAAGCTTGGAGAACAAACCTTCGCCCTCATCCTACACACGAGCTAGATATTTTCCACTGTTACATAGACTAGATTATTTCAAAAATTACACTTTTAAAGCCATTACTACTCACATGATTATTATGGAGATCCAATTTAATTAAATTAATGCAATATTCAAGTGCATCAATATTTGTAAGGAAATTGCAAGACAAATCGCATATTTTGAGTGAAACACAATATGGCATGCTTCGTAGATCATATAGGTAGTGTGCATGCAATCTAACCATAACCAGATTTCTCAGTTTCTTTACATCTCTTTCATCAGCAGTTCGGCCATATTCAAGTAGTAGTTTTTCAGAAACACAGACAAGGTATTCTAAAAATTCCTCCTCCATAGTTATCTCTTTTATGGTTTATCCATGAGAGATCTAAAGAGGAGAAAGGATTACATAGTAAGTTACCTTTATTCAGTTTTCCTTTAAAAAAAAACTTCAAATACGTAAACTAAATATCCAACTGCTCGATACAATTCCCCGTTTTATAAAAAGATAAGCCATAACACAGAAGCTAGGAAGAAGAAAACATATTTAAGAAAACATTTAAGAGCATGAAAGCATCTGGTGGAAAAATGCCATTTTACATTTTATCAGATGAACAAAACACTTCATACTTATACCACCACAAATAGGCAACAGAAATATTCTCAATGGCAAATTACTGATTTGTTTTGTTACATGACAGATTTCCTTCCTGGGTCAAGTCTACCAAAATAACAAACAAAAACAGTAATAAAATATAAAGATACTTTAAACGTTATATAATTCAGCCAATATAAATTGTATTGCCAGACCTTTGGGATAATTTGTGGATTATATAGATAACCTTGTGATCAATAAAACACATGAATTAAAAGCCATTTTAAAAAGAGTGCATTTTAAGCTTTCTAAATCCTGAAAACAAATTTATAAATTTATAAAATATTATAAAATTTTATAAAATTGTTTTATAAAATAAAATGGCAGAGGGTTTCAAGGATTCTACTGAGAAATGATTCTATTGAAAAATGACTCAATAAATGACTCAATCTATAAAGGATGAATCAACTGTTCATGGCTTCAAAATGATTACTTAAAAATCATATTTTTTAAATCATTCTATTTATTTTTGTGTTTGTTTTTAGTCATTCATTACTGAGGCTTATATGTCACTTCAATCACAACCAGTTGTAAATAGTATGCATTTCAATTCAGTAAACAGATTTGGCAATAGCAACAGACAACAATGTATTTTAAATCTTACTGTGCCAAGGAATAAGATATTGATGAAAAGAGATAAACTATCACTTACTGTAGAGGGGATTCCCATCTCAAATCACTCTCCAAGAACTGTCAAAGTAGTTACCGTATATACTCGAATATAAGCCGAGTTTTTCAGCCCGTTTTTCAGGCTGAAAAACGCCCCCTCGGCTTATATTCGGGTCACAAAATAAAATGACTTTTTCCTTGCAACTGGCTCCCAAGGCTTGCTAGGGGCATGAGGGGGGTGCCTAGCAAGACTCTCTGCAGCCCCCTGGAAGCAAAAACGGGCTGGGTGGGGGCTTAAAGGGAGAAAGAAACAAAGAAATCGTCACGTTTAAGGAGATCCCATGTGCACTGACCTTGAGTTGAGAGCTGATTTTAATCGGCTGCTAGCTAGCCTTCTTGTAATTGGCTGCTAGCTAGTGGGTTCTCCCAGCTTGGCTGTCTCAGGAATTCTGGGAGTTGAAGTCCACAGGTTGTAAAAGGGCCACATTTGCCCAGCCCTGGTATCTCTTAACAGAGGCTTCAACTTGCCTGAAATTAGATCAAGCCAGTGACTGGGTGGGCATGGCTAGCTGGTCATGTGATATATGTGTATAGGGACTACTCAGAGGGCTGAAAAAAGTCATTTCTGACAGGTCCTCACACTTCTGACTGGTCCTCACACTTATGACCATCCTCACATTTATACCCATGCAGCATTCTTAACAACCATGTCACTCATTTCACAACTGCTTCTCTTTACCATGGTGACAAGATAGGGCAAAAATGTAAAATGTGAGGACAGTCGTAAGTTCGAGGACTGGTCACAAGTGCGAGGACCAGTCAAAAATAACTTTTTCAGCCCTCCGAGTAGTCCATATGCACAAAAGGACTACCCAGAGGGCTGAAAAATGTGATTTCTGACAGGTCCTCGCACTTTTGACCAGTCTTTTTTTATTTTGAAATTTACCAGTAGCCGCTGCATTTCCCACCCCCGGCTTATACTCGAGTCAATGAGTTTTCCCAGTTTTTTGGGGTAAAATTGGGGGGGGGTCTGCTTATATTCGGGTCGGCTTATACTCGAGTATATACGGTAGATATAATGGTTTTTCTAAATGATCAAAGGGTTAGTGCTTAATTACAGTCTCTATTATTCCTGAATTTCATAAATTTAAGCTAGGAATGTTTACAAGCATAAAACTGAACTGGCACCAGGAACACCTAAGTTTTAGTCCAATATCAGCCACAGAAGCTGACTTGACTATTGGTCAATCATTCCTAACCTAGAGAAGGGGGAGCGCTATGAATGCAATTTTGAGCTCTTGAAGAAAAGTTGGGATATAAATCTAATAAATTAATACATTATCAGCATGCAGTGTCATATATTTAATTTTGAAAATTTGAGATTTTCAGGATGTCCTAGCTTTATGAACAGCAATACTTAAAGTTGTAAATAAATCTGTCAGGCTTAACTTGAAGTCATAAATTCAGTCTAAATTTCATACATGCATAAGCAGACTCCTGAGCAGACAATGTTTAGAGTAGCAGCAACCAACAAAGAGAGAGAATCCAAAGTCAAATCATGTAAAATCCCAAGGACAAGTCTTTACAGCTTCCATGACTTCTAAGACTTGAAGTCATGAGCCTTCATGGCTCAGCACTGTTCCAGCAAACTTCCCAAGCCCTGATTTCTCTCTATAAACCAATAGAGAGTCTCTCATTCTGTCAAAGCACAACTGGTGTTGACCAGAGCTAAGCACTGAAACAATAGAGACAGCTTGTTTATAGACTATTTAAAATGTAAGGACTGCAGGAAGAAATTCCATAAAGTAGGGTTATCACAGACGAGGCCTGATCATATCTAGTCCATGCTCCATAAATCTAATGAATTGGAAAGGACTATCTACAGATTCTCACGATGACTGGATCAAATGGGCAGATTCAATCCAGCCAAGATATGGCTGATATATTCTAATGCTGTACCATATATGGCAGTATTGGCAAACCTTTTCGGCACCAAATGCCGGAACGGGAGTGCGCGGAAACCAGAAGAGCAGTTCCCCGACGCACACATGCAGGAGCGCCGGAAACCAGAAGAGCAGTTCCCCAGCGCTCATGCACACGCCAAGAAGCTGAGCTTCCGTTTTCCAGCATGTGCATACATGCTAGTCACCTGGCCTTCTGGTTTCTGGCATGCATGTGTGCACAAAGACCAGCACATATGAGTGCTGAAACCCAGAAGAGCAACAGGTGATGGCTGGCATACCCGGAGAGATGGCCCTGCGTGCCACTTCCGGCATGTGTGCCATAGGTTCCCCATCATGGATACAGAGCTTTAAAGGTAATGTCCAAAGTTTTGAACTGGATCTAGAAACCTACTGGCAATTACTGCAGTGATTGAAGCATGCGTTACTCTACATTGGAACTGTCTTGCTGCCGTACTTGCTGCCATATTTTGTATAAGCTGTAGCTTGAATTGCCTCCAAAAGCAGCCCTACACAGAGCTCACTGCAATTGTCAAGTCAGGTATAAATCAGGGTGTGATCTACTACAGTACAGTTGTACCTGGCATAAGCAGAAGCTGGGTACAGCCCATCTGCCTATAATTTCCATCTACTTAGTACCTGCGCAGGTACTGACTTTAGAAGGACCCCAAGTCATAAGCCAACTGCTGGCCAAGGTAACAACCAGAACCAACATTACCAACTAACAAGTAAAATTAGTAGAACTTAATCTAGCCTTGTTTTACCCCATCTGGAATTCAGTCTTCATGCATCAGATGAGGATTGGCTTAGCACTTGTTTGTTCCCAACAACACAACTGCATAAATTCTAGGGAACTGATGGAAGAATGGGAACAATTGTGAATTGGGCTAGCAGCATGCCTGAATTCCTCAGCTGTAGCAGATTTCAAATGAGGATTTTGTGCAAGGTAAAATCTATTGGTTTCATGCAGAGAGATTATAGTGAATAGAGCTGTAACATGATTCTAAATGAGGTTTCTCAAAACAATGATGGCTGGTTAAACAGAGTTAAATTAGGGATGAAATTATGCATATTAAATCTAAGGGCCTTTCCTCTTTATTTCTGTTCTCTCAATAGCTAGTAACACAGGAAGCAGCTTTTCTATAAAAAGTGCATTTCTATAAGTGAACATGTTTATTGGGAAAAAACCATATGAAAGTTGTATGGAGAGTACTCTTTTGGCCCTACAGTCTATTCTAGTCCTATACTGTCATTTCAATGCAGCAATCAGTCTTGCACAATTGCTAAAGAATGTTTTAAAATGTAATATTTTCTAACTTTGCGAAATTAAAATCTCACTTAGGTCACTGGAGATCACTACAGAAGTAATTTATATAGTCTTAACTGAGTAAGTCATAAAATTAAATGAGACTGTACTTTAATTTTTATGGAATCATTCACCTCATGTCAATGTGCTTAGTCATAGTCTAAAGAGATGTCAATTTGATATTTACAGAATTAACAACACTTCAAAAATATATTTCTATATTTAAAGGCAGGGAAACCACTCAGTTTCCCCATATACAACATTACTTTAAGGGGCACATAAAAGAGTCATTTTGTTATGACCAAGACTAGTTTCAGACAATTCCTTAAAGAGAATTCTGCCTTATTGTTAAGACTTCTTTTATTGAAAGATTTGTACATGGTAAAACCACATCAAAGGGCACCACTACTTCATTTTCTTTCATTTGCACTTTGCACCCTTATAATCTCTGGGAGACTAGGCATGAGCTCTTAAAATTAAAAAGAGGGTAAAAGTATCTGTCAAGAATCTTAAAACGGGCCATGGTATAGGAAATAAAATTTTCACATATCAATAATCTTACATCAAGAATTTTTCCTTAATGCTATTGAGACTGCATACCTAGTCAAAATTACAATTGAGATCCACCACTAGAGACAAATAGAACTGTACAGTTTATTCAACTGAAATGAACTGATACATTTGCTTTGCAATCCTAGTATTAAAATTAATGTAAGTATATAATAGATTACCACAATTGAAGAACAAGAAACCTAGGCAGAATTATTTCTTGGTCATCTTTCTTTGGCTCTTCAGAGAAGAGCATAAAAACTTGTTTTGCTGGAAAAAGATTATGTCTGTGGAAAAACTGATAAAGTAGTAAGTGGCTTAAATAAAAGGTTTCAAATGACAATGACAAATGAATAAACTTTTTACCTCAAGCCACAAACATAGCAAATACTATATTTTGTGAATTTAAATAAATAATAAATAAATAAAATACATTTGTGGACTGGTATTAATTTGGATGGTGGCTCAGAAAATATAATACTTCTAACAGAAGGACAAGATAATATTTGGTTGTTTTTAACCCAATGATTATAGAAATTGAGGCCCATCTGGGTCATTTTCCTAAGAAGGTATTAGTTTTTGAGAAAGAACAAGCTATTTTGTTTTGCATTATCAGGACTGTCCACAAGCATATTATATTACCTATTACTATGATCAAACAGAAAACAAATATAAGTTATTCAAATCTTAAATCTATCAGGAAATAATTTTTCTTTACACAATCACTCCTTTCAACTATGAAAAGCATTGGCAGTTATCCGAATTCAGCAAGTGTTTTATTTCCCTATACAATCCTAGGACTAAACTAGATTTTTTTTTTTTGTGAAGTATATACCAACAACCTGTGAACCTTTAAGGGAACTGGTACACTTCCACATATTAATGCTTTTGTGCAGCTGTGTCTTCAGTACAATATGAGCAATATTACATTTTTCTTGAACTTGGGGAATTTGCTTCGGCTCTATCTTGTGAACCTTATGCTCATATAGACAACAGCTAGATAGCAGCAAAGAGAACTTTTAGTATATACAGTATTTGCTTTCCACTAGCAGACATCTGGGTGTTGGTTGCCCAGATACAGTAGCCTTATCAATAGTAAACCCAAAGTTGTTGGGTTTTTTTTCCAAAAGCCAACTGGATTTTCTCAATTTTTTCCTTTTGCTTTAGCTTCTCATCAAAGACGTTTCTGAAGCTCTTCAGAAACGTCTTGGATAAGAAGTAAAATGTTTTCAAAGGAAAAAATGAAGAAACTCCAGTTGCTTTTTGGAAGAAAAAAAAACCTTTTGGAACAACCATGACCAGGATGATTGAGAATCTCCATTTATATTCTGGTCCATGTGAAGAGTAGGACTAGGCTACAAGATCCTGATAGCAGAACAAATGGATAAGTTCTGGTACCTTTATTTGTACACAAATCCTTTTTGTACTTCTCAGATATTACCCATTTACACTTTTACTAAATTAATTCAGTCTGTGTAATTAGTTCATGATTTGGGATAGGGCATCTTAAATTTTTTTCTCTTAGAATCCCTTCCCACTTTTAAAAATTATAAACAGCCCTTCAAATAACTTTTGCTTTAATGGTTATATCTATAAATATTTACCATATTAAAAATTAAAATTGACACATTCACTGCTCCTAGTTTCTCAAGATCGCTTGATGAGATTTCAGCATAACTGGCAAATACAGTGATTTTGATTTCACTAATCCTTGGCGGGGGGGAGCCCCCTGGGGTCCTAGAAATGCACTTTTTAAAGGAAAATCTATTCCTTTTTCATGGTGGTGGTGTGGAAAGCAGAAAGTTTATTGTTTTTACAGAAATTGTAGCAGGACATACTAATCTTTGAAAAGAATACAGTGTATTATCTAATCTCACAAAAGTTGCTTGACCTTAAAACTGCATACAAGGGATGAGAGGCCCTGTGGTATGTTCAGAACTGGTTTTAGCTAGAATTTGTTGGCAAATAGAGACAGTCCCCAGAAACTAATAGTTATTAGAAATAAATTGTAAATAAGGGGCAGGGAAAAATGCATTTGTTTTAAGACGCCTCGGATAGATTGTGACAGCCTGAATACTCAGTCAATGAGGAAAAGGTGGGAGACAAACCTGCGACCTGGGATGGAGGATATAAAGAAAGTATATTGATGGCTTAAGATGTGTCCACTGTACCTGTGTGTGCAAAATAGTAAATAAAATTACCATTGTTTTCTTTTATTGGTTTTGGCTTGTAATTATTTCAAAACTAGACAACGAATCCCACAGTAGCCATAGCTCAAAATTGAACTAAGCTGACTACGAGCAATGGAAGCAAGATTATGCCCAATAACACACACACATACCCCAACCAAAGGTATACAAGAGCTTGGAAAAAAGGACAGTTTACCATTCTGAAGAATAATTTTTGCTCCTATCCCAACTTTCTCAGGGTGCAAGGTAGCTCGCTGGATACAATGAGCCTTGGGGGAATCATTCCTTAATGACCAGATTTTTCTCTGGGAGAGATCACCCACCCACCCCCAAAAAAGCAGCCCTCTCTTAATAAAAGATATTTAGGTTTACGCAGAGAGAGTCAGATTTCAGGCTTAAAAGCTTCCTTCTCCTTCTTGGTTCTTCCCAAGTTCTGCAGGTCAGCAGCAGCAAAGGTGATCTCTGAGCAACCCCGGATACGTAACTCATCTAGCTGGGACCCTCAACCTCGGGATCTCTCCTCCCTTCCTCCCTTCCAGCGCTTTTCCTTCTGCTCCTCACTCACCGACTCCCTCCCCATCCCAAGCGGCCCTCGTCGCCCGCCTTCCCGAGACGGAAAGCGGACCCCAGATTCAAGAGACGCGGCCTGCCGGTTGCCAAGCAACCGGCTTGTTCCGCGCGGTGCCGAGGCCTACTCGGTCAAACCCGGCCCCGTTAAGGAAGAGGCGGCGGCATCGGCGGTTTCAGGGCGGAAGCGAGAGAGAGAGAGAGAGAGAGAGAGAGAGAGAGGGCGAAGCGGCGCCCGACCCCGGGAATGCAACTGGCGGGAGAGGCGGAGGCGCGGCGGCGCCGAGCGACGCGGAAGAGGCTGGAGAAGTTCGCCGGGTTGAGAGGTGGCTGCGTGGGGCTGCAGCATGGGCTGTCTTGGTTCAATACCTTCTGAATGGCTAGCCTGGTGGGCGGCTGTGGGAATAGGGACTTCCGCGTAATTGCTGGTGCAGAAACCAGCGTTCAGATTCCACCCCACCCCCCTCCATTATTTCGGTGGGTGAGAAATGTTTGGGGGGGGGGGGGCTAAAATGCCTGCATCTTGGGCGTAGTCGGAAGGCCTTTGCTATCACACAGCTTTGCAGACTATGGATTTGCAATCAACTAAACCATAGTTTACTGAACCACGCTTGGATAAAGTGCTAGTCCCAAACTTGGCAGCTTTAAGACTTGTGGACTTCAACTCCCAGAATTCTCCAGCCAGCTATGCTACGCAGCTATGCATAGTTATGTTATGCAGCTATGCTGGCTGGAGAATTCTGGGAGTTGAAGTCCACAAGTCAGAAAGCTGCCAAGTTTAAAGACCTCTGTGCTAGAGGCTAGGTTAGTTCAACGTGTTAAGCCCGAATCAAACAGTTTTAGTGTGACAGTATGAACCTGCTTCTGTTTCTGATGAGACTTTGTAAATAAATGAATTCAATGTTCTTTTTCTTTATGTTGTGGCAAGTAGTTGATGTAAAATTTTATAGTTCCGTTCATATATTGGCTCTTTGTAAAAGAATGAGCACATTGGTTGTCATTCACTATAAAAAATACAGTGTTCTCATCTTGATAAAGCTAAGCATATCTGACCAACGGATAGACTCGAAAATTTGTACATGCAATAAAAGCATTTTAGTTCTGTGTGAAGTACGGGACTGCAAAACACAGATTTGGCAAAGGAATATTCCAATGAACACCAGATATTTCTGTTGTGTTCCAACACTTTTTCTTCCAGGCGCATTTACTTCTGAAAATTGTCATACCCTTTCCTTGCTCCCCAAGCATAGGTTTTGTACAGCATTGGAAAAGCATTTAAAGGACACATTTTTCAATATGTTGGGAGTGCATATAAAGCACCTCTTTTTGAATGGCTAAGCGCTTTTGCAGGTTCATGTAACATGGACTTTCTTATGTCCAGTAAAAGCAATTTTGCAAAGAGTGATCAGGAAAACAATGATAAAAAATAAGGTTGAGATAATATTGCATGCTTTCCAAAGAAATGCAAACAGAACATCTTTTTAATAGAGCCCCCAGAAAAGATATAGCTACTTTAATCATTTAATCATTAAAGAAGTGCTGCATTCATGTTCCCACACATATTCCGAAGTACCTTTTCCAAATCATTTTCAATACATGCACATCTTTTGGCACTTTAGGCAGCAAGAAGGAAAGCTTTAATGGACAACTATACATTGAATCAGGTGAACCTGAACCCAAGGTGAATCAGGTGAATCTGAACCCAAGAAAGAAGAAAATGGTTGAACTTTAGTAACTAACTGCAATGTAAGTAAGTTGTAGGTACTTTATGGTAGTGTTGGAGGAATAACACTTGCAGCCAATTGGGAGTAAGGAGTAGGAATCCCAATTCAAGGATTTTGAGTCTTATTTGGGGTAAGAACATTTGAAATCAGTTGGTAATTATATCCCTTGTAATGACATTTCCTTTTTCCAATAGGTAAAACTGTGCAGACTGGAGAGTTTTGGGATGTTGTTGTAATAACAGCAGTTGATAAAAAGCAAGAAATAGCTTATCAAAAACAATTATCAGAAAAGCTGAAAAGAAAAGAATTGCCCCTGGGAGTGAATTATCATGTTTTTGCTGATCCTCCTGGACCAAAAATTGGTAGGTTCTGCAATTTAGAGAAAGTTAATATTAGCAAAATAAAATATCCATACATACGTTCAAAACATAATACAGTCCTTCCAGAGATGGGGCCGGATCATTTGTAGGAAGGATAAGCAGAACAAGCGATGGAACTTATGCCAGAAATTGGAATAGAAATCTGAAAGAGCAGAATTTGCACTGTGAGATCATAATGTAATCTCAGTTTGCTGCAGATATCCATTCATGATGCTCTTTCTCCATCATGACTGTGCTGAACTTCTGCATGTGGGAAACAGTAGGATTGGAAAGGCTGTCATCATTCAAACTAAATTAAGTACTTCTGTTTTCTTTCATTAAAATCCATGGAATTTAAAATACATTAGCTGGCTTCTGACTCAAGTTTGTTAAGTTTAACTTTTCAATCATCTGGTGAGCAGAAACTGAGACAGTTTGTGGTTAAATGTTCAGTACAATTTGATTAATTTTCAGACAGATAAAAAGGTTCTCCTTCTGGTGCATATTATGACAGCTGTATCTTTTACTGAAAGATTTCCAGAATGTCATTAGAAGCCAAATTATATTAATTAAACTTTCTAAAATATGTTCAAATACTATTATTATGCTTCTTTTGATTCAAATGTGAAATTCTATTGCCATTAATGAGCTGGATGTTCTTTTGGACAACATGTCAATTGAATAGACTTTTAAGGATTTTTCTAGTTTAGGTAGTATTTGTATTAAATTTTACAGTGTCTCAGTTTATGAAAACTTTTTTCCTTTAAAAGTATTCTAGGGAAAAAATAGAGATCTGCACGTGAAACATGTATTTGAGATCAGCTCCATGATATGTTGCATATTACTCAGCATTTATATATATATATATATATATATATATATATATATATATATATATATATATATAAATATATATATATAAAATATTTCCATTGTATAGTTTTCAATCCAAACTTTTAAAATGTTTTAAACATTTCACAGTAGGATCTAAACAGAAGAGAGTTCTTCTCATAAAACAGATTCATTCTTGAGAAAATAGTTATTTATTTTGTTTAACTGATTTGGCAAATAAGTAACATTTCCATGGCTGTTGTTTGATGTTAGAGTTACAGAGATTACAATTGAGAGTTTCCAATCATCTTTTCCATGACCACTGTAAAAATGATGATGACTGATCACTTAAAATTTTGTGGTGGTGTGTGATTTGAAGTAACATGATTTTCAAAAGTAAGGTGTATCAGTTGGTTGCAAACTAATCCTGTTAATTCTTGTTATTCCTAAATTTAAATATGTGTTGAAATGTTTTGTAGGAAATGGTGGATCAACACTTCACGCCCTTCGGTGCTTAGAAGAGCATTATGGAGATAAATGGGATACCCTCACTATCATATTAATTCATTCTGGTAATTTTTATCCGTCAACTTATCTTACTTGTAGGGTTCGCGTCTGTTTGTTTTTTCCCTGAAGAGGGTAGTGAAGATAAATTGGGTTTCTTTTCACTACAAAATTATGCTCAAAGTCAGATAAGCATATTTAGGTTAAATTATAACCTGAAAATGTGTTTAAAATTCTGTTCAAAACTCCTTAGAGAAAGGAAGGATTGTAGAACAAATAATAGTATTAATGACCCACAAAAATTCAGTTATTTATAATTTACAAAAAACTTGAAAGAATAAAGTATGACCTTGGTATATAATTTTGAATTTGGAAATCCTTTATGATTTTTGGCAGAATTATTTTACAACTCACTAGAAAGCAGTCATTTCAGTGTCCCTGTGCATTAGAATATGATGAATCACTGATTCTTTGGTTTCTTATATTAATGTTTGGAAGTAGAAGAAGACAAACAATCTGTAACTTCCTCCACACAATGTAAGTGCTGAATATAGGATCACAGCCTTTTTAAATGAAGGTTTATAGCAAATAAGTTAATTGTACAAGTTGAGGGTTCTTCCAGAGTTTTCATAATGGAAATGCAGGGTGCAGGAGTTCACTAGTTTAACATGTATGTTAGCTGTAACCTATCTGAAGAGTCCGCCTTCGTGCTGTTTGTACATTTGGCAGTCTATGTGAAGTATCATTTAAAGAGGGTTCTACAACTACAGTTCATGCACAACAAAGCCATCCAGGTTTTTTTGCAA
Organism: Ptyas mucosa; assembly: GCA_012654045.1. Classification (NCBI taxonomy): domain Eukaryota; kingdom Metazoa; phylum Chordata; class Lepidosauria; order Squamata; family Colubridae; genus Ptyas; species Ptyas mucosa. The sequence goes on from WNWU01000004.1 coordinate 34,861,910, forward strand.
ATTGAACTGCATTACATAGAAACGTGTTTTTGAGTTCAGTGTAAACTACTACTATTAACCTATAAAGCTTTGACTTAAGTTCTTTGACCATACCAATCTCCTCACAATTTTTCTTTCTTTGCCATTTTTATAATTATATTAACTCTTTTATCCTACAACTCTGTGTAAATTGCAGGTGCATTGTTTTTAAAAACATTCTGTCACTGAAATATTTTGTAGAATCTTTGTCCGATTGAGGTGGTTTTATTTAGAAATTACGCAGGGCAATGCTTCTCTGTTCTTTGGGTTGGGCCTTATAGTCTTCTCTAAACAGTTGTGAAGACATTACTCCTGTAAGAATTTGCAGAGGAAAAAAAGGGTGGGGGAAGCAAGTCCATTCATGAATAGAAGAGCATTTGCAGAGCGCTGGGCTGACCCTATATATACTGTATAATTTTAAGAAACAATTGAAGCAATGACTATCTTAAAGTATTCAGGATTCTACTATTTGCTCTTTGTGCAGCATCTAAAAGTAGCATTTATATCAAACTAAGTAGTACTTAAGAATCTCATCATTTCAGAATAGTTCAGGAGAGCTATCAGAATTTGAATGTAAATTTTTACTTGCTTTGTAAATATTTACAACTTTTAAAAATAATACAACCTGTTCTTATTTATTTATTTATTATTTTATTTTATTTTATTAGATTTTTATACCGCCCTTCTCCCACTGGATTCAGGGTGGTGAACAGCCAAGAATAAAAACATCACATACAAAATTTAATTTTTTTTTTAAAGAATTAAATAAATTTTGGCCCAGTAAATTTAAAACAACCCAACTAAAATCAAATTAACAATTACAAATATCTAAAGGGCGGGGGTGTTAAGCCAGCCCGGCTTGCTGAAATAAAAAAGTTTTAAGGGCACGGCGAAAAGCATGGAGATCTGGGATCCTACATATCTCCGGGGGCAGGTCGTTCCAAAGGACAGGTGCTGCCACAGAGAAGGCCCTCCCCCTGGGGGTCGCAAACCGACATTATCTGGCCGACGGCACCCTGAGGAGTCCCTCTCTGTGGGAGCGTACTGGTCAGTGGGAGGCTATTGGTGACAGAAGGCGGTCCTGTAAGTACCCAGGCCCTAAGCCATGGAGCACTTTAAAGGTGGTAACCAACACCTTGAAGCGCACCCAGAAGACCACCGGAAGCCAATGCAGGTCATGCAGGAGGGGTGTCACATAGGAGCGCCCCATCGCTCCCATAATCCCCCGCTCAGCTGCATTCTGCACCAGTTGGAACCTCCGGGTGCTTCTCAAAGGGAGCCCCATGTAGAGAGTATTACAGTAGTCCAGGTGAGAAGTGATGAGTGCCTGAGTGACCGTGTGTAAGGAGTCCCGATCCAGAAAGGGACGCAACTGGCGAATCAGGCGAATCTGATAAAAAAAACCCTGGTCTTAGCCTTTGTAATATTTGTATCTAAAATCCACTACATCCTAGGTTTCAGATATTCTGAATATTCTAAGGGTTATCAGGGGAAGTTACTAGTAAGTATGTGTTTTCACAGATCTTTTTCATACATCATGTTAAAATATTTACACAAGATATTAAAAAATCAACCTCAAGTAAAATTCTTTAGAATCTCAATGCATATGAATATGAATATAGGCATGCTTTATTTATAGTAAACATTCTTCATTTTTTTCCTGTTTTTATAAAGGTGGTTATAGTCAACGTTTACCGAACGCCAGTGCCCTGGGAAAAATTTTCACAGCTTTGCCTTGTGGGGATCCAATTTACCAAATGCTTGATTTGAAATTAGCCATGTATATTGATTTTCCTGCTTGTATGAATCCAGGTGTTTTGATTACATGTGCAGACGATATTGAATTTTATAATATTGATGCAACAGAACCCCTAAGGTTTAATCAGCCTGGATTTACTGCATTAGCTCATCCTTCCAGTTTGAGCATTGGTACAACTCATGGAGTTTTTGTATTGGAGCCTCCATTACACCTGCTGGAAAAAGAACTTGAGTACAGATCTTGTCATCTTTTTCTGCATAAGCCTAGCATTGAAAAAATGTATCAGTCTGGAGCAGTGCATAAAAGGAGTGATTATCAAACATCACCTTCTGGAGAACTGGGAGATTCACTTATGGAATCTGAGTTTGTATATACAGATAGCTTATTTTACATTGATCACACCACTGCAAAACTTCTGCTAACATTTTATAAACAGATGGGCAAACTTTGCTATGAAATAGATGCCTATGGTGATTTTCTGCAGGCGTTAGGGTCTGGAGCAATGAACGATTATGCAAAAAAGATGGAAAATGTCACAAAAGAATCAGGTCTAATAGAAATAAGGGAGAAGGTATTTAATATACTAAAAGATTTGCCTCTCAATGTTATACTCCTAAATAATTCCAAATTCTATCATATTGGAACTACTCGTGAGTGTTTGTTTCATTATACTTCTGATAGAAAAATGAAATTGGAGTTGGATCTGCTGCCAAATGTTTTTAGCATCTGTTCAAACAAGGCAGAAGACTTGGATAAATCAGCTTGTATCATTCACAGTATGCTTAGTTCAAACTGTTTTGTTGCACCTGGTTCACTAATTGAATATTCTAGATTGGGTTCCAAGGTTTCAGTGGGAACAAACAGTATCATCAGTGGCTGTTCCATTGACACAAAAGCAGATATACCCCCAAATACTTTTATGACAACCGTGAGCGTAAGAATTGATGGAGAATTGAGGTATGTGAGCATGGTGTTGGGCATAGAAGACAACTTGAAACAGAATGTGGCAAATCTTGCAGATATACACCTACTAAGTCTTTTCGGCATTGGTCTTAAACAATGCTTAGAGCTTTGGGGCTTGAGAATTTCAGATGAGCTCTTTTCGGGGGACAAAACATGTTTGGGTTTGTGGACAGTTCAGATCTTCCCTGTATGCTCCCATTTAAGTGATTCAGTAGAAGTGTCATTAGGGATTTTAAACTCGGTACAAAATAAGTCCCCATTTAAGTTAGATAGTTTTAAGCTGTTGTCTATTGAACAAATGCTTTGCTACAAAGATGTTGAAGACATGCTGAAATTCCGGCAGCAACTTTATGAAGAAATCCATCTGCAGAAACTGAAAGAGAAATCTATTATATAGAAGTGGCTGAAAAATGGTACTTTCCCCCATATTTTAATTCAATGAGGGCTAATTGCTTTCAAGGTTTCCAAACCCCAGAAGCAAGCACTATGCATATTTTTGTGTTTCATTGAAGTAGAAATAATGAAACTGCATTAAGACTGTTATTGTAGCATAACATTAATAATGCAAAAAATGCAGATAAACTATTCTTTTGATGAAAACATTAATGAAATATTTCAAATCTATAAAAACACAAAGGAGGAAATTTTCTTCGCTTCATATTATTACGTTTTCAGGGTTTTTATTAATTCAAGTGGGAAATACAAGTTATTAATTAGGAATTTGATTGAAAACTACTTAAAAGTTTTTACATAGAAAAAGTTATTTCTGACAACATTCTTATTTTTCAGGGTTGTTCATTACAAATAACCAATAAGGTTATTTCTTAAATGTATATTCATAACACTATTCTGTGTTTCATGTGTAAATCTGATGTTGGTTTACAAGGCTGCGGTGAAATGAAGCAAAATAAATTGAAATGTGTAAATTAGGTAATCAAGATTTTGTTTAACTGTATGAATGGTACTGAGACAACTGTCATAATCTGATCTATTATAGTTTCAGTATAGTTATAAATAAAATACCCAGTCTAGATAAAGATTATTAATAGTTCTAGGCATATCCTGGCATTATCATTACCACATAATTATCAACTGCTTTCTCCAAACAGGTTAAATCTAAAATATGCAGCTTTAACCAATTTTTTGTATAATGATCATGTCAAAATAATAAAAAGGTGATTTTAATATGCCTGTTTATTAGTCAATTTATATACTTGCCCATCTCACATATGTACTGGGTGGCTTACAATTAAATAGGTAAAACACGTATCAATACAAATTGGATTTTTAAAAAAAAAACAGCTGGGAATCATAAAAACCACTATCAACATAACTAGGAGCCTCCATTGCATATTTGGAACCCCAGGTTCAAGCATAAAACCAAAAAACCCCCAAGTTTTCAAGACCTCACGAAAGATCAGCTGATGCCCAGAACATATCCTTCCTGTCAGATCTGGAAGGATAGAAAATGGGAAAGGTGATAAATAACCTTGTTCCAAGTCATGAGGATCCTGAAAGCAACTTGAAATGTACCCAGAAGTACACTGGAAGCCAATGCAGCTTGCAGACTGGCATTACATGTGCCAAATAATCAGTCCCATTAACTGCCTGCGCAGCCACATCCCACATTATAGAATACTCTTCAAGGGCAGCACTACATACAGCATGTTGCAATACTCCAGTCTGGAGGTCACTTTCTGCAAGTTCTTTGATATCCATCTGACAAAAGGAATATATTATTTTCAACTACTAATAGCTTTTTAAAACAAAATTACAATATTTACATGTATCTACAGTTTTCTTCTGTTAATCTTTTTTGGAAATAGATTCTGAGGACAATCTAATCTAAAAATATAAATCATAATTCAAATCGAGCTAAAAGACTGAACTATTGAGAACATTGTGCACTGTGCAAAAGTTTCAGGCATGAATCCAAAGCACAGAGCATTTTCAAAATATAAAATTGCCTCTCAAGTATCTTAAATCTGAAGTGATGCAAGCAAAAGCAATCTTCTCAGAAAACATCAAATCCACTTTGGAGATACTTGTTATTTATGAAATTAACCCCATACATCTCTTAAGCTTAGCAGAGCTTTCCTAGTTATGCATAAAAGTGAAAAAAGTAAGGATGAAGCAGTGGTGGGTTCCCCAGTTCAGCCTGGTTCGGCCGAGCCGGTAGCAGTGACGATATGATGTCACCGAACTGGTTCTTTTTGTCCGGGAGATGGGCCCTCCCACCCGCCCCCACGTTAATCTTACCTTTTATTTCTTCTTTTTTAGCCCAGCAGATAGGTGCGTCAGAGTGGATTGCTGCACCTCAGTTGGGCGATTGCGCACGAAGCGCATGCACAAAGACAACTGGTAGTAAAGCCAGTTGGAACCCACCACTGGGATGAAGGGAGAGGAAAAAGATCAGGGGGTGAGGACAGCCTGGGCAACAGTAACAGTGTTTGCTGGGGTGGGGGAGGGCTATGATGTCTGGGAATGCTGTGTGTGTCTCCTGGAAGTCTATTTTATTTGCTTAGTACAGGTAGTCCTCGAGCTACGACCACAATTGAGCCCAAAATTTATGTTGCTAAGTGAAACATTTGTTAAGTGAGTTTGTCCCATTTTATGACTCTTCTTGCCACATTTGTTAAGTGAATCACTGCAGTTGTTAAATTAGTAACACTGTTGTTAAGTGAATCTGGTTTCCCCATTCACTTTGCTTGTCAGACTGTCGCAAAAAGTGATCACAGGACCCCAGGACACTGCAACTGTCGTAAATGTGAATCCATTGTCAAGCATCCGAATGTAAATCACGTGACCATGCGGATGTTGCAATGTTCATACATGTGAAAAAGGGTCATGTCACCTTTTTCAGCGCTGTTGTACTAAACTATTGTAAGTCGAGGACTACCTGTAGTTATTTTTTTTTTCCTTTTCCTTTTTTACAATTTCTATCTTCATTGTTTGGCTTTGTAATTGAGATTAAAAGCGGGAAGAGTAAGGATTTGCATTTCTTGCATAATGGGATATACATTGTAGTATCTGGATGAGTGGAACTGGGAGAGGAAAGAGGTAACTTCACTCACTCTTGTATTGAAGTTGATGCAAAATCTGAAAACTTGTTCAGGCAGATTTCTGAGAGGGCAACATCAATACCCTCCGTCAGTCAGTCAGGTCTCTGTGATACATGCCAAACCTGGCCATTCATCCACCATTAGATCACAAATGGACATGGTCTTATTACAGATAGCTCTCCATGCTTTTGTTCCTTTTTGTTCTTGTGACAATGCTGCAAAATGTATTAAGCTAAAAATTATGTCTAAACCAAGGTTCATAACTTGTGTACTTCATAACTGAATCAGTACTAGTCCTCGTCACAGAATCCAATTAATGCATCAGATTCCTGTGTCTCCTTGTTATGTTATATAAATAGGAGTGAATAAATTAAGTGACGTAGATTTTAACATGCCTCTAGAATCACAATTTAATAATAAGGTAATTCAAATGATTAAGGCAATTAAAGGAAAGTTATGAATTTTTCAATTTTCTAATTGCAGTCTTTTAAAATATTACTCAATTCATGTTTTTATTAATGATAGCCAAGTTTTGTTAATGCCAAGTTTTATTAATGATAGCCATGAAATAATAGAATAGTATATGCCTTTATTGTCATTGTACATCATTTATACAACGAAATTGGTTTAGCTCTCTGGTGCAATCCATAACAGAAAATACAAAACAACATAAATAGTATAGAAAATAATTCCTATATAAATCGAATAATCCATATACAAGTAATTGGGGGAAAAGAGACTAGTTTCCATATGTGCATGGAGTGATTGTGATTGTGTTTAAGAATACACAATCTTGTGTATTGATTGTGATAGCCCACAGCTTTTTAAACCTGTTTATCCGGCTAGCTATGGTTCAATGTCTTCTGCCCGATGGTAGACACGAAAAGAGACACTGGCCAGGGTGTGAGTCACTCCTAAGTATCTTCCTTACTCTGCTGAAACAGCGGGACCTGGCAATGTCATCTAGTGGTGTTAGAGGGCAACCAATGGTTTCTTGTGCTGAAATGAACACTCTCTGTAGTGCAGGGTGGGTTCCTCCCGGTTTGGCCCGATTCGACCGAGCCGGTAGCAGTGACAATATGACATCACCGAACTGGTTCTCTTTGTTCGGGAGCTGGGCCCTCCCACTCACCCCGCATTATTCTTACCTTTTATTTGGCCCCGCCCCCAATTTTTTGCTGCCTCCCAAGTCCCAGCTGCTCGGCTGGAAGGAAAAAAACTGTTTAAACTCTTGCCGCGGGGCTTCAAAGGGCTGCCCTACATCTGATCAGTGTTAAAAGGCAGTGTGGTGGCAGACCAGTGCACTCAAAAAACAAATGGGTAGACCTGGACACTCGAAAAACAAGTGGGTAGACCGGGATGCTCCAAAAACAAATGGGTAGACCAGGACCCTCCAAGAACAAATAGGTAGACTGGGACGCTCCAAAAACAAATGGGTAGACCAGGATGCTCCAAGAACAAATGGATAGACCGGTATAGCTCTACAAGCAGTTAAAAGCCTGGTAGACCAGTACCTCTGCTAAATCCTAAAGAATTGTCACATGACCATCAAGCCATGCCCACAAAATAAGCCACGCCCACAGAACCGGTAGTAAAAAAATTTAGAACCCACCCCTGCTGTAGTGCCTTCCTGTCCGCAACTGTTAGACCAGCATACCATACTGTTATACAGTATGTGAGGACACTTTCTATCGTAGACCGATATAAGTCATCAGCCGTTAATAATAATAACAATATCCATTTCAGGTTAATCAGCAGCATTGTATTTATATTTCAGCCAAAAAATCCAATGCTACTTAAGTGATGACAATTTCTAAAATAGTCCCTACCCTCAGTTTACAGGTAGTCAAAAGAAAAGCTCAGAAGAAAGCAAGCCAGCAAATGCCACATTGTTAGCTGAAATCTTAGGATCTCACATGTCCTTTTGTATGATGGGAGACACAGAATGGCTAAAAAAGATTCAGACTCAAATATTCCATCTGGTCTTTGAAAAGCTCGGCAGTTAATAAGTTGCACAATAGCACTCTTAAGTTAGTAAACTGAATGGTATTCTTTTTTGCTTCCAATTTTGCAGAGCTCATATGGTTACCCTCTCGTAGCTTCAGAACAATTCAGTTAAGATTGTAACGTAGATCTGTCGGTTTCTTTGTTTGAGTTTAGTTACTGCTCTTTGTCAGGTTTAGTTACCGTGTTTTGATTCTTCAGGGCTTCTCAGCTGCATTCTAACCTCTTCTATAAGATTAAATCCTTGTGTTTCTGTGCACTGCAGCACCAAGTACCAATTCAATAAATAGCCTACGGTTCTTTCTCTTACACAAAACATGAAATCTTCCAATAACTTAGAGCAATGCTACCTATCTCTTACTGACCTTGAACAGATTCTAGAAGCTTCTTTGAAAAAAAGAAAAAGAAAAGATTGGTATGCTTACTCTTGCCTGTTTTGTGTCACTGAATAACTGCCACATTTATCATTGGTCACTTTCTAATATTATTTATTTGTGTAGCTATGATCATGCTGGATTTCATTTCCTCTTCTTGCTTATTTTGTCTGCAAGCTTAATGAAAGCATAAGATGTGGAAGAACCACAGCACAGCATTTTTCTAGTATATGCTAATCCAAATATTTTTTTTCAGACTTCTATGAAAGTCTAAAAGTATTTGTTTTTAAGGGTTGTAGTAACTTTAATGAGTCAAAACTGTTCCTTCATTATTTTAAAGAAAGCACCATCCTGTTAAACACTGTTTAATTACTTCTTTAAAACCTTTTATCTAACTCTCAAAGTATCTATCCATTTTGGAGGCAATCATTGGCTATAAATAAAGAGAACTGTTGTTATGTATCCAATTACCTCTCATTAGTTCCTAATTCATATCAGTTAAATTATTTATTGATGAATGTATTGATTTATTTTTGTTTCTATGGGTTACAGATTTATTAATTTGATACTGCAGCCTATTTGCAGTAATAATCAGATAAGTTCATTGCTTATGAGTTTACCTGATAATTACAATCATTGGCCCCATATTCCTTGAATGAAGTCCACTCCTGCCCCATCTCCCTAATGCTGTGATCTGCCTTTTCACCCCTAAGGCTGCATCTTCCTCCATCCACCCCGTTCAATTTCCAAGGCCCAGGACCTACCATAGTGGTGATTTCACCCATTCCAAACAGGGGAAGCCAAGCACCCTAAAGTTCTTCAACTCCATTGGTTTTCAGAGCCATTAGGGTACTCAGTACCCCAGCTCCCCTACTCTCCCATCACACCCACACCCACACCCAAACACAGACACTCACACTATCATCCATAGACAATTCCTCTCACCCTCTCTCACCACTGGCTAGAGTTCCATTCCCATTCATCTGACCCAGCAACCACCTCCTCAGCCTCTCACCCCAAGGGATAGTCATACAACGAAACAAACAAGGGAACCTAACCCACAGCCAGAGTCAAGAGGCAGGTGTCAATTTTGGAAGCCATTTTCTTCTTTTAGCTTCCTGACTGCCACATATTTTAACCTGGGAAATTGGGAGGGTTTTTTTTGTTGGAGTGGTGGAAGAATAGCCATAACAACATTCCTTGCTCTGGGAGTCAAGGACATTTGCCTGCACCTGGATGGGAGTGACTGGGGATTGTCTCCAGTTAAGCCTGAAGAATGGATTAGAACATGAGATGAACTTGTGGGTGTGGAGCAGGGTTGTGAACTTTCAACTGGGTGGGGAAAACCTGGAAACTTTCAGATTTGAGTTTTTCCAGATGTGCCAACATGACATCTCTAATAAAATAAAAGAGCCTGGTGGCGCAGCAGACTAAAAAGCATGTTATTAACATTCAGCTGCCTGCAATTACTGTAAATTCTAATCTCACCAGGTTCAACGTTGACTCAGCCTTCCATCCTTTCTAAGGTAGGTAAAATGAGGACCTAGATTCTGGGGGCAATAAGCTGACTTTGTATAAATATACAAAAGTATGAAGGCTATTGCTTAACGCATTGTAAGCCTCCCTGAGTCTCCGGAGAAGGGTGGCATATAAATCAAATTAAAAATAAATAAAAATGGAACTTTGAGGAACCTATTGCCTTGGAGTTTTATTTCGTTGGGGGTGTTTTTTAGAACCCTGACAATCGGAGGCAAGTAATCATCTCCTCCCTTTCTTTGGGGATAAGAGAAGGAAAAGCTCTGCAGGAGGCAAGGTCCCCAGCGCACTGCCACTCTGATGCTATTCCTCCCATTCAGCAACCACTAGTACCCCACTGCCCCCAAAGACTTGCTGACCTCTTCAGATGGAAAGTAGAGTCTGCAGGATAAAGGATGCTGGTAGCAAAAAGAAGAAAATGCTGGGAAAGATTAGAAATGCAGCAGATGCAAACCCCCTGCTAGTGGGCTCTTGACTGTTTTTCTAGCCAACACCAGGCCCACAGCATAATAGAAGTGACAAACAGCAGGTTTGAAAAGTGACTCACATCTTTTCCTCTGGCCCATTTCTCTGACACGGCTTTCAGTCAGCTCCTTCAGCAACAGACATCCCAGCATGGCCAGCTCACAGTCAAATCCTTCTAATGTGGTTAAAGCCTGGCTTGTAAAAACATAGTAGCTCTTGCTCACTCTGACCCCTCCTTTGATCTCTCTTTTAGTCTCTGGCTCACTCCTGCAGTCACAGAGCCTATCAGGGCACCCAGCTTCTAGCAGGTCCAATGTGCTCAGTTCATGGCATGGTGATCTAATAGACACATCTGAGAAATAATATATCCAAGAGCATCCCAAAGTACAAACTTGTTCCTTTAAGGTAAATGCAGACCTTCCAGGACGGGCAGGACACCATTCAGTCATTTTATTGGATCTTACCCAATCCATTACCCCGCCCAAGCTCTAATTCGGAAGACCAATGGCTATGCTTGTATTAGATGAAAAGGAGAAGTAAAGGTGGGTATCATTTGCATATTGATGGCACTTCAGACGATATCCATGGATGATCTCTCCCAGCAGCTTCATGAAGATGTTTAAAAGCATAAGGGATAAAACGGAGCTTTGAGGGACTCCATACCTCGATTGCCAGTTACTAACTGTACATCATAAATAACCAAATTGAGACAACATACTAGGCCAGAATGTTATTCTTTTGTTATGGTTTACTGTGATATTTAAATGCAACCATTAAGCTTTATGCATGAGTGAACCTTTCCATTAAAGCACGTTCATGTCTTAGAACAGTGGATGAACCCTTAGTACACACTTATCATAATATGTACTAATATTGAGGATGATGAACAAATATTTCCTGGTATAAATCTATGACCGAATGTGACATGCCCAGATAATAAATTCTTAGGGTTCATTTTTTTGCCTAAATTTTCTCCTGATAACTCTTTGGTGCCAACTGTAATATGATGTAATGTCTCACTAACAATATTTATTGCCCAAACTGTCCTTATCCTTTATCATGTGTCATTCAAAGGTTTAAACCTTTCTTCCTTCATCATGTCCCATGGTTTTATCGTTGGATATTTCTGTCAGACTAACATTCAGAGGCAGTTAGATAATTACATAAACCAAGAAAAGAAAGCACAAAGGAAAGAAGGAGTTACAGTGCTTTTTGTATAGAATTTAAAAACTGAAATCAAACACATCATTCCGTGCACACTCACTTACCCTTGCTATTACATAAAATACTGAGATTGGTTGATAATACCTGGAAAGATAGTTGATGATGAATGCTGATATTAAAAATTAATATTGCTTCATAGTCCAACTTCCATGAGTAGCACAAAATGAGGAGGGTAGGGAGGAGCATCTACCTGTTTCATTTGAAATGAAGATTATAGGATCCTTAAAACATTTTAGGACTACATGTGTTCTTTCCAAATATTCAGGTTGGGAATAGACAAACTCAAACAGCATATCACTTCTATTAGATTAATCTATTGTTTCCCAGTTGACCTTTTACAGTAATTGACAAAAATGACTTGTTTTTTTCACTCTTCAACAACAACTTTCATTTAAATGCTTGTTTTCAATACCATTTCAACAACAATCAAGAGAATGTCTCAGACATATTCAGAATTAACCCAACCATTCTACCTCCAAATAGTCAAGTTACCATTTTAAAATGAATTCATTCATAAAAACTCTAATTGGATTTGTAGAACAATAGAAGAGATTTTATCCATGAATGTTTTGATACTAATTCCATACTGCTTATATAATTCCATATCCACCAGAATACATTCTGAGCCATTTCTGTGATAGCAGCAGCTGCTGTAGATATAACCTCGGTCCCTTACTGTTGTTTTAGTTGTTTTTGGCTGTGCATGAAGTTATGGAATGGGTTAAAAGTGTTTCCAAGTACTTTTGCTGTGTTCAACATTATTTCCACTCTGAGCATTTAACATGCTTCTCTGCAGTACAGACGTTTTGTAAACACAGCAGTTTTATTTAGCCAGAGGATGTTTCTTAAATCGCACTTCAGGGTTAAAGGCTCATCCCATCTTTGGATTTCCTTTATGCCTCTTTAAGTCACACAGTTGTTCTGCCCCCAGTAGTTAATTTTACAAGGAGAATATTGATGTCTATAAAAAAAAATACAAATATTTAGGGCATGAGGGAGGAGGGCTTTGTTGATATATTTTGTATGGTAAAAGTGTTGAGGCAAGCCTTTTGTTAGGATTCAGCTGCAAAATAACACAAGTTTGTAACATCTTCTAAAGACACCACTTCTAAAGATGCTATCCCATTGGTCCGTCATTTCGACTGTGTTGATTGTTGCTAGCAATGGCAGGTTGTTTCTGCCTTACCACTTACTGTTAAGTGAAGAGGGCTGAATGCATCTTTTCCAGTGTTGAGTCAACAAATTCACTGCTGCCTAATACTACGTAGATGTGGTAAAGTAAATTGAATTGATCCCACCTCCTGGTGACCACATGAACATATTAATGCAGTTTTCTTGGCCAAAGTACCCAAATTATTTATCACAAATGATTTCTGAGATCTTTAAGTAACCAAGTAAGCCTACACTCCTGGAATTCCTCCTGATCTCCTGTTCAATTACTAACCAGGTCCAAATCCTGCTTATTATTATTATTATTTTGAATACAGACAATGTTGAATAAGTGCTGCTACCCACTGAAGCAACAGAAGCTATTATAAAACAATTTGAATTTGTATATGATACATTTTTTTCCAGAAAAGTCTGCTCATACCTCTCTCCAATTAATGAAGAAACCATGGCATATGTGAACCAGGCATGACCTTGTGCCATTATTAGTATAAAAATCAGATTATGCAGTCAAACTAAGGATAACATTAGGAAATATGTCATCATTGCCTTCCTCAAGAAGTAATGATTTGATTCTCTTAAGTATTTACATTTACATCCAGAAGAGACATATAGAAGATTGGTCACATTTTTATGAAGCATTATTATATAGATGATTTCAGATTTACATACAGTCAAACTGAATGTTGTATTCATGCCAGGTTCCTTTATTTAATAACGTTATGTGTGTCATGAAATAAAAATAGATTTTCCTGAATGGTTTTTAGAACCTGCTCTAAGAAACAGACATTTAGGCATGCTGGAATTTAATTGTACATAGTTAGACAAAAGGTTTAACTCATTTTAGTAAATTTTTAAATAAGAAATTGGGAATTATGAAGGTGTATTAGAAGAAGAGAAAAATAGACTATAAGTAGAGCCATTGAGGAAGCTAAGGAGAACTTGGAAAATGCTGAAACTAATTTGAGTATTATTAAAAAAAACAGTTGATTTGAATATATAAGTATAAATATAACAATAAAATAGCTTCTTGTTCCATACTCCTTTTTTCAACATCAGTAGAAATTTTCTATCAGCTTGGAAGACAAATCTCATGCAAATGCCATTCTTATAGTGTAGTAACACAAATAACAGAAGGGGATTTTGCATATTTATTTTTATCTTCCATCACCTTGACAAGGCAAACACCTGTTTAGTTATATAATGTCTTGATCTCTTGTATTTAAAATATCTTTCAGTATTATGATCCTTGGTAAATAAATGATTGTAATGAGTATAACCTGAAAGTAAAGGAAACGTCATATCCTTTACATACAACTGATAAAGATAGTCTCAGTGCTAAAAAGTCCAATTATCTCCCAACTTTGGCTAAAGCTGTGTTAAGCATTGCTTACCCAGAATGAAATCAAAAAGAGGTTTTAATTTGGCTTGTTTATAAAATTAGATCTCCCAGGTATATATTTTCAGCAACCAGTGAAACTTTTAAAAATTTATCAAAGAAGTGTATGTGAGCTCCTTTTTGAAGATACGATCACACCAAATGATACTCTTGCCTATTTTTAATTAAAGTGCATTAAATGATTATTGAGAAGATTTTTGAACAATAGGCAAAAGGACTGCTTGCAAACTGCCTGTGAATATATTGTATATCCAAAATAATTATGTGGCTTTCTTTCTATTCTAGAAGAATCACTTTCATCGTCAAAGTAGACCAAACCCCTCTGGTTTACCAGTCATTATCCATCTGTGACTAATGAGATGTTGGGGAAAACATGTGATAAAAGATACAGATATGGGGGCAGAATAAAAAAATATTCTGATTTTAGATTTTATTTTCCCTTATTGTCGATAAATTCTATCCTTGATAAATATAAAACAAAGCCACAAAAAAGCAGTTACCATGCTCGCATCTTTATCCGATTACCATAATCGCAACTTAATAATAGAGTATTACATTAAATGTTAAATTAACGGTGTGTTCCTTGAATGAATATTTATGTTAGGGCTGCATTTCATTTGATGATCCTAGACCTAGAACTTGGATATTGGTGGTTTGGTTTGGTTTTGCGTTTGCTATATCATTTGTTATTTTACAGACCTTCTGTCATGTTTTTCAGAATAGAAGTATCCTAGAAAAAAATTATAAGGCATTTGCTTGGTATTAATATTCATTCAGGAAAAATTCAAGATATTACCATATTCAATATATCATATTGTTCTCTAGCTGTTTGGAAGCTTGTCAACATATTCAACAAGTGGTACTTCAGAGTGTTGTTCTGTGTACTTACTTCTATAATAATCATTAGCGGCGAGACTAGAAAGAGCTACTGTGGATTTTGCTATAGAGTTATGCTGAGCTGAATGAAGAAATACCTGTCAAAAGATAATGCAAATGAATGATATAAAAAGCTTTGGATCAAAGGCTATAAGTCTCTGAATATCTGAATATAGACAATACATATTTAACTTGTCAATAAATACCCTGTTGGAAGAAAACCCACCATAAAAATTTAATGACTAGTGATCTTCTTGGGGGTCGGAACTGCAAAATGGAACAGTTGCTAGGGGCAACGGTCTTGGCCTTAACAACAGTTGTATCAATGCAAATACACTTTAATCTGTTGATTAAGCTAATACAATCAGTGAAAATAGATCAGCATTGGATGCTAAATTCATAGCTCTTCAAGTTGCCTAGCAACACAGACCAGTGTTGAATATATGTTACATTTTCTTCTCCCATTCTATCACCCTCTCAAATGTTTAGAAAGCAACTACTACACGGGAATAATAAAAATGCATGTTACTCTTGGTTTATGGGCAGTAATTGACTAAAATGCTGGTTTGTTTATTTTGTGAAACACATGCTATTAAAGAGTGAAGGACTTTTTCAATTAGCAGTGGTATAATGTTTTAAGCTCAAATTATCATGGTTGGTATTTCTGAGGTGAACATATTTATACCAAGGTACTATCAAGGTTAATGCTTTCTAATCCCGTCATTCTAAATATTTAATCTATATATTATAGCATGAAATAAGAAATAGCTATAGGAAAGATTCATAAATGAATGAATAAAATATTGGAATAAGAAAATGGCTAAACACACATGTAGGAAGAGAAGATTAAAGGTTGGCAGGATATCCAAGTATATGAAAAAAGAATATATGCTTAACTTTTAAACTCTTCCTTATAATTCATTCTTTTTCCTAGCTTTTAGAGGTAGCCAAAGTATTGTTTATGTTATATGGTGCACAAAATTCATTACATTGTATTCATCGCTAGTACCAAAATTACATTAACCTAGTTTAGAATCATAGCTACATGTGCTGGGCTTGTAATAAAATTTTATAAAAATAAAACGAAAATAATGGCTATGTACTGACTTTATGTTTCTTTTTTATTAAAATCATCTAAAGGTAACATAGAATGAGCTGGTAGGTCTCTGTACTATCTTCTATATTTTTTCAAGGATTTAAATATTTGCAAGATTTCCATGATTTGGATAATCATAAAATAGCAATAAGATTGTGTTGATTTTTGAGATTGCCCTTTTAACATTTTTTTTAATCCTATGTTTTTACTTGATTATTCTGTTCTTGATAGTATATACCACTGGAATCATGTGCCAAGTAGCAGAAGTATAGAAATCAATTAAATATGTAAAGGAATTTCCCCAATTTCCTTCCCTTCCTTTTTTGGGGGGTATTTTGAATTACACCATATGAAGTTTTGCAAATAGTCGAACTAATATTAAGTCGAACTAAAATTAAGAAATAGGAAGGGATAGGAAGTGTGACCAAAGGGTATTTCATATTAGAATAGATTGAGGAAAAAAGAAAAAGAACAGTTCTTTTAAAAAAAAAGATATTCTTTTTGAAATAATCCAATGGGATGAATGACTCTAATCTGGACAATCTGTTTAGTTGATTAACTACATAATTATAATCATGTATAGCAGTAGTTGGTTTCACTTACCTTTGCTACTGGTTTGCTCTCACGCACGAGTGAAGCGAGCACGCACACCGCTTCTGTGCATGCGCAGAGCGTATTTGATGATGTCTGGAGGGTGGGTGGAGCCTCCCGCCACCGCTACTACCAGTTTGCTAAAACCAGGGCGAACCGGTAGCAACCCACCACTGATGTATAGCCATAGCAAAGATTAATTCTTGTGGGAAGTATATCCCAAAAGGACAGGGCCAGAAACCTCATAGCACCAGAAACCTCAGAAAACAGTGCCAAGAGACTCAACCCAGCCCTTCCCCCTTTAAGAAAACCCCAAGCAAAAGCATCAGCTGAAAGGAATACTTAAGTAGAGCCATTAAGATAAGGTGAATCAGTCTAAAAATAACTCACTTGGAACTTCCCTTTTTCTCTTTCCTGACAGAAAGAGAAATAGGATAGGAAAGTCAAAGCCCCAGGATCCATTAAGGCAGGAAGACAAGATCCAGGGCAATCACTTTAACTAGAGGCACACAAATAAACCCATCAAGCTGCAGGAGCTTCAAAGGGGAATTAACCATAAAAGGCTCAGATTCACACGCCAAGCTGCTTGCAAGCCAGGAACACTCAAGCTGTGTCACTACTTTTTTTGCCTTCCTGAATTAAAGGATCCCTTTTCTGGCAGCTGGCTTTCATGTCTATTTCTTCTCAGCATCGGTGACTGCTTCCCAACTGGGAAACAAACACAGGAAATTTTCTTCCAACATTCTCAATAGACTCCTCTTCTTGTTATTCAAAGCTTATTTTTTTAAACTTTAGATAAAGTAAGAAAAAAATGAATTGTTCTTTTTACAGGACTGATTCCTTGAATTACTGGGGAGGAGGGGGAAGTTGTAGCTTTTGTTTTGATATTTAAACAAATGTTAGAAGGCTAAATATTTGTCAGAGTACATATTGGGTTTTTATCCCAGTGAGGCTACATCAAGACAAATGCTAGCCACAAGCAAGAATAAGCTAGCATTTATCCTTTCTTTCCCCTCAGAAATCAGTGTGATTGGAGATTGTACTACCTTTTTTAAACACAAGAGGTTTATCTAATCTTTAAAAGGCTTCTTTCCTGAGAGACACATGCTTGATCATACAACATATGGGTTTTTTTCTTTCATGTAATAATTCTATTGTCTGACTAACAGTAGAAATGAGGAAAAGGAACTTGGAGTTGTCTGTCTATTTATTAGAAGAGAAATATTGCAAAAACAGAGCAGAATTTGGAATATGTGTATTTGAGGTGGGATGCAAGCAAGCTAGCAAAAAACAACAACATGAAATTTGAATATGGGATGGATTCTCAGGATCTGCAGAGAAAAGAATTTCAGGTAAAAAAAATCACATAGCACGTTCCTATGGAGCAGTTACCAATGTTTCTCAGTCTTAGCAACTTTACAAATATGTCCTAGAAGTGCTTTTTCAAAAGGCAACTGGACTTTGTTTTTTCTTGAGGACATTTGGCTTCTCATCCAAGAAGCTTCTTCACTTCTGACCTTTTCATCACACCCATTTGCATTATTCAGATGATCCTGAGGACACAAATAAACCTTCAGGTAGCCTCAATAATGCTCAGAAAAAATGTTGACAAGTAAATGACTACAAGGAATATAAATCCTTCCATCCTCCACCATTCAATCAGAAGTAAAGAAACTTCTTGGATGAGAAGTGATATGTCCTCAAAGAAAAACAAAGTCCAGTTCCTTTTGAAAAAGCATTTTTAGGACAACCATGACTTGGATGACTGAGAATCTCCTTAGATGTTTCCAAACATGCTGACTGGGAATTCTGGGAGTTGAAGTCCATGCATCTTAAAATTGCCAAGTTTAAGAAACGCTGAGTTAGGCAGTGGTTATGAATGTTGCCAATTTCTCTTGTGTAAGTCTGTCCCTCTTCTCCATCATATGACCTAAAGTGGTGGTAATATTGAGAACATTTTTTCTATACCTTGACATTCTTCTTAGCTGGAGATCTTGTTGGAAAGTAATTAGGTAAAATGACTTTCTCTGTTTCTCAGGAAAAACATAATGCAATGCCTGAACAATTAGCTTTGAAGTTAGTAAAATCTATTTTTTCTCCTCTAAATTCCATCACAGTCTGTCCACATCTGACTGGGCAACCTAGAAGGTCTTATATTCACAAGATACTTCAAGTCTAATCAGGATTTGCTAAATCTCCTTACCAGAGAGAGGAAATTGAAAATTAGATTTCTCTTAGAAAGGTGATATTTAGAAGACTGGAGGAATATGCTAATATTTTGACATTTGATGATTTCATGAAAGTATCCTTATTCAGGGTTGGCCTCAGAGTGTGGCCAAAAAAGTGAAGATGGAGCCCAGGATACAATCTGTGTGATTGACACAGATTTTTTTAAAAAGGCGGAGCTTTGATCACACTATTGTGGCTGTCATCTTCATTTTGTTTTTAAACACTTCCTGCAAACACCCCTGTCCCAGTAGTGGTTTTCACTTACGTTTGCTACCAGTTTGGAACTGTGAGCGCACATGCGCGCTTGCTTCATTCAGGTGCGGCACTTCTGCGCATGCACAGAGCGTCCGTCATGATGTCCAGATGGGGGGGGCGGAGCGCGAACCGGGGTGAACTGGTAGAAACCCACTACTGCCCTGTCCACATTCATAATGTTACTATCAAAAGCGTTTATATCAGGTTAAGTAGAAATTGTACTGATACATCTCTTGGAAATTCTTAGTAGAATAAGGTTTTCTGACTTCTAACAATGAGAGGACAGAAGCAATTAAAACTTTCGTGCTTGAAATTAGGTGATTGAAAAACAATGGTTAGAGAAAACCCAAGCATGGATTAGTTATAACTGTTATTACATTATTTCAGGAGATAATGCTGAGCAAATACTTTATTGTTCAAAGATTAGTGTATTTTTCTCTCTCCACTGAAGCCTTTGCTTTGCACTTGACTTCCTTTGCTAAATTTTTGGAAACTCATTAAAAAAAAAGTTAGAATCATTGAGCCTGAAATTTATCGCCTCCTGGCTTACCTTATGTACTGAATTTGTGAAAGCTGTTTAGCCATACATTTCCATTTCTGATTAGAATCTGATTCATATTGGCAGATGTATGCATTTAATAGAGACATAAAGATAGTAATTTCAGCACAGCAGTTTATTTTATCAGCACATATAAATACCTTTTTATTGTTTTGTTTGATACCTGATAGTGTATTCCCTGCTTTCCTCTGTGCCATTGTTGCATGACATTCTGTTTGGCACACGGTTTATTTTTAGGCACAAGACTATCAAAGTGTTTGGGGTTTTTTTCCTTTGTGGGATTGTCAGTGATCTTGAAAAGGAGTCACATTACTTAGCACGAGAACGTTCTTGAAACAAAGAAGAAACATTGGATAAATGGGAAATTATAAATCTAGACCAACGCAAACTTGTACTGGTAATTTTCTTTTGCTTTTTTTAAAAAAATAAATACGACTGCATTATTAATCATTCAGTTTAATTTGCTCCTTGGTTCAAATGCCAGGTATTTAGAACCAGACTTTCCTTTCAGATGAGAAGGATAGCAGAGTCAGGATGATACTGATTTAGCTAAGATTTTATAAACGTCAAGCTATGGAAAAAAGTACAAATTTTCAAAAAAATTATGCTTTGTGTTTTCAGTGCTTATATAAACTTATAATGATCTATTATTATATAATTAAATTATTTATTTCTCAAATACAATTATTTGAGTAAATAAATATCAAGTTAATACTGATTTAGCTGAGATTTTATAAGTCAAGCTATGCAAAAAAAAGTACTAATTTTCAAAAAAACATGCTTTGTGTTTTCAGTATCTACAGTATATTAACTTGTAGGGATCTATTATTATATAATTAAATTATTTATTTTTCAAATGCAATTATTTGAGTAAATAAATATGAATACATATTTCTGACCTGGAAGAGAAAACTGTGATATGTATTTAAAGGATATCAATCAGGGATTTTTGTCATAAAATTGTGACTTCAGATAACCGAAGGTATTTCTGTCAAGATTTGTATACCTTTCTCTTTTTAACTATAGATGAGTGGAAGAAAAAAATTAGTGAAGCATATGCTATAATCATTGAAAGATTAGAAGATGACCTGTTAATCAAAGAAAAAGAGCTTACAGAGCTGAGGCATGTTTTCAGGTAAAGAGTTTTCTGAAAGTTGTTTATTAAATTGTATAAGAACAATCGTGAATCAGATTTGTTTTTAACTTCCATGGTCATATATTGTTAGGTTTAAGGAAGCTATTAAATTACTCTTAGAAAGCTAAACTAGACAAAGAATATAGAATCTGATGTTTGATTTGTTTAACTGTACCTCACACTATAATAGCAATAGCAATACAGGTAGTCCTCAACTAATCACTGTAATTAAGCCCAGAATTATGGTTGTAAGTTGTGCCGGACATTAAGCAGTTCACCACATAACCACAACAAATTTGACTACCTTTTTGCAGTGATTGGTAAGTGAATCACTGCAAGTGTTAAGTAAATGCCACAGTCGTTAAACAAATTCATTTTCCGCAATGGATGTTTTTGCTGGAAATCAGAAGTAAACGCCACTCTCCAGAAAAAAATGTAAACTGTGGTCATGTGATCACGGGACCCTGCAAAGGCCATAAATATGGGCCGGTTGCCAAGCACCCAAAATGTAATCATGTGACCGCTGGGTGCAGCAGCCATTGGAACTTTGAATCTGGGTTGTAAGTAGCCCAGGGGAAGTCTGTTGTAACCTTAAAAGGTCACTTAATAACCAATCATAAGTCGAGGACTATCTATAATGAGTAAGACTCGATATGTATTCACCAAATCTATATAGACTTTCTCTCCTCCTTCACACAGATATTTCTCTCACAAA
The DNA here is from genome assembly GCA_012654045.1 of Ptyas mucosa. Lineage (NCBI taxonomy): Eukaryota > Metazoa > Chordata > Lepidosauria > Squamata > Colubridae > Ptyas > Ptyas mucosa. The sequence goes on from WNWU01000004.1 coordinate 34,883,337, forward strand.
CATTTGTTTTTATTTTATTCATTAAATTTGTTTGCTACCCATATTGCGGTGTACAACATTCATACATAATTCTTTGCTTTTTGTCCTTTGTGATATACATTCAGATGTGAGATTTGGGACTGCACAGGATTATTACTGTATTAATCAATACATCCTTCTGTGTTTTCTTTGGCTTTTAGAAATTCCACAGATGCAATATATATGAAATACTGATTGTTAAAATGATAAAGATCTAGAGTGGTGTTTATTTGGAAATGATTGAATATAAGAAGGAGCTGTGTATATTTAGAGTTAAAGATTTAGGGTGATACAGTAGAATGCCAAATGTTTAGAATAAGATGTTAGAATGTGTGATAAAAAACCAGGATTGGATTTCCTATTTTTTTTCTTTCTTTTTTTAAAGATATAATTGGATGAAATATGGAATTGAATTGGTTAAGGGAGTGTGAGCAATTGTACCTATTCTATTCCGGACCAAACCATTGCTCTAAAAAGATGTATTTTATGTTTTATGTTTAAAAATAAATTTTAAAAAATTCAAAAAAAAAAAAGAAAGAAATTCCACAGATGCCATAGTAGATGGTGGGAAGCTATCCCATTAGTTTTGTTTCTAAAGAGCTTGTCCACGTAGGGTGACATGGCTCCTATAAGGTTAAAGGGGTTAACATTTCTGGGCAGAATAATAATTTTAGCTGGTTCCTCTTCAGATCATGTAAGTTCTCCTCCAGTTATTAACTACAAGACATCTTGAGTTTTCTCTTTTCCATTTTCCTCAAAATAGGAAACCCGCTTTTCATATTGTTTGCCATTTATGTTTTATTCAAGTTTTGGTTGATGATTTATTTGTGAATTTGAGCAGTTTTTGAAAATGCAGTGTATTTACATGCAAGCCCACGGAACACGAGGCTTCACCATACAGCTAAATGCTGCATATTGAAAGGGAAGGGACCTCAGAGAGTAAATTAATTAGTTTGACTTTTGCTATGACCTGAGCTGTCTTCATTGTGTGTATTTGTGGATTATTTTTGGCAGGAAATCTATGCTATTCATCTGCAGGAAATTATTGGATGTGTTGGGTAGTAGCAGTAACTTCCAGTATAACTTTCAAAACATTGTTTAATAATTACGAAGCTTAAGTTATATGCACATCTGCCTGTCAACCTGGGCCCATCATATTTTGGGGAGCAGAGTTGTTGTGCAGTTGAGCCTCATGTCCCGCATTTTCTTTTGCTATTCCTGAGACTGTACAGGTAGTCCTTGACATATGACCACAATTGAGCCCAAAATTTCTGTTGCTAAGTGAGACATTTGTTAAGTGTATTTTGCCCCATTTTATGACCTTTCTTGCTACAGTTGTTAAATGAATCACTGCAATTGTTAAATTAGTAACATGGTTATTAAGTGAATTTGACTTCCCCATTGACTTTACTAATCAGAAAGTCACAAAAGGCAATCGCATTACCCCAGGATACTACAACCATCATAAATATGAGTCAGTTGCTAAGTATCTGAATTTTGATTATGTGACCATGATGGGAGTGCTGCAACGATCATAAGTGTAAAAAACAGTCATAAGTCACTTTTTTCAGTGCTTTTCTAACTTCGAATGGTCACTGAGCGAACTGTTGTAAGTTAAGGACTACCTGTATTATGTGCATCGGGGTAATCGGATTGAAACAATAAGAGATATTAAAAACACTGAATGTATGTCTTAAATTCATTGCTTTACAGTAAAGATGCTACTTGGATATCAGAAAACTGAGTGCTAAATGTGGACATTCTTGATTGTAGCTCTGGAGAAAGGATCGACATGTTTCTATAAAATGAGAGTCTCATTTTATAGAAACTCTGTATAAAATGCTGTGCAGGAAAGAAGACAGAATGGAGCATAGTTTGGCTTTCTTTTGTGTACGAAAGGAATATTTGAGTTCAGGAAGACAAATATTGGACTTTGTTTACAGTCAGCCCCTGAATAACATCTTCCATCTTTGCAATGTGTTTGTGCATTTGCAAGTACATTATTGGAATGAATTTAAATGATAGCATGGCATCATTTATATATCATATTCCTGTTTCCTCCAAAATAAGACATCCCCTGATAATAAGCCCAATTGGGCTTTTGAGTGCATGACAGTAAGGCCAAGCGCTTATTTCAGGGTTCAAAAAAATATAAGACAGGGTCTTATTTTCAGGGAAACACAGTATTATATATCGTATATGACATCATCATAGGTGACATGATAGCAATATTCCAATATTTAAGGGTTTGCCATAAAGAAGGGGGGGGCTCAATTCTCCAAAGCATCTGAAGGCAAAACAAAAAGCAATGGATAGACTCTAATCAAGGAAAGAACCAACCTAGAATTGAGAAGAAATTTCCTGACAGATAGAACAATTAGTCAGTGGAACGACTTGCCTCCAGAAGTTGTGGATGCTCCAACACTGGCGGTTTTTAAGAAACATTTGTCTGAAATGGTATAAGGTTCCCCGCTTGAGCAAGGGGTTGGATTAAAGGAACTTCAAAGTCCCTTACAACTGTGTTATTCTGTTAAAGAGCTGCATAGTGCTAAGTGGAATTTATATACACTCACTTGGATTAGGTTTTGTTGAACTCATGGAGCTTAGTGTCGACACATCTAAGTTTGTGCTGTGATCTCATTGTGGCCAGTGGCAGGATCTCAATTATTTGAAATATGTTCAATTAAGGCCAGTGATTAGGGAATCAAGTATTAATCAAGATAAGCCTGAAAAAATTAAGAAATTCATAGATACATGAAAAATGAGATTTTCTATGCAAGTTGAACATTTTTGTAGAAAAAAGGCAGTGAAGAATAAAATCTATAACTTTTTTTAAGTGACTATAACATATAGGTTCATAGCACAACAATGTACAAGAAAAGTTTCCATTTAGCAAATGCAGCCAAACTAATCATTTTAGCATGTTAGTCATAGGGACATTGGCTTCAGAACTGTCATGCTTAGCAATCTCATTTGTTTCCAACCCATTTTTGTGTGCTAAGCTTTTCTTAAGATATGAGAGCATGGTCCAACAGAAGCAAGAGCAAATGTTAGTCTTTAAACTGAATAAAAATCTGGATGCTTCACAATCTCATCATTGCTCATTGTGTTTTCCTAGTTGCTATAAGTTTATTGTGCACACAGTGGGAGGGTAGGTGAAGAATGAGGTAGCCATCATAAAATAACTGGATGAGTAAAGTAATCTAGGCTATAACTTTAGTAATAAAGGATGACATCGAAGGGCAGGGGCACAAACATTTTCTTGCCAGGTAGAAAGTGCTGAGTAGACGTTATCCCAAATTTTATTTTATTTATTAGTGAACTCTAAGTCACCTTGCAGAACATAAAGCCTTCACGGAGCAATTCTATCATTACTCTTTTTATATTAAATGGTCTCAAAATGCATGGATTCCATTGTCATCCTATCATCATGTGGCTCCGTCCCTCATTAGGACGGAGGGAGGAAGGGAAGGAAGGAAGTTAGTTCTATGTATTCTTTCTGGTGAGGCTACTGCAGATTCTTTTTGCTTAACTAAGAGCTATTAAAATTAATGTGGTGTAAAGCTGGGATTCATGCTTTATTGTTTTTCATATTCTCCTCCTTTCAGTTAAAGTTTACAGATCTCTTGGAATGCTTACGGATCTGGATAACCCCTCAATGTAGTAGCACTGAGTAATTTAACATGGCTGCCAGTACCTGGGTTTTTAAAATTGCATCTTGCAACCATTATGAAACACAGCATATTCTGCTTGTGGTGATTTTTCAGGTTGCTATAGTAGCAATGCCCCTTAAGTAATGTTTTGATTTATATTTCACACTTCTTAACTGCCCATCTCCCTCAGAGAGGGTGTCTGGGTACTAGTCCATGCTGGCTCAGGAAGTCTGGGAATTGATGTCCACAGTCATAAAGTTGCCATAGTTTCCCACCCCTGCCTTAACAGGTCGGTGAAATGAGGACCTAGATTGTTGGGGGCAATATGCTGACTCTGTAAACCACTTAGAGACGCCTGGAAAGCATTGTGAAGTGGTATATAAGTCTAAGTGCTATTGTTGTTCAGTCCCACACTAGGCGCTTCACAGAGTAGCTTGAACGGGTGGTGGGGGAGATAGAGAATTGCTTCTCTTTGGTTTGGGGATTAGCAGTGTGACATGCCAGCAGAGTCAAGGATTTTCTGAATTTTTGACATGCCAGACCCAGAAGATTTGCCATCACGGCGCTGCTGTGGTGGTTTTGGCTTACTCTACTAGGCCTGGATAGGCCTTCAAATCAGCCCTGGGAAAAGGCTTTTAGACAAAAATCATTTATCACAAATTTTCTACCTTTCTAATTACAATGCAATTTTAAGATTACACTCTTGAATAGTCAGAAAAGTAATCAGATGCTTAAGGAGTTTTTTTTAAAAAAATCTAACATTGCTGAACTGATTATGTTTTTCTTTCTTATGTAAGAAAGAAGCAAAAAAAGAAAGAGGTATCAGTTCAAAACTTTTCCACAACTTATTTGTCAACTACAAAATAATTTGGGACATGTTGCAAACCCACAGCACTTTTATAATCCAATTTTAAAACACATTTTGAAATTTGGCCTTCTAATAAATGCTCGCCATTATTTCAACTATTGTTTCTTTTTCTATAAGAATCTATTCTTAAATCAATAGAGAATAGGGATGGGAGAGAATGTCCAGTGAAAGCAGCTCTAAATATAAAAAGTGCTGCTTCTATGTATTTATTAATTAAAGGTTTTTGTGAAGTTTGGTTTATATATTTAGTTTGTTGCTAGTTTTTTAAACTATATTTTCATTAATGAATGCTGTTTTGTTTCTCTAGCATACAATTGTAATAGGAGGTAAATGACTATAGTTAATGAATCATAAAACTGCCAATTCTGTAGCATTTTAGCTATCTTGCATTTTTGCTAAAACTTGTGTGTAACAGGTACTAATGCTGCAGATCAGTTTTTAATAAGATCACGTATCTATATATCCTAGGTGAATATCACAATATTAGAAGCGCATTACTAATAATGCTTTCCTTTTAATTATACACTTCATCCATATACTTCTTTGGGAAGCACCATGAAATCCTTAGGCTGTATTAAAATGTATCAGTTCAATAGCAGTAGAAGAAAATTAAAAAATAAATTGGGCTTAGAATTTTTTAATGCATACCTAATATTCAGTAGCTGTAGAAATTGCCAGCATAGTTGTGTGGTACAATTGTACAGAAAGTGAGGGGAAAATGGAGAAAATAGCATTTCTTTCTTAAAGATAGATATTGCTTAAAATGAAATTCTTTTAATTATACCTATATAATGGAATCATTATGCTTCAGATTAATAGAAAATTACAATGAAATGACTACAGATGTTTTTAGATAACAATTTCTTTAAAAAAAGAATCATCCTTTTCATAAGCAAGACGCAAAATAATGTTATGATTTTTTAAAAGCATACCTTATTCCCTGTTTCTCTTGAAAATTTTACTAATCATTATTAAGATTTTAAGGCAGTCAAGCAGTAAAATGGGTTAGCTATACAAAAGGAAGAAAAGAAGCACTTCACAAGGTAAAAAGTAAGGAAGCCCATCCTTGGAAAAAGTTGCAGACTGGGCAAAGGTATCTCACAGGATCTAGTATTTCCTTTGCTCATTGCTTTTCTTCCCTGCGAAAAGTATGGGTCAGAGTTCCTGGCACCAGGAACTGAAGGCATTCCTTGCTAATATATCTGCAACAGAGAAAGGCATTGTTTGGGCTCTGATTATGACATTATCATAAGAGACCCAGCCTACTGGTTAAGGTGCTGCAGGGGTGGGTTCTAAATTTTTTTACTACCGGTTCTGTGGGCGTGGCTTATTTTGTGGGCGTGGCTTGATGGTCATGTGACAATTATTTAGGATTTAGCAGAGATACTGGTCTACCAGGCTTTTAACTGCTTGCAGAGCTGTACCGATCTACCTATTTATTTTTTGCAGGCAGTGGTCTACCCATTTATTTTTTCAGGCACTGATATACTCATGTATTTTTTCAGGCACTGGTCTACTCATTTGTTTTCTTTTAACTCTGATCAGCTGTAGGGTGGCCCTTTGAAGCCCAGGGGCAAGAGTTTAAACAGTTTTTTTCCCCCTCTAGCCATCAGCTGGGACTCAGGAGGGAGCAATAGATTGGGGGTGGGGCCAAATAAAAGGTAAGAATAACGCAGGGGGGTGGGTGGGTGAGGAGGGTGCAGGGGTGCAGAACTGGTTCGGTGACATCATATCGTCACCGCTACCGGCTCGGGGGAACCGGGCCGAACCAGGAGGAACCCACCACTGAGGTGCTCGCCTAGAAACTAGTCCCACTTTAGACATGAAAAACTGGCTGAGTGACTTTAGGCCAGTCACTCTCTCTGCCCAACTTACCTCACAGGGTTGTTGTTGTGAAATAGGAGGAAGAAGGGGCATTAGGTATGTTTTCCACCTTGAGTTACTATAAAGTAATAAAGACAGGATAAAAATCAAATAAATAAATCAAGCTAGTGAAAAGCCAAGACTGGATTCTGTTTTCCAGTCCTGAGCCAGCTTGATAAAAGTGCTTATGAAAAAGATATTGGAAGGAATAGCCTGCCAAAAAACAAACAAACCCCATAACAAAAGAAGTTTGATGAAGAATCATATTTTCCAAATCACTGGGGGAAAAAATCTTTCCATTTATTCTGTTTTCAGTGGTCTCCACCTCAAATAATATGTCCTGTTCTGGGCACAACATTTTACGAAGGATTTGGAAAAACTGGGATAAGTTCAGAACAGCCCAATGAGGAAACTAGAAACTATGTTTTAACTTTTAAAAGAAGTGCTGTAGGGAGTGCAGGATATGACAGGAATCTTCAAATACCTGAGAGGATGTTGGTCAAGACCTGGTCCCTCTATTTCCAGAGCCTAGGACAAAGAATAATGATTTTTACAAGAAGGGATTGTTGTATTAAATATTACAAGAAAAAGCCTTCCTAACAATAACAGCCATTGACTCTCTCTTATTGAGAGAGGTAGTGGATTCCCCTACATTCAATGCATTCAGATAAAGACTGGGTCTACTTTAAAACAGATTCCTGTGCTGAGCAAGGGGTAAGACCTAGTAGCCTATAGTAGCATTCTCTGCTTCTGTGATGCTAAACAATAGTTAACAAAAAGAAGATCCATATGAATAAGACTTGGGTCACATCCTCCCATCTAGCCTTCCCTAAGAGGAATGTGGAAACGCTTATGGTCATTTTTCTTGTTAAACTCTATATGGTTAAGAGGTCATGCTACATTCGTGTGGCTGTCTCCTTCTGCCTTTCTTTCTTTAGGCATACTGTCTGCCAAACAAAGGTAGTCAATACTAACTATGCTTTCTAGTTCAGAAAGCACAAAAACTTTTCATAAGGCCTGATCTTAATCAGTTTGTTGACTGAAATGACATGACAAATATTTATATGACGGTGAAAAGCAATGCTTGTAAATTTCTCTTCCCAAAGTGCAGAAGGAAGATTGGCCAGGAAAAGTATGCAGAGCTTACTTATTTTAAACTAGGGTGGACAGAAAAAATATGATCTATGTTTAGTATCTTGTGTAAAAATAAAAAAGGAACTTTAATTTAGAGTTTTGATGATTAGAGAGAATAGATCACTGTTTCTCAATCTCAGCAGTTTTAAACTTGTGGATTTCAACTCCACTCCAGTTCTGGGAGTTGAAGTTCACACAGCCTAAATTTGCTGAAGATGAGAAACTCTGGGATAGATTACAGAAAGAAGAGAAATATGATGCAGCGTTGTGGAGAGAGGTTAAAATATATTTGTACTTTTAACTGCTGTGAAGAGTATCAGAAGCCATTCCTTTCTATCTTTTTCTATCTTTTCTATTTTTCTTCACCTTGTTGCGCTTTTTCCTTTTTTTCCTTTTTTCTCTCTTGATATTAGCTTTTCTATTTTTTAATCTTTTTTAAACTTTTTAATAAAAATATATATATCAACATTTGGTATTTTGGGTATACCAAAAATTATATGCAAAAAATAAATTAGGTGAAGACAATTTGTGCCCCTTCAATTGTCGTTGGCTTTTCACCTAATACTCCATTACTATTGCCCATCTGATTGGATCTTGTGTGGAGCTCCATCTTTACAACATGTGTAAATCGAGCCATGGTCTTTCTTGATGTTTCCCCAGATTCAGGAGGTTTGGCATTAGGCCAACTTTCCTCCTGACTATTTCAGCTTTCTAACATTGAGCTTTTGTTTTCCTGTAAAAAAAAAAAGAAGTCTTTTTCTGAGAACGAGAGTGACAGGATATATAAATCTCAGAATTCATCATTCTTTTATACTATTGCTTGAAAGATTTGAAGAGAAAGTTGGAGAAAATGGAATGTGATGTAGATCTAGAATTTTCAGAATGAGGTTTATGTAATAGCAAGCAGAAATGAGCAAACTGAATTTAGCACGCGTTACTTGACAGTGTCATAATATGTAGCAACACACACACCTAAGCTTGTTTGATCTTGAAAAGACTACCTAGGATTGGATCCATTTAGTACTTAAATGGGAAACTATCCCAAAATCCTAATGCTATGCACTAAACTATGGTGCAAAAAACCCTCCATAAATAATCAAAATGTTGCTTCCCATATCTTATGAAATCATGAAATATATTTTCTCCTCTTTTAGAATTTAGAATAAATGAAAACACAACAAAGTATGACAACTAGACTTATCTATGAAATCTTTTTTTCTTTCAGCTCTGATGAAGCTTTCAGCAAAGTGAATTTAAATTACCGCACGGAAAATGGGCTCTCTCTTTTACATCTGTGTTGTATTTGCAATGGTAAGTATTTCAGCCAGTATCATCCTTATTGCTATGGTTAATTATTTTACTTGAATTTAATAAATCACAGCAAACCTATTACTATTTGTTAATTTTCAGCATTAATTTGATCTAATCATACACAGTGATCAAGGTGACAATAGCAAAATTGCTTCAACAAAATACAAATACAGATAGAATAGAATAGAATAGAATAGAATAGAATAGAATAGAATAGAATAGAATAGAATAGAATAGAATAATTTTATTTCTATACCGCCCCTCTCCCGAAGGACTCGGGGCGGAGCACAGCCAAGTAAAAACGCAATACAAATATCCCAATTAAATTTAAAAACTTATTAAAATTATTACATTTATGGCCAAAATTCATTAAAACCCAAAAATTTAAAACTCTGACTTTAAAACTCATTTACAAAGATAGCCCTGCTTGTCGGAAGAGCAGGGTCTTGAGGGCACAACGAAACCTCGGATAATGATGGTGATGATGTTGTTGATGGTGATATTTAGAAAAGTCATATTTTGGGCCATATGCATTAAACTCAAGAACAAGAAAAAAATTAACAGAGCCATGGAGAAGAAGCAACCATAGTTTTCTGCTAATGTAAAAATGGGTTTTTGCCATAATTTAATAAAGAAAATGGGTTGTTACTGAAATTTAATAAAGAAATAATAGGTTACAGACTTTACAATATCAGTAGGGAACACCTCATCCAATAATGTATAACAGAATCTCTTGTAAATGCTAGGATCTTTTTCATCACCTTAGGTGTTCCACCTATATATGCACATTCAGAATCTACTCTGAATCACTTAATCCTCCATAAATGTCAGTGTTCCAGAAAACCCCAACTCTGAGTAAAGAAGTGGAAGCAAGCATTTTCCAAAGTTCTCTTTACTAGAATAGGTAAACTGGCACATCTGGGAAAACCCGAATCTGAAAGGTCCGGATTTTCCCTCAGTAAATCAAAACCCCTAAAACCATCCCGTCACTCCTCAGTCGATCACATGCTCCAATCAATGTCCGTCCCATCTCGACTCAGCACTCTGACCACTCCTTCTCCAGATGCTGTATTGCCCTGACCTTGACCGACAGGAAGAATGCTATTATATCTACCAACAACCCCTCTACTAAATCCTCCCTCCTACTTTCCCACACATGAGAAGATGGCAGCATGGAAGCTTCCGGCCTAATATGGCTTCCAAAGCTGACACCATAGCAGAGGTCTCCAACCTTGGCAACTTTAAGACTTGTGGACTTCAACTCCCAGAGTTGAACTCTGGGACTTGAAGTCCACAAGTCTTAAAGTTGCCAAGATTGGAGACCCCTGCTCCATAGCATATCGGAAGAGATGCTTTATAAGAGCTACCTGTACAAGAGGTATAGACAATCTCTTGTATTAGAATATATCATTTTCGTAGTCAAAAAGCACAGTGGAATTCATCCCAAGTATTATTTAACTGCTATTGCTTATTTTCCAATATAAGATAATAAGGGAAGTATCCAAGTAATTTCATTGGACTTCTAAATTTAAATATATTACTAATCTGAAGGATAGGCACTTTCATCTGCTTGTATCTGATATATTTAAGTTACTTCTGTGACCAATGTTTATTTCACAGGACATAAAACACATATTCGGACCCTTATGCTAAAAGGGCTGCGTCCCTCTAGGCTGACAAGAAATGGATTTACAGCTCTGCATTTAGCAGCTTACAAGGTAAACAGGATTACATTAATTAACTGTATCTGATTTCAAAAGCGCTTGATTCTCATGTTTCCTGGAGGATATATTTTTCAGTTATCATTCCACGACAAACTTTAATCAAGGGCAATTTTCATTAGTGTAATAACATAAATACGGCATCTAAGACAATAACACATTATTGATCTATCTAGCTCAGCATAATTTTTATTTGCCAATCTGTTCTCCGAAATGTTTGTGACTCCTGCTCTCGTGAGCTTCAGCCAGTTGTAGAAAATTCTAGTATCAATATACTTGTCTGGAAAACAGCAAAATATAGCCAGGTTTTCTTAAGAATCCCTTTTTCAGATCTACCTGAGACACTTGGAACTTTCTGCAAACAAAACATGTGCTCTGCCACTTCCCATAATATTTTTTATCAATAATTATTTACTTTTCCAAATTTCAGGACAATGCCGAACTTTTAACGGCTTTACTGCACAGTGGAGCTGATGTTCAACAAGTTGGATATGGAGCACTTACTGCTCTTCATATTGCTACAATAGCTGGTCACCATGAGGTATGTCTACTTACATGTATATATTGAAATAATAATTAGAATTAAAAACATGATAAATGTTTTTATTTATGGAGTTGTCCATAGTGATGGTCAATAACATCAAAATGATAGGTGTGACTGAGTGCTAGAAGCCCTGTCCCCTTTAAACATGTATCACATATTAAAAGGAGTGGGGCTTCACTTATCCAATAATATCTGCCATTTTATTTTATTTATTTATTTATTTGATTTGATTTTTATACTGCCCTTCTCCAGCAGGACTCAGGGCGGTGAACAGCCAAGATAAAGCATAACATATAACATTTAAAAACAATTTAAAAGACATTAAATAATTTTGGCCCAACAATTTAAAACAACCCAATTAAAACCAATTTCAATTAAAACTGAGAGGATGGGATCAAATCAGTCCAGCTAGATGGAATAAATGCGTTTTCAGGGCCCGACGAAAAGTCCAGAGGTCTGGTATCGTACGTATCTCTGGGGGTAGGTCGTTCCAGAGGGCAGGTGCTGCCACAGAGAAGGCTCTCCTCCTGGGGGTCGCCAGCCGACATTGTCTGGCAGACGGTACCCTGAGGAGGCCCTCTCTGTGCGAGCGAACTGGCCGGTGGGAGGCTATTGGCGGCAGAAAGCAGTCTCGTAGATACCCCGGTCTTAAGCCATGGAGCGCTTTAAAGGTGGTCACCAACACCTTGAAGTGCACCCGGAAGACCACAGGAAGCCAATGCAGCTCGTGCAGGAGAGGTGTCACATGGGAGCACCCCGTCGCTCCCATAATCCCCTGCGCGGCCACATTCTGGACTAACTGGAGCCTGATGTTGATCTAAAAGTACTCCTTTGCATTTGAGTAGATTTCCTATTGATTAAGTACATTTACCTTTCATTTAGGGATGGTTTTGTGCTGCTAAATATTATTGAGAGTTTGTGTCAAGAAAAAAATTTAGAAATGTTTTTAAATTTCTAAAACACCTTAAAAATAATTGCTGTTTTCTAAACAGAAATGCTGTCTATAAATGTCTATCTATAAATGTCTAATGTATAAATGTTTTTATATAATTTTCTGCTGCAAAATTAAGATATATGTTATGTAAAATATCTTTGAGTGCCTAGAGGCTGTATAGGCTTGGATGGGAAAAAGCTGTCTCTGACTCAATCTTACCATGATCAAATGGCCAAGGGTGTTTGAGCCAACCAGATCAGGGCATGTTTGAAGTGTATGAAGCACTGACTGAATGCCCCTTTTTAGCACACTCTGATTGGCCTGTTGGAGAGAACACTCTGTTATGTTCTCGGAATGCCAAACTGCACGTCAACTTCAAACTGTTTTTGAAGAAGTAGAGACTGGAAACAACAGTGTGGATGGGCCATTAATTACACATTGGACTGATTCAGATGATATGTGCACTATGGTTTATGGGTATATCATGGATGCAGTTGATTGCACATAGCTCCTTTCTCTGGCTTTGTCAGGCCTGCATAGCTTGCCAACTACCATTTTTGCATTCTTGTCTCATCTGTCAACATCTCTGTTGACACTAGAAGGTCTCTAACAGAGGGTAGAAGTTACGAGCAGATGACATCACAACCACAAAACAAATTGAAAACCAGCCAACAATGGCCATTGGGAAGCTCTGCCTGGCTGCAGGAAGTTGCCAGCTGATACAACAACTTGCCTTCACAACAAACCATAAACTATGGTGAACATATATTCCCAGCACAGTTATCCTATTACTCTGTTACATTTATCAGTAAAACTTCAGTTTTCAGTCAGAAAATATACTGTGAAAATTGTTAATTTATCTGTGATCCAAGTACAGTGCAGGTGAAATAGATAACAGACAGATGATAGATGAGAGCTTGCTGCAGGCTTCTAAAATCATAAGCAAAATGTTTCCACAAGTTCAGTTTGTAGCACAGATGGTAATATATAAATGGATTTGTAACACTCTTTCTTCCTTCTCAGCTTGATCTAAAGCCTGATCAGTCAGAAAAGATAAACATTTCTGCCAAAACAATCTATTGCTCAGCTTCACATATTGTATTTTTGTTTACAGCTGTAAACAAGTGGTGTTGTGAAAGTGCTGTGGTCTCTCTCTTATGATTGCACACTGAGTTATAACCTCTGAGGGTGAATCAAAGGCTGTCGTAGTAACTAGAAAGTTATTATCATTTGAAAATATATTTTACATCTAATTCTGAACTCTCCTGAATTCCTTCCTGGAGTAATCCAGATGGGCTCTGGACCTGGAGAACTCATTTGACCCTCCTAATGTTTTTTTTCTGTGAACCAATCCAAAATCTTATAGCAATACAAACTTTATAATGCTCCACATATCACTTATTGTGTGTCTCTTTAATCGTTGCCTTGTAAATGTTCCAGTATATTCTTTTTTAGTACAGGCACTCCTCAACTTGTAACAGTTCATTTAGTGACTGTTTGAAGTTACAATGGCCCTGAAAAAAGTGACTTATGACCATTTCCCATACTTATGACCATTGCAACATCTCCATGCTGCAATGTAAGCATGATTTACATTCATATGCTTGACACCTGACCATATTTATGATGGTTGCAGTGACCCGGAGTCATGTGATCCTCTTTTGTGACCTCCTGACAGGCAAAGTAATGGGGAAACCAGGTTCACTTAACAACCATATGACTAATTTAAGAACTGCAGTAATTCACTTAATAAATCTGTTGAGAAAAGTTGTAAAATGGGGCAATACTCACTTAACAAATTTCTCACTCAGCAACAAAAAATTTGGGCTCAATTGTGGTCATATATTGAGGACTATCTGTATTTTTGAACGTGTCATAAACAAAATAATTTTTGTAGTAAAAAGTTAACGTATATACCTCATAGAAACCTGTTCTTTTCTAATTGGCAGTAAATGTGACTTCCAGGAACTGGGGGATTGGATAATTTTATAGTTTGCTGTAAATCACTGTTATTGATATGCAGTATTACTTATTTCATACCTAGGTAGAACTGAACTGCATAGATCAAGATCTAAATTGATGTGCAGTGTGATAAACTGGAAAAATTGCATTTTTAATTTATTCTCCAGTTTTATGTTGTTATATGCAGATTAATTAATCAAATCACTTATCTTTAAGATTAGTTTGAATCATTTATACTAAAGGCCTCAAATCCAAAAACTCTTGGTTCTATATTAAGATGCTCATATGTTATATTTTTCTTCTTAGATTATGATATATATCACATATTATTTCTTATTCTCAAGATTTAATTATATAGTAAGGAGAAACAAATTCAGGTCAGCATGCATACATATGAGGTCACTGTGTATGCTGTATCCCAAGTATCTGAAATAATCTTTCTTTGTCTGAGAAATATATCCTTTCTTCATTTGAATGTCAGCCTGACATTCAGAGGACAATCCTGTGCATATTTACTCAGAACGAAGCCTCACTGAGTTTAATGGAACTTAGATCCAGATAAATGAGTTTAGGACTACAGACTTAGTAGTCTTTCTTAGTAAAAGATGGTTACTTTTTCTATCTATCTATATATTCAGAAATATACAAAAAGAAGGCACATACAATATCTAAGCATAATATATTCAGGTATGTTATATCAAACATGAAGGCTGCAAAAACATAAAATTTGGCATGTGTTCTTTCTGAATTAAGAAATGCAAGAAGCAATTTATTCAGTTGCTAGCTAGAGCCAAGGTTGACTGGGAGAATATCATTCATATTTAGTATTCATATATCAACAAAGATGTAATGTCACAGCATAACTTATATTTCTGTTTATATGTGATATTCTTACAGTTAAGATAAAGTGCTTTCTAAGCCACAGTGGCACTTTTATTATTAACAGGAAAGTTTTACTGAAACATTTGATTAATTTAAAATACTTTTTATTTCATTGTGACCATCTCTTAATCTTAAATCCTGGCCTACTGCATGTTCATTAAACTCCAGTTAATTTCTGGGATTATTTAATTTTCCTCATCGCATGTATTCAGTGGTGTGCTACCTGGGGATAAAATCATTCACTGTGTAAGAACCTTATGCTATCATAAATTTAGTAACAGCTGCAGCTCTGGCATGTTGGCAGGTTTGGATGAAATAATGAGATGAAATCCATCCAGTGCATAATTAATATGCTTAGTATTTCTGCTTGTATTTTATACAAAAACCAAGCCCAACCAAATGGAACTACAGTTAACCTAGAATTAATTATTCTTTCCACATTCACATCTTATTACAAAGAGAAATCAAATCTGCATGCTGATAAATATGTTTATATGTGTTCATTAAAATACTGGAGCATTGCATGTTGCCGTTTTCTACAATTTACAATCATATTACATGAATGGGATGAGTCAGGATGAAAAGAGGGATACAGCATTTTAGTGTAGCAGAATATACAGTAAGTATAGAACGGGGTGTCCCAGGAGGTTTGCAAGGAAGCAAATAATGACATGAGTCTGATGACATCATCACACAAATGCCGCAACTTATATAATTGCATCAAACATCATTTTATACACATGCACATGCACATGCACAGACACAGACACACAATTGCAGCATTTGTGTGATTACGATATCATTTCTATGTCATCACATTGATATCATAATGGTTCATTACAGATGCTACTGTGAGCAAATAGTTCTCAGCAGGGGTGAAATCTAAAATTCTTTGCTACCGGTTCTGTGGGCGTGGCTTAATTAGTGGGTGGGGCTTGGTGGTAAAGTGACTGGGTGGGTGTGACGTGTTGGTCAGGTGGGCGTGGCCAAGTCAGTGTCACTTCTTTGCTCTTTTTTAACCTACAAAACACAACACAACACAACTGGCTCACCCACAATGTAAAAGCAGCTGTGCTAGACCCAAAATGGCCCCTGCAACAAGCAGGAACCTCACACAGCCACAAAAAGCCCAAAAACCCAACTTTCACACTTTACACACACAAAATTCTACATATAGCTTTGTGAGATTTTGTGTTTGTGTAGTTAGAGTGAAACAGTACAGAAACACACCAAATCTCAGAAAGCTGCACAAATATTATTTTATTTTAATTTATGTTTATTTTTATATAAAAGCAGCTAAATTTAAAACTTCCTAAACTTTAAATGGCTAGGTCTAAAAAAAGAACAACTTAAAAAAAAACCCAATTAACTATTTTTTTAAAGCTCCCTAAGGGGAAAAAAACTTACCCTATAGAACAGGGATCTCCAACCTTGGCAACTTTAAGGTTTGTGGACTTCAACTCCCAGAATTCCTCAGCCAGCCGGCTTTACTTGCCAAGGTTGGAGACCCCTGCAATAGAAGGTACAAGGCAGGCAGGAAGGCAGGCAGGCAGGCAGATAGAGCTGCTCACCAATGAGCTTGATTGCAGGCAGGGAGATTCAGTTGCTTGCTTATGCAATGGATTGCAGGATTTACAGCAAGCAAAGCAAGGCAGGCGTTGCGACCAGCAGCTAAGATAAGCAAGCTGGGGTGGGGGGGAGAGGGATTTTTGCTACCGGTTAGCAGGCAACTCAGCTGGGATCGTCAGAGCCATTTAAAAGAAAAAAACTTTTTTTCTTTTAAATGGATCTGACAATCCCAGCTGAGTTGCCTGATTAGCAAGCAACTCAGCTGGGATCGTCAGAGCTTGGATCGTCAGAGCCATTAAAAAAAGGGCTCTGATGACCGCACGGCTCAGCTGGGCATGGGGGGATGGGAGCAGGGATTTTTGCTACGGGTTCTCCGAACTGCCCACTGCCATCGCTACCTACTTACCCGATCAGATCCGAACTGGGAGCATTTCACCCCTAGTTCTCAACCGTGTGTTGTCTATTGGCCTAGAAGTACGGCATGAAACTCTTGTTTCGTTAAAAAAATCAAACTGAAATTGAAATTTGTATCATATTGCCATCCACCATCTTGATTCCAACTCAATTTAGTTTGGTCACAACAATGTCAAGAAGCATTTTGTATAGAACTGCATAACACATTTGATATTCTGTGATCTAATTAAGGTGCCGACAATGTGGAGGAGCAGTTGTGTGAAGTCAGAGGCACCATCAGTGTTAGATATTGACAACTCAGGTTTTCCCTCTGGTCCGTTGTTTGAGCGGGAAGAATACTCAAATGTGATTGGCTGAAATCCCTAAAAGGGCTAGCTGTCAGAGGGGCGGGCTGCTGGATTGTATATAGTTGCAAAATAAAGAGCTGATGTCTAAGCCTGTTCTCAGTCTCTTTGATCTACCTACATAACAATTAGCGTCTTAGCAAAAATTATCTGTCCTTTGATGAAGAAGAAGAAAAAAAAGCCAGTTTGGTCTAGTGGTTAAGGTACCAAGCTAGAAATCGGAAATCTGTAAGTTCTAGTCCTACCTTAGGCGTAAAAGTCATTTGGGTGACTTTAAGCCAGTCACTTTTTCTCAGCAAACCCTCTTCTCAGAATTGTGGAAAAAATAGGAGAAGGCAGGAGTAATAGGTATGTTCACAGCCTTGAGTTTTTTGTAGGAATAATTCTAACACCACAATATACAGTAATGATACAGTTCTTTTCACAGCATTAAAATATTACTGCCGGAAAGGCATATAGAGAATTTACAGTGAATATCACAACATGTATACAAATACATAAACAGCGTAGCATGTAAACATTATAGTGACCTCCTTGGAATAATGTCTGGTTTTACTTTTTTCTTTGGTCACTTTCATGGTGCTACAACCTCCGCCTAACAGGCAACCATCAAAGTTATCCAAAATCTGTTCAAATGAACGTTGACTATTACATAAAAACATTGTTGCTATTACTTACTAGATAAATTAAATAACAAATAAACAAACATATAAATAAACAAACAAACATAATACAAATTCCAGAAAAAAGTATCAATAAAGAAAAACAAAACGCAGCATACACTTTAAAAAGATAAAACTTACATTCAAGGGAATCAGAAAGCATCATTAAATGTAATTAAAATATCAACAGAACAATATAAACTTTGTTGCCTGTCTAAACTATAGGTGATACTATACTTTAGTTTAGTCCTATAATTCCTTAGTATAGGTAGTCCTTGACTTATGATCACTACTGGGGCCACAATTAGTAACAGAATTTCTGTTGCTAAGCAAGGCAGTAGTTAAATTGGTCAAACCTGATATTATGACTTTTTTTGCCATGGTTATTAAGTGAATCACTGCAGTTGTTGAGTGAATCACATGATCATTAATTGAATCTGGCTTCCCCCACTGATTTGCTTGATGGAAACTGGCTGGGAAGGTCGCACATGGTGATTAGATAAACCTTGGGAGGCTGCAACCATTGTAAATGCATGCTGGTTGCCAAGCACTGATATGACCAAGGGGATACTATGATGTTCTTAAGTGCAAGGACAAGTCATAAGTCACTTTTTTCAGCAATATTGTAAATTTGAACAGCTGCTAGATGAATAGCTATAAGTCCAGAACTACGTGTATGAGTGTCCCAAAGCTGTTTTTTCAAGAGGCAACTGGATTTTCTGGGTTTTCTCCATACCCCTTTGCACCACTCTGGTGACCCTGGCGATACAGATAAACCTCAGGATCGCCTTAAAGACTCGCTAAAATAATGAGAATGACCAGCTGTCTGCAAGGGGTATAAATCTTTCCATTTCCCACCATCTACTCAGAGCTGAAGATGCTTCTTGGATGAGAAGGGAAACATCTTCAAAGAAAAACCAGAAAGTCCAGTTGCCTCTTGAAAAAGCACCTTTGGGACAACCATGACCTGGATGACTGAGAATCTCCATAGACAGATATTTGTATGAGTGCTGTTAAAAAGCTCTGATGCAGGTGATCCAAAACTGATGTTACATGGATGTCTAGATGCAGATAACCTCCGTTGTCTTTAATTTCCCAAAGTACACCTGATGTAGTTTGATTCGAGGACATTGTGGGAAAATCTGGTGTCTTGTTTCAGCTCCAAGTACACCCAACTGCTCTTATGCAGAAAAATTGGCCACCAAACAACCTATTCCTGCAAACCTACTACTATGGAGACACATTATTTGGGTTAAGAATTTCATCTTCAGTCCCAAACAAGAAAAAACTAGAACTTTAACATTTAAAAAAAATAGTTTAGCTTTGTAAAACTTTCTTCCAAGGTTCTGCTACAATTTTAAATGAAATTAGTATGATCCGTGTTTCAAAAAACATGTGAGGATGAGGGCGAGTATCTTGCCACTCAAGAAAGCTCATATTCATTCTACTATGAATGCATTTTATGCAAAAACAGCAATTGTTTTCCAATTTACCTCCAAGCATTTAGTTCTATTTCAGGATATATTCTAGTGTAGCAATTGCCACTTAATGTAGACTGGATTTTACCTAACAATATAGAAACGCTTGACCAACTATGTCTAATTCTGAAAACAGAGTGAACTGCACTCTTTCAGCAGCAACATCATGTGGTAAATAATGAGCTGCCAACTGGAATTACAAGAAGAACAATAAGCATTATGAACCTTATATAAAGAATCTACATCTGTCAGACTGTTATAAGAATTAACTGAGCCAAGTGATCCCCCCTCCCCCCCATTTCTAATTTGAGCTTTGGCTGCATACAAAGTAATTTAAAAACTGGAGAAAAGGACTCCACAGTTTTGAAAAGGAATGTACAGTAAAACAGTGCTCTAGAAAGCCTGGTTTAGCTCAGCAGACTAAAAGCATAGTGATTTAAACCAGCTGTCTGCAATTACTGTAAGTTCGAATCTCACCAGGCTCAAGGTTGACTCAGCCTTCCATCCTTTCTAAGGTAGGTTAAATGAGGACCCAGTTTGTGGGAGCAATAAGCTGACTTTCTATAAATATACAAAAGTATGAAGGCTATTGCTTAACGCATTGTAAGCTGCCCTGAGTCTCCGGAGAAGGGCAGCATATAAATCAAATTAAAAATAAATTTAAAAAAAATAGAAAAAAAGAAAGCAAGAAACATCAGGAAATGTTGGTAGAGCTAACAGTATTTAATTTTTAAAATAGGTATGTGCTTATTTTAATACATATGTTTTATTTTTATTGCATTCTGTAAAAATTTGCTGACAGAATAAAAACTGGGGAAGGGAGAAGGAAGTGATGAATGAGATTTCTGTGGTTCTAGAAATAACGAAACAGGCCACTAATTTATTGATTTATAGGCATCTACTAAATAGAATGTAAAGCCTTAGTGGTAGAACGTGAAGAAATACCGTAGCTCAATATCCAGGTCTCCTATTTATACCGAATCATATGATTCTGACGATTGATGGTGTTGGAAGAAATATCCACCTGGTTCGGTTCCAAGCCAGGAGAACGATACTGGAAACATGGAGGCTGATTGGAAAGATGGTTTAATGATGAAGCAGAACCACGTGGGTTCTGAGTAGCTGACCACATGGAGTTGAGAGTGGGTGGCTTTTATACCCTCTCTGGGCTCTGTGTTTGAGCTTCCTGTTCCTGTGCAAGAACGTGTATTCTATTGGCTGTTATCAGACTCCCATGGAGCCAGGTAGCTAGCTCTACAGGTTATCTGAACTAAGTTTGGTTGAAGTTTAGACTCTGAGATGATGTAATGAAGAAGTTTGTGTTCTGAAAGGGTGTTGGGCAATTCCTATTATGGCTTAATGGCTTTTTACTGTGCTGGATTTTGGGTGAGGGTATTTGCTTATGAATAGAGCTATCTATCTCCTTTACTCTTAAGTGCTGACATCTGCTGTGGGCTACTAAGAAAGGTGGGTGCTGCTTTCTATCTCCAAGAGCATATTTCTCCCTTTTTGGGAAATATAATATTCTGCCTTTTTATTATTTCCTAAAAATATTTCATTCTTCTAGGACAGGGGTAGCTTTCCACAATGGTGTACATCCATACACATCTTGAATCCAAGTTGATTATTATGGTTCTACCTCTTTAAAATCATGAATTAAAAATTATGGTGATGAAAACTGAAGTCTAGCCTGTTTTCTTCAAACGTGCTTGAACAAAATAGTTAACTTGAAATATGGAAAGACCTAGCTTATTCTTAGACAACAAGAATGTTCGGGATAGTGTCAAATTGCATCAGCTTGGTTTCACTAGCAGAAGCTGCTCTGGTATTAGCAATATACGTACCAGCATAAAAAGGTTAGTATTAGGGAATTCGGCACTGCCAAATATATCTTTTGGAAATAAAGGCCAGGAGTAAACATTGTCTTCTTTTATTTGAATCCAGCCCATCATGAATTTTATTTATTTATATCCCATTTTTTTATTGTTTTTATAAATAACTCAAGGCAGAAAACATACCTAATATTCCTTTTTCCTTCTTTATTTCCCCACAACAACAACTCTGTCAAAGTGGGCTAGGCTGACAGAATGACTGGCCCAAAGTCACCCAGCTGGCTTTCATGCCTAAAGTAGGATTAGAACCAGGGGTGAAATGCTCCCGGTTTGGACCGGCTCACCCGATCCGGTAGCGATGATGGTGGGTGGTTCGGAGAACCGGTAGCAAAAATCCCTGCGTGCCCACCCCCATGCCCAGCTGAGCCGCAGGATCATCAGAGGCTTTTTTTTTACTTTTAAAAGCATTTTTTCTACAACTTCTTCCGCCGAAAAAATGCTTTTAAAAGTAAAAAAAAAGCCTCTGATGATTGCGCGGCTCAGCTGGGATCGTCAGAGCCTTTTCAAAGCATTTTTTAAACCACCTCTTCCCCGGAAGAGGTTGCAAAAAAAAAAAATGCTTTAAAAGTCTCTGTGACAATCCCAGCTGAGTTGCCTGATTGGCAGAGAGACTTCTCAAAGCATTTTTTTAAAAGCCTCTCTGAGATCCCAGTTGAGTTGCCTGATGGTCAGATAGGCTTTTAAAAAATTATCTGAAGATCAGACAACTCAGCTGGGATCGTCAGAGAGGCTTTTTAAAAAATGCTTTGAAAAGTCTCTCTGGCGATCAGGCAACTCAGCTGGGATCATCAGAAAGACTTTTAAAGCATTTTTTTCTGCAACCTCTTCAGCGGAAGAGGTGGTTTAAAAATGCTTTTAAAGGCTCTGACGATCCCAGTTGTGTTGCCTGATTGGCAGAGACTTTTCAAAGCATTTTTTTGCATTTGCAGAAAAAATGCTTAGAAAAGTTAGAGAAAAAAAAAGTTGGCCACACCCACCCAGTCACATTACCCCCACCACCAAGCCACGCCCACAGAACTGGTAGTAACAAATTTTACATTTCACCCCTGATTAGAACTCAGAATCTCCTAGTTTCTAGCCTGGTACTTTTCACTAAATCAAACTGGTTTCAATGCAGCCTCATTGATGCCCAGTTTGCTTGCTGCTCTTTGTTCTAGACAAACTCCTGCAATTTACTGATTCCACAGAGGCAAGGAAAAAAACCCCCTGCTTTAGGTATTTCTCAGTAGCTCGGTGCTTGTAACTATTTTTTATATGTTTGTGTGTGTGCGTGTGTGTGTGTGTGTAAAGCATGTATTCCATTTATATAGCCACCCATCTTCATGACTGTGCAACTTCCAATGAAAACATAAATAGTACCAAAACAAAAACAAATAATAAAGCAAACCTACAAACAATACAAATATTTAAAACACTTAAAAACTACAGTACTCTTGTCCGACATGCAACGTTTCTCCAACTCAAACTTAGCAGAATCCTGCTTGCTTGCACATTTGCTTTTTTGCTTTGACTGAGCTACCTGAGCTTCTGGATTATTATTATTTTTTTCTTTAGTAAGTCCACTGGTATCCCAGTTCATTTTTCTTGGTACATGTGATCTGGAGTATCTTTCAAGTGACTGAAAAAAAAACAATACCAAAGAGCACAGGTAGATTTATTAAAGGAAACAAAAGCTGAGTGAAACAAAGAGAATCTTAAAGGAAGAAAAAAATAATAACTTCACAACATGCTTAGAGCTTAATAGCAATGTTCAAGCTTTTAGAAATAATATAGTCAGTCATTCACAATGACTGTGAATGTCAGTGAAGGACATAGTGGATAATTATTATCTTTATGACATTTGTAAATTCCTTGTTTAATCATTTGTATTTTATTCTTTTTTATCCCTTTTCCTCCCCATTTCCTTTTTTTTATAAATTGCCTAATAAAAATATACTAAAAAGAAGCAAGAAAATGATCAAAAAGGTCACAGTAATGATCTTTGGCAATAGGTCTGAGTTACAATACTGGACTTTCAATTAGTATATATTTTGAGTATCTTAAAGCCCTAACTACTTCTTAGAATACGTGAAAGTTCAAATTGATTTTGCAAAACTGATAATTCAGAGGATTTTAATAGCCAGTTTGAATTCCGCCCCCCCCCCCCCCCCGTATTCAAGGGATTTGGTTTACTGAGGGTTATGTATAGCAGTAACTAATTATTGCCAAAAGGAAAAACAAAATTCCAAAAGTCTTACTTCCATATATATTTTGTAATAATGTTCAATTCAGGTAAAAACACACCATAACTTTAAAATTCCCTTCCCTTGGTGTTTCTTTCTCAATATTTATTTTGCATACGGTATGACACGGGTGTCAAACTCGCCACTTCACATTGCCATCACGTGATGTTTCACAATATTTTTCCCATTTGTGGAGCTGGGGTGGGCGTAGCCTGAGCGTGATGGATCCGCCTCACGGGCTGCCAGTTTGATACTCCTGGGTCAGGGGTGGGTTCTACTTACCTTTACCACCGGTTTGCAATGGAATCACGTGTGCGCACTCGTTTCGCTTTCACGCGTACCTTGCTTCTGTCCATGCGCAGATCGCTGATGATGACAACTTGGGCGGTGGGTGTGGCCTCCCATTGGTTTACTACCAGTTCTTGTGAACCGGTCCAAACCGGGGGCAACCCACCACTGCCCTGGATTATGAGAAAGTTGTAGGAGCAATGGATTGAGGTTACCAATCACTAACAAGAAGCAGCCTTGCAGAGAAAATTAGAGAAAGGGTTATGCTTTTCAGAGGAAAATCTGTTTTTTTTTTGTTCCTGCTTCCAAAATGCAGTAGAGGTAGAAGCTTTATTTGATATCTTCCTATGTACAAATTTTATGGGGCCACGTAGGAATATTCTATACAAGAGAATATCTGACCTTGTGAATTAGGACTGATAGAAAATATTGTGCATGTTTTATCATCCTGTACCTCTACAGAGAGTGTGGCATCAAATACATCACACCTCTTTTGCTGCAATTTCCACACCATTCGGAGAAATTTTACACTTCTTTACTTCTCTTTCAAACAAAAAGAATTCTGTCACACAAACTGTGGCAAAATTTGGCATGGCTGCATGTAGAATCCAAGGGAGACAACATTGAGATTAGTTTTACCGGTGACTTTCACATCAACTGGTAACTGAGCATAATTTAATTCCTACCTTGTTTGTATTATGTGACCTGTAATTCTGTTGTATGAAAGAGTGCAAGATGTAGAATATCTGAAGCCATTTTATATTCTTGAAGTTTTACTGATTCTATGAAACCCCAGTAACTTTGCCATAAAACGTATTAAGAAATTATCAGTTTATAGTGCAGTATTTTAAATACCATTCTAATATTTTTAGTGTTTTGGCATTTCAGTAAGTATATTTTAATAGCAGCTCAGTATAGCTATTATTTTTTTTTTGGTAATGTACTGTATGTACTCACTTTATTTTTAGCCTATTTATTTGCATTTTTATGTACTCATCTACATATTTGTATTTTTCTCTTCTTGCCTCAGTTTCTATTTGTATCTTATGATTTAAATAGTTGGGGCAGAGATGATAGTCAATTACTGTAATAAAGGATTGGATTGGATTAGAGATTTCTTCATGTCATGGTGATAGCCTTGAAGATATTTTTCTATGGAAGTGTCCCATACTTGAAGAAATATCCAGTTCATTTTCTGTCTTCTTTTAGAGATAAAAAAAGAAAAAGTGTGCAAGTTATTCATGAAAAGTAAACCTCTAGAGAACTGTTAAAGAGCCCTAACAGCAGGGGTGAAATCCAGCAGGTTCTAGAGAACCGGTAGCGGAAAGTTTGAGTAGTTTGGAGAACCGGCAAATACCACCTCTGGCTGACCACAGAGAGGGGTGGGAATAGAGATTTTGCGATATCCTTCCCCCATGAGTGGGGAGGGAATAGATATTTTGCAGTATTCTTCCCCTGGAGTGGAGATTTTGCAGTATCCTTCCCCTGCCACGCCCACCAAGCCACACCCACAGAACCAGTAGTAAAAAAAATTGGATTTCACCACTGCCTAACAGTTACTTCAAAACTTTAGGAATATCCTTATTATGATAACATCTATAGCCATTTATTTAATATATAGAAATTATATTTAGATTAACCTCTATAGATATATAAGGGATATGAGGTCCTTGTTACTTTGGTTAGAATGACTCATACCTGAAACGAAGCTGAAATGAGGGTTACCAGATCGGGATTGCAAAAATCTGGACAACTCTAAATGGGAGCAAAGAATTGGAATTTTGCACCTCTTTACTGTCTTCTACTGGTAATCTGAATTTTTTGTAACCCTGGTCTGGTAGTTTAGCAGAAATTATGTGTAATATTCACTTTTTAAGCGCTAGAATGTAACAAGCTTCTAGGTTTCTGCATTATGAGGTACTGACATTGTTTATATATATTATCAATTTTTAAAAAACAAACAAATATCTTTTTAATTACAAAAAGAGCAAGATAAAATTATTTTTAAAAAGGTAATGGAAAAATATTAGTTACAGCAGCTGCCATATAAGGCAGCTGCTTATGAGGAGAATGGCAAAGGAAATATAAGAAAACATGGATCATTTTGTGGAATTTACAAAATTAATTTCTAATTGTTTGAATTTATTTTATTTTAATCTTTGTTTATATGCCACATGGAGGATTTCATTGTATAGTGTAGTTTATTCATGTTTGAAAATTGCAAGTGCTTCTACTTATTTAGAGATGCATCAGCACAACTTTTGATAACATTTAAAATTGTTAGAATTGTAGA
Organism: Ptyas mucosa; assembly: GCA_012654045.1. NCBI lineage: Eukaryota > Metazoa > Chordata > Lepidosauria > Squamata > Colubridae > Ptyas > Ptyas mucosa. The sequence continues at coordinate 34,909,389 of WNWU01000004.1, forward strand.
AGTCAATTTGGAGGAATGGTTGGCAAAGATGGTGGCTTCATTGACCTCTTCTTTTTTAGAGAAAAAAATACTACCTACCTTATATTTATGGCTAACTGGCAACTCCTTATAGACATTTTTTTTTTGCCTGAAATGAAAAAAAATGCACTTATGATTTGTGGTTTTGAGGGTTACAGAAATGGATAATACAAAAGAGTGAGCTTTTTTGTAATCAGAATAAGAGATAATTTTGTATTTATATTTATATTTGGGACAAAGGAAATTGGAAACTTTTTATTCTTTCTTTCTGCACATTTTTTTTTTCTTCTCCCTTTTTTTACCGGTTTTATTCTTTACTAGTTTGTTTTCATTTTTATGTTATTTGTAAAACTTTTTAATAAAATTTATTTTAAACATTGTGGAAACCAATTTGACGTATTCAGCCATGTATATTAGAAGGGTCCTACATTATCCATCATTTTCACATGCACAAGGCCTAACTAGCCTCCTCTGGGAAGTGAAATAACTCCTGAAGGAATTCACAAGATGAGCAATCAATTGTACTAAATAAAGTGCAAACTAGTAGCTTTAATTTACCTATTTATATTACATTAGGTTCAGATTGATATTTGCATCTTGCCATCAAATCTACTCCAAAAGCTATAGCCCATTTCCATAATATCACTTTTCCTAAATCATAATTAGTGAATGTATGTGAGTTTTTGATATGGATAACAAGGCAAGTTCATTGGTAATTTTCTGAGAAGATTTGACAATATACAAGTTTCAGCTTTAATTTTTAATTGCAAAATGAGGACTTGCAGAGGGAAAATGACCCAATTAAACCTCATGTTTCATTAAAAATATAACAAGTTGAAATCTAATATATCTTTTTGCTTCTAGGCTTTTTAATAAAAGCAATTAAATTGCAGTATGTTCTTAACGTGGTATAGAAAGGAAAAAATCATTTTACAATTTTGCCCTTCTGGCCTTCCTTTCTTTCAGTTGTCTACACAAGGAATATAATCTTCAGGTATAGAGCCTGCATTTTCTTTTTTTAAAACAAAGATATCAACATTTACCTTCTGTTCAACCAACTATTATGAAAACTCTAATCTTGATGATTATGTAGGATAAGTAGCTATAATGTCTCTGGTTTGAAATTCAGTTTTGCTGAGAAGTAAGTAGATTGGGAAAATTGTTCTCAGTACAGGGTAACAATCATTATTATTTATTAGATTTCCATCCCCCCCTTTATTACTTTATAAGTAACTCAAGGCAGCAAACAAATATAATATTCTCCTTCCTCCTATTTTCCCCACAGCAACAACCCTGCAAGATGGGTTGGCCTGAGAGACAGTTACTGGCCCAAAGTTATTGTGATGACCTGGGGTTGGGCAGGTCATCACAATAACTTTGGGCTCAGGCAACACAGCCTGAGTGAAGGCTTAATTCCCTTTTATTGCTTCAACATTCTCCACTACCCCCAAAGTTCCCGGAGTTCACTGTAAGTCCAAGAGCAACACTCCAAACCCACACACGGACCTCCAGTAGTTCCTGGCAGCTGTGAGTCCAGAGAAGCAGCCAGTTCTGAGAGCAGTTCAGGAATCTGGTTCCAGGGAATCCTCATCGCATGGAGGGGTTACTGGGGCTGCAGCACAACCTGAAGCAGAGCTGTGTCTCTGAGTACTTGCCCACAGCCAGGCCAGGCAAATCAAGGCAAGTCGAACCCAGGCAAAGCAAGACTAAGCACAGTAAGACAAGGTGGCAAGATGTTGATGACTGCAAGCGTGGCTGGAAAAAGGCAATGCTTGTTCCCAACAAGTGCCCTCCCCACAGCGTCTTTTTAAATCTTATTCCCCAGGTGAGCTATGTGATGAGGGGCGGGGCGCCCTCCCACTGAGCCATTGGTTCACCTTGTGATGATCGCGCCTCCTCTCCAAAGGTGCACCTTCCCTCAAAGGTGCGAAGGATCGTGCTTTCCCTCGAGGATCAGGAAGGGGAGGCAATCACTCCTCCCTGGAGCGCCATTGTTCATCTGCTCCACTGTCTACTCTTTCCCTCTCCTTGCTCAGTCATCCTGCACCCTCTCTCCATCTCCAGCCATCCCTCCAAGGCCAGAAGGACCAGGGATTGCCTCATCCTGCTCCCCCGGTCACTCCTCTGGGGTGAGAGAGGCCGTGGCATCCTTCTTCATCTGCCTCTGCTTCATCTCATCCTCCTCCTCGGACCCAGGTTCTGACAGGGCCATGACAGTTACGCAGCTGGTTTTCATAGCTAAGGTAGGACTAGAACTCACAGCCTCCTGGTTTTTAGGCAAGCACCTTAAAGACTAGGTTAAACTGGCTCAATCACAATGGCTTACAACTTATAGTAAAAACCCCAACTCTAAGAATCCGACCCAGAATGGCCAATTTGCACAGATAATGCTTGAGGACCAGTCTGACAGCATAAGGTAGTTTTTTGTTTTTAACATTGTCCTGAACAGAAGCATTTATTTGCAGCTTGACTAAGATGGAATCTAAAAGCTTTTGAAGAAATAGAAAGGTCTAGAGAAGGGAAGGGAAATATATCAGTCTCAAATTGGAGCTGGCAGATTACCTCATGCCATATCACCTGTTTCTGGAAAAAAAATCAATGAAGACACTTATTTCTATTAGACAACAAAAGTTAAAAGCCTGCACAAAATTACACAACATAATTCTTTTTGTAGTTGCACTGAAAATACTTTCTTTGCACAAGCATTATTTTAATTCAAGGAAATAAAATAGATGCCACTCTTCATTTGCTAATAGGGAACCTATTCGAAGCCCATTGCTAAAAATCCATAGCATAACATGTCTGGTGTTGCTGGTGTATGAAATTGGTCTACTTACCACTTGCACTCAAATTGCCCACTTTTGTAATAAGATTCCCTTTCCTAAAGTTTTGGAGATCCTTCATGTGCACTTAAGGGCTTTGGGCTGGACATCTCCAACATGAGCTGTTGGATTTTCCATAGCATATATCTAGCCTGAGTGACTCTGGTCCTTGTACAAATTTACATTAACTGATATACAAGACAGGTATATAAAAGACATCATATATTATAAAATGTGAACATTTTCTGATTTTCTATTCTGCCCTCCCCACCCCCCGCCCCAAAAAACCTTGTCACTTTTCCTAGGTTTACTTTTTATTTTACTTTTTATGAATATAATTGTGTAATTGCAAATTATTCTAATAGCAAGCTGGGGTAGCAAGTGTTGTAGAATTCAGCTTGGCAAAGAAGAGGGAGATATCAGCATAGTCAAGCAAAAAGAACAGCTCTCAAAGAGAGAGGAAAACACAACAACAACAACGTATAGCAATAACAACCTAATAGAGGCTGAGCAAGTTCAATAGCCACTCAATAGAATATAGTTATGGTAACAATAAAAAAAGAGAACTAGAAAGACTCTTCACTTTCATCCTCATTTGTTAAGGAAAGCTGCAAAGTTGACAAGGAGCAACTTTTAACAGCTTGGGGTCCAAATTTCAAGCAAAGTTAGCTGAGATGGGAAGAAAAAGGGACTAGCCTGAACATATTTTTTTTTACTGTTGTGATGATAACACAGTATTTCATAAACCAGTTAGACTAACATTATCATAAGAACATTCTTAACAAAGTGGAAAAGTGGCAAACTGATGATTTGAGGTGGGTGGGTGGGTGAGGCTTGTTTGTTCTTTTTTCACAGAATCTTAGAAAGTATTGAAAGAGACTTTGGAAAGTATCTGGTTCACTCCAACCTAGCGCAGGAAATCATTTCTACCATATCAATGGCAGATGGCTATCAACCTTTTTTTAAACATCTCCGGTCCACCTCTAGAGGCAGGCTGCTCCATCAATTAATGCAGGTCTTTAAAAAATGTTCCTAATGTCCAGGCAAACTCTACTTTCTCAAGGCTAGATAAGGAATTCTGGGGGTTTGAAATCCACATTTCTTAAACTTGAGAAGATTGAGAAACACTGCTCTAGCCTGGTGAAATTTTCCCATAAGATGTTTCTATAAATTTGTTGAAATTATCTCCCCTAAAAGTAAGTCTCTAAGTCTGCCTGCCTCTCTCTCTCCCTCTCTCTCCCTATGCTCCAATTATTTTTTCTCCAATACCATGGATCCTAAGATAATATAGCCCTTCCCAGTGGTGGGATTCAGACAGTTTGTACCACTTCAGGAGAACCGGTTGTTAACTTTCTGAGCAGTTTGGCAAAATGATGTTGGAAGAAATCATTAGGGCAGAGAACCGGTTGTTAAATTACTTGAATCCCACCACTGGCCCTTCCTCTCAAAAGTTCCCAATGGTTATATATTGTCAGAGATCAGATCTAGGATAGTTAATCCCCTTCTGTCTTCTTTGGTTTTCTGGAATATGAAAAAGACAGGAAGATCACTGAGAAATATTTGGAACTTCTCAGATTTAGTCAAGTTATTTTTGCAACGGATGTCAGGGAAGTTAAAATATCTCATTATGAACTTTTTTCTTTCCTGAAAAAAGTTATAATCAGATCCAGGAGGTCATTATCCAGATTGTCTGGCTGCCTTGGCAGTTTATAAACATACCACAACATAATATCATTGTTCTCTTCCCTTTTTTGCGTAATTTCCAAATACTTTCAGTTGGACTCTGGTGATCATTTTAGTTTAGAAATTTAGAGCATTGTCTAACATCAGATGCCCAACTGAGCTTAAGTTAAATTGAATGCTCTGGTTGGTGTAACTGGAACACCAGCATGAAAACAAGATACAGAGATAGCATTATACACAAATTACTATTGTGAATGAACCGATAGTTCAGCAATGCACTAACAAGCAAAATTAAAAAGACTATTAGACGTAATAAACTGTTGGTGTATATGACAGAAATGTTATGGAAATTAAGGAAGCTGAAAGATACATTAGATATATAGTGATATTTTTTTCCATTAAGCAAATTGTAATTAGACATTCTGAGGATTAATTATATTAGCAAACTCATTCAGATGCCAGCATAAATTGGGAAAATATTATATTTTGGAATATTTAAAATGTTTACATATTTTAATATTAAATATACCCATTATCTAACTGTATTTATTAACAGCACTTGTAACCATGTGTATTTATAGCACTATATCTGGGACTTGGTATACTTAAGAAAAAATATATACAATAGTTTATTAGAATTCCAAAAGTATGATTTTTGATATATCTTCTATCTGCTAGTTAGCCAGTTACAAAGCAGCTTAGAGTTGAAAAAAAAGTCAGCTGTGAATAAATTGTACCTAGAGGACATGACTGATTGTATTAGGATATATTAAATTGGAAATAATTGGGGCAATATTCAAAATTCATCATATTTTGGTGTGGATGGCTTAATTAAAAGAAAATGATGATAATATTCAGGAAAAAAATGTCATTTTTTCAAGGTTGTAAGTTGCAACACAGAGACATATAGAAGTTTTAGAACCAACGGGCCTTAATCGTTATCTTTCTCTTTTTAATTTTGCTCCAAAAGGGCAATAATAATTGAACAGATTGTGTTAGAAATCTTTCTGTTACCCTTGTCCAGGAAAGAAAAAGTGTAGTTTATCTTACGTATTAGCATTTGTGGACAAGACTCTCTAACCCTTAAATAAACCTTAACTTGATCTCTTGTAGAACTGGACTTAATTTGGCTCAAAGACTTTGGATTTAATTTTCTGTGGAGTCATTTAACAAAGCAGGAATGAAAAAGGGGCAAAGGTTATATTGCTAATAAAATAAATTGGTTAGGTGAAAAGAAACTGAAATATAGCTAGTTTCTGAGCTAGTTTCTAATTAATGTGATAGTCCTATTATGTATGACCTTTTCTTTTAGGAGCCATTACTTTGCTTTAACTTTACTTAAACTGTGTTTAAGGACCAATCTAAATAACTAAATAGAAATGAGAATATTAATATGCTGGAGACAGGTCTTCTGAATATGATCTAGCCATAAAGGAACATTTTAGAGTCACGCTAATTGCAGCGAGGCATGTGAAAGTCAATGTTAATGACTGTTAATAACTTTGGCTAGCATATGTTTTCATGTATTTAGATGATTTTCTAAATAAAAATAATAGGCTTTGGCCATGCCACAGTGTTTGCCAGCCCTTCAGTGTAGGACAGGTTAAGAAAGAGACAGCATAAGAATTACAGGAATGCTATTTATTCCTGCAGAATATTAATTTATATTTCATTTATCATATTGGTATGGCCACTCATCTACACTACATTTATGGGACAAAAACAATATTAGAAGGATTTCTAACTCTACATTTATCTTTCTGATATTCTGAAAATACTTATCTGGCAGGGGCGATGCCATAATCACTTTATCTGTCATTATGAATATATGGGTGGCTCAGAGGAATCTGATTTTTCAATGTGTTGGTTAATTTTGCAACTATGTTCTTGTTGTGTACAAACACTATCATTTTATTTCAAAACAGAGGCAAGTTAACACTCAAAAATGGCTATATTCATTACTTAACAAATATATTCTGCATAATTCATCCAGCCAATAGAAGCTCTTTTTCTAATTTGTAGAGAAAAAATGTCTGAACTGTAACTTCTGAATCCTGATACCTTAATTACACCCCAAAATATCTTTATTATATTCTCAATTGCATGCTTACCTTTGTTTTGCCTATATATTATGATTTGTGTTTGGCTGTATTGCTATGTTTGTTGAGTAATTGTTGAAAGGAATTTTGAACTGGGGAAGTCCACTTCAAGTTGTTTCACTAAGAAAGATTTGCAAATACCTATGCTCTTTTGCCTCATCCATTTAAATTATTACCATATTTATGGATATATCAACCAGAGCTTCCAAGAAGATTTCTTCATTTGTAGATGAAACTTACAATATTATCCTGTAATGGGAAAAGGCATACAAATCCTATTAAATACAAGCAAATTGCTTAATCCCTTGGCACACCATACCCTGATATTTTGAAATGCACAAATCAAATAGTACAGACAAGCTCATCCTAAATCCACTGCCTCCTCCGATAATTCATTTAAGACTGTGCCTAGAAGGTGGCTCTTTTTACTACTTCATGACTGAGATAAAATCAACTTCAGAAGTACTATAATTTCTCAGCTGAACCATACAACTTAGAATAACGTTATAAAAAAGTATATGCAGAGAAGAGAAGAGAAGAGAAGAGAAGAGAAGAGAAGAGAAGAGAAGAGAATTCTTTATTGGCCAAGTGTGATTGGATACACAAGGAATTTGTCTTGGTGCATACGCTCTCGGTGTACATAAAAGAAAAGATACATTCGTCAAGAATCATAAGGTACAACACTTAATGATAGTCACAGGGAAACAGTCAATATAAATCTTAAGGATACCAGCAACAAGATTACAGTCATACAGTCATACAATCATAAGTGGGAGGAGATGGGTGATAGGAATGATGAGAAGATTAACAGTAATGCAGACTTAGTAACTACTTTGACGCTCTTGAGGGAATTATTTGTTTAGCAGAGTGCTAAAACTGCAATATGAAACAAAGAGCCTTGGTAGTACAGTGGTCTAAAGCACCCTGTTATTAACACCAGCTGCCTGCAATTATTACAGGTTCGAATCTCACCAGGCTCAAGGTTGACTCAGTCATCCATCCTTTCTAAGGTAGGTAAATTGAGGACCCAGTTTGTGGGGGCAATAAGCTGACTTCGTATAAATATACAAAAGTATGAAGGCTATTGCTTAGCACATTGTAAGCCGCCCTGAGTCTTCAGAGAAGGACAGCATATAAATCAAATTTTTAAAAAAATTGAATTTGTTGGAAAGGCAAGTCTTGATACATGAACTCCAAGTCCTGGTGATGTTACTGAAGAGTTTATCACAAGCACAGTAAGATTGTTTGCAGTAGAAAGTGTTAGTGTATATATAAGGAAGTTTCCACGTGAGTTGAAAACCGGAAAGTATCAAGTTTCAGCTCAAGTAGTTCTAGCTGAAGTATATGAGAAGGCACCCTTGTGAAGATGAATGTGCAGCTCTGATGGATGATACTTGTTTATTGATGTCACAGCAGAAGTATCTCCTGGGAAGGATATAAAATAGCTTCCAATCTCCATATGATCAGCTCTGCATAATCAGCTGTTGGGACTATACGAAGGTTTGAAGGAATGTTTTGCATCAACAAAGGCTCAGACAAAGGAACCTCTGAAAGCTGCTTGGTGAAGCAACAAAGACTCCTCTGAGAATGAACACAGTCTCCTCCTTGGTGAATCAACACACTCTCTCCCGAGAGCGAAACAAAAAGAGGCAACCAACATGCTTCACTTTGTTCTGCTTCTGAATTTTGTTTTATTACATTCTTGCTATGGGAGAAGACTTGTGTAGAATCTCTCTCTCCAAATTGCCAATGTACCAAGCTGGAAAGAATTGCTTGTGAAGGGGCACTGAAGGAGAGATAACGGGGACCTCCTTGGGTGGATGTCAGAGGATTTCCAGACTGGGAGGGTTTTGTGAATATTGAAAGCAATCTGCTATTGCTATGAACCTGAATTTATTTCAACTAAACTTACTTAACTGCAGTTGAATATTTTACTATGCCAAGTTTGATCATAAATAGGGAATTTTATTTATAGCATGTTTCAAAAAAGATGTAGGATCAAACCACTTGTCTTGGCATACAGGAATGAAAGTTCCCGAAGCCCATATTATAGTCTATTTTATGTACAGTCCAGTGAACATTCTGAACATTTAACTTGATGTGAAATTAATGGACCTATATAAAACTAGTGTTTTATACATTGCATTGACAGTTGGTGGTTATAAAATATTATTCATCTCTCAGTATCAGAGATATGTTACTTTTCAGCAAATATACCCTCTATTTACTCCTTGGTTTTTATCATTTTTAACAAGCAAATTATGCATAGTTGAAGACTGAATGTTGATTGAATATTGGCTTTTTCAAATGTAAGAATAGAAGATAAAGATTATTTATTATTATTATTATTATTTATTAAATTTATATACCATCCTACTGGACTCAGGGCAGTGCACAGCCAGAAATAAAAAACATTCCAATACAAAATTTAAAAATTTAAAAGAATTATAAGCTTTGGCCGAAAATTTAAAAAACCCTCACAACTAAAACCCATTAGACAATTTAAAAATCTAATATCTCAAAAAAAGGGGGGGGGGGTTACGCCAGCCCTGCTTGTTGGAAAAAAAGTTTTTAGGGCACGGCGAAAAGCCCGGAGATCTGGTATCCTCCGTATCTCTTGGGGCAAGTCGTTCCAGAGGGCAGATGCTGCCACAGAGAAGGCCCTCTGCCTGGGGGTCACCAGACGACACTGCCTGGCTGACGGCACCCTGAGGAGTCCCTCTCTGTGGGAGTGTACTGGCCGGTGGGAGGCTGTTGGCAGCAGAAGGCGGTCCCACAAATACCCAGGTCCGATGCCATGGAGCGCTTTAAAGGTGGTAACCAAGACCTTGAAGCGCACCCGGAAGTCCACCAGGAGCCAATGCAGCTCACGCAGGAGAGGTGTCACATGGGAGCGCCCCATCACTCCCATGATCCCCCATGCGGCCACATTCTGCACCAGCTGGAGCCTCCGGGTGCACCTCAAGGGGAGCCCTATGTAGAGAGCATTGCAGTAGTCCAGGCGGGAAGTGACAAGTGCTTGAGTGACTGTGCGTAAGGAGTCCCGATCCAGAAAGGGATGCAACTGGCGAATCAGGCGAACCTGATGAAAAGCCCCCCTGGCCACGGCCGTCATATGCTCTTCTAAAGACAGCTGTGCATCCAGGAGGACACCCAAGTTGTGGGCCCTTTCTGTAGGGGCCAGTAACTCGCCCCCAATAGCCAGCGATGGCACCAGCTGGCTATATCGGGATGCCGGAAGCCATAGCCACTCGGTCTTGGAGGGATTGAGTCGAAGCCTGTTACTCCCCATCCAGATCCGCATGGCCTCCAGGCACCAGAACATCACTTCAAGGGCATCGTTGGGATGGCTTGGGGTGGAGATGTACAGCTGAGTATCATCAGCATACTGATAGAATTCCACAACAAAACCAAGGATAATCTCGCCCAGCGGCTTCACATAAATGTTGAACAGAAGGGGCGAGAGGACCGATCCTTGCAGCACCCCACAAACAAGGTGCCTCAGGGTCGACCTCTGCCCCCCTGCCAACACCAACTGCATCCGGTCTGAGAGATAGGAGGAGAACCACCATAGAACGGTGCCACCCACTCCTAGCCCCGCCAACTAGCGCAGCATGATACCATGGTCGATGGTATCAAAAGCCGCTGAGAGATCTAACAGGACCAGGATAGAGGAATATCCCCTATCCCGAGCCCTCCAAAGATCATCCACCAATGCGCCCCATGCCGTTTCCGTGCTGTGCCCAGGCCTGAAGCCAGACTGGTGTGGGTCCAGATAGACAGCTTCATCCAGGTACCCGGGAAGCTGTCGCGCCATCACACTCTCAACAACCTTTGCCACAAAGGGAAGGTTGGAGACCGGATGATATTTAGCTAAAATAGCCGGATCCAGAGCGAGCTTCTTGAGGAGGGGCCTCACCACCGCCTCTTTCAAAGTGGATGGCAAGACACCCTCACCCAAGGAAGCGTTGATAATCCTCTGGAGCCAGCCTCGCTTAACCTCCCAGGAGGCCAGTACTAACCAGGAGGGACACTGGTCCAATAAACATATGGTCGCGTTCAGCCATCCCAATATCCTGTCCACGTCCTCGGGAGCAACAGGGTCGAACTCCTCCCAAATGACATTCTCAAGACCGGCCTCCATCATCCCATCTGTACCTACCCAGTCGGAGACCAGGCCTTCCCAAATCTGAGTGATTTTATCGTGCAGATACTGAACAAAATCCTCAGCGTGACCCTGCAAGGGATCCTCCTGCGCTCCCGGATGGAGGAGGGAGTGGGTTACCCTAAACAGGGTGGCTGGGCGATTATCTGCCGATGTGATAAGAGCGGAAAAATAGTCAAATTTTGCCGCTTTAATCGCCACTAGGTAGGTCTTAATATGAGCTCTTACCTGTGTTCGGTCGGATTCGGAATGGCTGGACCTCCAACTACTCTCTAGGCATCTTTTCTGGTGCTTCATCTCCTTCATCTCCTCAGAGAACCAAGGAGCCAAGTAGACTCGGTGATGGGTCAGAGGCCGCAAAGGCACGACTCGGTCCAAAGCGCCAGGGGCCACCCTATCCCAGGCGGCCACCAGCTCGTCGGCCGAGTCATGATCTCTACGTGTTTGAAGAAATTTGTTAAAACTTTTCTCTTGACTAAAAATGTATTTGTGGTGCAATGTGAATATTCATTTAATACAAATATAGCATTCACAAATGTAATTATTTAGGTATTCTAATTAAAATATCTCCTTTCCCTCCTAGGCCGTTGATATACTTCTACAACATGGTGCTTATGTTAATGTTCAAGATGCAGTCTTTTTTACCCCTTTACACATTGCAGCATATTATGGTCATGAACAGGTATGGCAAAGATTGTCACTCTTGCTCACAGATGGGAAATTTTATGTACAGCATGTTTAATAAACAAGAGAAAGTGATGTGGCCCTGGGTTTTTCCCACACATGCATTCCAAAAAGTTTCATTTGAAATAATCAATGTTTTAACATTTCTTGCAATAGCCTAAGAGACGCTGGGACCATCCCCTGAAGTTCTGAGATAGGATTCCACTGATAACTCCTAAAATGTTGTCATAAATAGCTGCTCTCAGTTAGTAGTATGGGACCCTGCCTCTTGTTTCCATTATTATGGGGTCCCAATCCATAGTGCTACCCAGAATAATAGAGCATAGATAGTAAATGACAGCCACTGCTCATTGGTCTTGCTGCTAATGATGTTTGATTTTCTATGATTTGTGTTTACGCTAGAAGAAGAATATGGTACTCAATATATACCAAAATCTTGTTTGCCTATTTAAGCAAGCATATATATTTCCTGCGGTCCTGCAATACTGCCTAGTTTTAAAAACAAAACAAAACAGAGAACCACTTCCAGAAGTAATTTGAAAAGTGAAACCCACAAAGAACCTAATCATATAGTCAGTTACAGTAACGGTATATGCAATATTTGCTTTTCTGGAATGCTCCTTTTTGAGATTTCTATAATTCAAGTCATCCAGTTACAGTAGAAAGATCTTTATGTGTAGGACTTTGAGGTTGATTTATTTTGTTTTGGTATAAGTTGCTTTGGAACAAATAGTCACAGTTGGTGAAATTATGCTAAAATGCATATGGTGCTTTCATGATAAAATTTTGGCTTTGGAATGTAATCTATAGCTAAGTTCTGGGCAGTTTATTTTATTTTGCTATTTATATCAGTAAGTAAACTAATAAGCTGTTGACAGCTCTTAATAACTGTCATTTTTTAAAAGGAATGGGAACTCCACCTAAAAGTCTGTCAACATGCAATTTCCTTATAACTCAAGACTACCAATCTTGATTCTCATCATAAGGGTTAAATACACTATAACATCATTTTGATGTTATAGAAAAGAACGATCCCTAATAGGAGTGTTTGTCATAATATATTTTCCTTTGATTTCGTAGAACATGTAAATATAACTTAAAATGTAGCTTAAAAATTTAATGCTGACTAATAAAATCTTATCAGGTAACTCGACTCTTATTGAAATGTGGTGCTGATGTAAACGTGAGTGGAGAAGTTGGAGATAGACCTCTTCACTTAGCTTCTGCCAAAGGATTTCTCAATGTTGCAAAGCTTTTGATGGAGGAGGGCACCAAAGCAGATGGTAAGTTATTAGAAATATAACCTTGATGTTGTCCTTTGGAGATCTCCAATTTGTAATGTATCTGATTACTTAAACCTATATGTGAATTGCAATATTTCTGTTCACTAAAGGTCCTGGCCATATACTTCTTTCCTGTGGTTCTTTTTCCTTTCTAAAGTTTCTTGAGCTTCTTATATCCTTCTTTTCTGACATTCTGCTGATGGAGTTATTGCATTAGGTTCTATCTGACTTGTTCTCTCTGGAAACTGAACCACAAGGTAAGAGCAAAAAAAAAGTATAGACCAAAGCTGAGCTGCAAAGATTCAGAGGAGTATAATATGCAGCAAAATTAGATTTATCTGTTCCTGTTTGCTGCCATTTAGTGCTTTTCTGGACTTTGGCAAGCCAGGTGTGGTAGTTCTAAATCAAACCAACGCAGCCAATGGCAATCAATGGGCCGTGTCCTTGGTGAGATCCTGGACAACCATATCACCATCACCAAACCTCCTGACCTTTGCAAAATTCCTTGGGATATTAAATATTTGGGATTAAATTATTCTGCTTTATTGACTTATTTTTACCCAATAATAATATACTATAAAAGACAAGGAAACAAGCAGGTGTTCAAAATTGTAATCAAAATGTCATCAATTGTAGATAAAGTATTAGTAGACAAGAAGAATGATAAGCAAGATAAATACAGCCAAATATGTTTTGTTTTTAATAATACTTGACCTTTAATATTGATTCTTATATTTTTATAACTGTTTTATATGTCTATTGTTTTATCTGATTATTGTATGCTGGTCACATTCAGAGTCACAGTCACATTCCATGGGACGGGCAGAGATGCACATTAGATTAATTAATAAATAAAAATTTAAAAATACAGATTCAGTTCAGTAAATAATTTATTTAGATGGTATTTAGAAGGTATTTAGGGCTACCAGATCTGGGCTGCAAAACTGAAAGGGATACAAAAAATTCTAACCGATCCCAGATGTGCTAGCCCAAATACAATATCAGATCAGACCATTGGTCCATCAGCCCAGTGTTATCTATTTTGGTTGGTTCTGCAGCCTCAGATTAAGTTTACATTCTAAATTTAAGATCCTTTTAGACTGGATTGACCAGGAATCCTCTGTAAAGAAAACATAAACTGTATCCCTGAGCTATGCTATAATCTCTTCTCTGGAGGGGCTAAGAGTCAGGAGGAGTTTGGTAGCCTTTTTTCAGACTGATGTATTTTATTAAAAGGCATAAGCTTTGGTGTACTGCAGCTGATTTTGTCAGATGCTAGCAGTGGCCCAACTGATGTGAGATTTAATTTGGGGCGAAGAAGGGAAAAATGGGGGAAAGGGAGCTTTAATGGTGTCCCTTGGGAGAGTGCATTAAAGATGATTTAACCAAAGGCTTCATAGAAAAGTTGGATTTTCAGAGAAGTTTCAAAGGTCAAGAGGTTTCTTGAGAGGTAGTTCTGGACACAAAAGGATTACTGGAGAATTGGCAGCAATCTTTAACAAGGAAGATGGTGGGGTTGATCTCTAGGCGTACCATTCTGCTACTGTGGTATAATTTTTTTGCAGAAATAAAGGGTAAGATGTAAATTTGCACTTCTTTCTATAGCAAATAGACATTGATCAGATGCACTTGCCTCTGGAATGGGGATGCAGCCTTCAGTTTCTGCTCCTTGAAGCCATGCTTGTCTTTGCAGCTGTTGAAAAAACAGCAGCTGTGTGAGTAAAAAAAACAACACCCCAAAACCTCTACCCTTCAACCACTTGCTCTATAGAGAATTTCATAACTTAAAAAGCTAGTCATTAGTAAATGCCCTTTTTATGTTAAATATGCTGATTCATATAGAATAGAATAGAATAGAATAGAATAGAATAGAATAGAATAGAAT
>WNWU01000004.1:34924037-34954588 GCA_012654045.1 Ptyas mucosa
ATAGAATAGAATAGAATAGAATAGAATAGAATAGAATAGAATAGAATTCTTTATTGGCCAAGTGTGATTGGACACACAAGGAACTTGTCTTGGTGCATATGCTCTTGGTGTAAATAAAAGAAAATATACATTCGCCAAGAATCATAAGGAACAACACCTAATGATAGTCCTATGGAAACAGTCAACATAAATCTTAAGGATACCAGCAACAAGGTTACAGTCATACAGTCATAAGTGGGAAGAGATGGGTGATGGGAACGATGAGAAGATTAATAATAATGCAGACTTAGTAACTAGTTTGACAGTGTTGAGGGAATTATTTGTTCAGCGGAGTGATGGCGTTCGGGAAAAAACTGTTCTTGTGTCTAGTTGTTCTGGTGTGCAGTGCTCTATAGCGTCGTTTTGAGGGTAGGAGTTGAAATGGTTTATGTCCAGGATGCGAGGGGTCTGTAAATATCTTATAAAGATAAAGATTCCTGTAGAATCGACCTCCATGTAATTTTCTTAGTAACAGTACAAATAAATAGTTCTCATTGCTTTCTTCCAGCCTTTTAACTCTTTCTTTTAACTCAAAGGTGCTTTTTCAAAAGGCACCTGGGCAGTTTTTTCCCCCTTGAGAATGATGAAGAAGACATTTTGCTTCTCATCCAAGAAGCTTCATCAGTTCTTGGCAGGATGGAGAGAGGGGGAGCTATGGAAGGATTAGTTCTGACAGGATGGCTGTGTGTGTGGAAGGATCGTATTTATTTGCAGTCATCTGGTCTTGGCACTCCCCCTGGGAGCTCTTGAGGCCACTTGTGGGTTTATCTGTGCCCTCAGGGTCACCTGAATCAGAGTGCAAATAGGGGTGGAAACTTTTTGGAACTGCTGAAAGGCCTGCATTGTAGACAGAATTGTTGAAAGAGGACTGCTGAGTGTTAACGTAAATGGTCTCTTTTACCTCTCTTTCAAACCAATGGCCTTCTCTATCCAGAATGTGGACTTTGCTGTCTTCAAAAGAGTGAACTCTTCCTTCTTCTTCATGAAAAAAACCAGTCTAGTTGCCTTTTGAAAAAGCACCTTAGAGACAACTATGACTGGGATGACTGAGAATTTCCACAGACGTTTAGCCGTTGTTAACTTTTCAGTGTAGATTGCAACCATAGAATTTTGTAAAGGTCTCCCATCCAAGTACTAACCACACCTGGCCTTGCTTAGATGCTTGTTTAAATTTTCTTAAAATAATTTCTCCAGTTTTTCGCAGACCACCCTGAAGCTTTGGTCTTCCCGTTCTTCTTCGTCCTTGTTTCTGCAGTATGATTCTGCTCTGTTAGATTGGAAGTTGTTGTTATCCTCTCTTCCTACTCCATAGTACCACCGGTATGAATTTAACATATTCTCTGTGAGTTATGAATACATTACATACCTCCTACTCCTTCATTAAAAACGGTAGAAGCAGCATGAATCAGATTTGTAAGTTATTCTTTTTTACCCACCAAGAGCCCTTGATATTTAAAGCTTGATATGTGTGCACTGAACCAGTATAATTATAATACCAGGAGATGGAGGAGGGCTGGAAGAAGAGAAGATATGGTCTTCCCACCATACCTGATTTTTTTTTTAGTCTTATTACCAGTTTGTTAACGTATTCCTAAAGAGAAGAAATCAGAACATTTTTACAGATGATGTATTTTAAAAGAAAAAAAGGAGAATGAAACTAGGAACCTAGAAGATGAAAATGTTGCGTACTCAAAGCCTCACATCTGAAACTTCAGATCTCCATGGCAACTGAGGACAAAATTGCAAGCTTTAAGTAAAGGAAAATAATTCATTATTTACAATTAGCCTTTGAAATTCATCCACGCATTGCTTCAATACTTTGACCTATCCAGTATAACAGCCATTTAAGACCAGGCTTTCAGATCCAGGAAGTTGAAGAATAGGACCAATTGCTATTGAGACAGAACAAAAAAGTCCAAATGTTGCCAAACGGGGCTAAACACCGGCTGAATGAAAAGCAATGTCAAGGGTTTCATTCCCTTTTTCCTCTTGGGAGAGAATCCTAAGGATCATTGGCCACCCATTTTTGTATGCTATTTGGGAGTTTTAACTAAAAATTACTCCACCAAGAGTGCTTCGAAGTCTGATCTTGAGAAAGAAGGAAGAATGTTCAGGTGCGGATATATTAAGAGCATTTGACTTCTATTGTCAACTGGTCCAGAATAATAGTAGTGTGGGCAGTAATGAGAATGCCGCAGTATGCCCATGTAACACCTCTGCTGTCAGCTTTGGAAGCCATATTAGGCCGGAAGCTTCAATGCTGCCACCTTCTCATGTGTGGGAAAGTAGGAGGGGGGATTAAGGAGAGGGGTTGTTAGTAGACATAATAGCATTCTTCCTGTCGGTCAAGATCAGGGCGATCCAGCATCTGGAAAAGAAGTGGTCAGGGGGCTGGGTCGAGGTGGAATGGACGTTGATTGGAAGATGTCATCGACTGGGGAGAAAGGGGATGGTTTGGGGGGGGTTTGACTTACTGAGGGGAAATCTGGGCTTTTCAGATTTGGGTTTTCCCAGATGTGCCAGTTTGCCTATTCTAATAAAGAGAATTTTGGAAAATGCTTGCTTTTGCGTCTTTACTTGGAGTTGAGATTTTTCTGGAATGCTGACATTTGCTTTGCAAGCTGCATGAAATGTGAGTTTGCTTCTGGCTACAATTCAGGCTGTTGGTCTTTACCTACAAAGCCTTACATGGCATAGGGCCTAGTTACTTGTGGGATCTCCAATCTTCTATAGCAGGGATGTCAAACTGGCAGTCCTCGGGCCAGATGTGTCATGGGCGAGTTTTACACCCGTGTTCTATAATATCAGCTGATCTGATCTGGCAGGGTTTAATCTAACTCTCTACAGAGGCTTCTTTTTAATATGGCACTTGCTAAGATCCTTATTATTTATTGATTGGTTAGATTTATAATTCACCTTCCAAGAATTCAAGGCAGGTTATTTGCCATAATGTTAATCCTATAAGAGTTGAGAAAGAAACCTGAAGTCACTCAGTGAGTTTCCAGGATTAAGGTTCAACTCGAACCTTGTTTTCCAAACCTAATCCAATCCAACTCCTCAACCATTTTGGTTGCTTAATATGCAACGTATATTATTGTGTTTCCAGGTTATTGTGCGTAAATATTTACTTTCAAATGAATGTAAAACATCTTTGCCGTTTTCAGTTGATGATTCAGTTACATTATTATGAACTGTACATAATATAATATGATGATTAGCAATATCAAGTCGATATAGTATTATAACAAGTATGAAATTCCTAAGTTCATAGGGAAGATGGTATAAATCAACAAACACTATTCTGAATTGGTTGTTTACCCTTAATGTTATAAACACATATCCAAATTTGGCTACATTTTTTTCAAAATTCCATGGGTATCAGACAGAACTAAGCAAAATAAAGATATCAAAGTGGCAATATATTGAATAATAGTCGTTAAGTAAAGGAAATTTTCAATACACATTTCAAGTTCTCATATGTTATACTTATGTATGCACGTGAATGTATAGGCATTCACAATATGAACACATCAATATTTCAAATACATAGAATGCATTTTCTTCCTATTCTTTTTAAAACCTTGAAAGCTTGCAGAGACTTCTGGTCACTTCTAATAAACGTACAGTGCAGCTGCGAACTTTGGACCTTATTCCCATGAAATAGTGCCCCTATTTTGCCTCTTAAATTTGCGGTAGTGTTAAATTCAGCTTGCCTGTGGTGATCAGAAGAGCAGTCCTTTATTAATTTTTATCTATGACACATTTGACTGTTCTTACTCGTTACAAGCAGCTGTTTCTTGTAACCCCATATGTTATAAGTGGAGTGCAGTATAATGTCACTGTTTAGTTCAATATTGGATTTTGTGAAATCCATTATACAACAGCGGGCTGTCTTATTCATACACAATAGGAACTCTCTCAAGTTAAGGTCAAATGCTGCCAGTGCTGTTTCATGTTTAAAATCTTTACCCATGTGGGGAGTCCAATAGTAAATTGGAATGTTTCTGGAAATATAGTTTTTCTGATATTTTGTATTCTGCATATCCTTGGGCATATGAAACCTGAACGTTGGCACCACCTTCCCAGAGGTGCTTGGGGTCATCCTGTCAGTGTCAGAAAAGAACTAAATGAGTTAACATGTTTTCCTCTTGTCCTGAGGCTATACCTATCTACACAGCTGAGGTTCAACAGTGGCAGGAAAAATAAGATTCTTAGAGTGTTTTTCAATATTACTGCATTGAATCCTCCCCGTATTCTTATAAAACTGGGCTATTTAAAACTCTCAGCCCATGTTCTACTATATGCAAACTTCATCTGCTATAGTGTGTTGTGACTCCGACCCTGAGCCCGTCTTATCGGAGGGAGAAGGCTTCGAAAATGAAGGAGAGGAGTTAGCCAGGCCTCCCTCTCCAGGACCCTCCTCTCTGGCAATGCCTCAGGTGTCTCCCAAAGGAGAAGAGATTGGCCAGGAGCCAGGTATCCCCGAGCAGTCGCAGTCGGACAGTGACAGAGATAAGTCTTGGCTGGATCCACGCCAGCGTCTGAGAGACAAGCGCACGCAACAGAAAAGGAGGCGTGTCAGAGATTAAGCTGAGTCACTGGACCACACCCCACAGGGGATAAAAGGGGGTATAGTGGCCATTCAGGCTCTGTGACGGACAAAGCTAAACAACTAGAGAATCGCATTGTATCTCTGAAACTACATTATCTGCTTGCCTTGGATTTAATACGGACTGGACTTGACAACTCTTTGGACTTTGTGTATTTGTTTTGGTTTATCTGTCGGAGGAAGAAGACCTCCCTCTGTGAGTAAAGTTCTTGGCAAGCAGCTACTGGGTTGCTGCCAATCCTGTTAACGAAGGAATTTATTGTCTGCAAGTTTTATTTAATCCCCGGCTGACTGTTTGTGTGTGTGTGTGAGATGGGGACAGAACGTAGAACAGGGGTCCCCAACCCACAGGCTGTGGACCACTACCAGGCCTTGAGCCCTTCAGAATCGTGGAAGTGGAAGTGGTGGGTGAGCATGAATGCACATCTGCACTTGTGCAAGCAATGGGCAAGAGTGAGCGTGCATGCTCCATTTGTGCAAGCAACAAGCAAGCATAGGCATGCTCGGTCCATTTGCGCAAGAGGTGGGTGTGCATACCTGCCACTCATGGAAATGATACAGTGCACACATGTGTGCTTACCTGTCGCTCATACAAACCATCCTCTCTCCCACCCTTCCTTCCCAGCTAGTCCACCGCTATACAATGTATCATCATTACTTAGCTCCTTCTTTGATTGCCATATATTGACTATACAATGTACAGGTAATCTTTGATGTATGATCACAGTTGAGCCCAACATTCTGTTCCTAGTTGTTAAGTGAGTCACTGCAGTTGTTAAGTTAGTAACATGGTTGTTAAGTGAATCCGGCTTCCCCATTGACTTTCCATGTCAGAAGTTCACAAAAGATAATCACATGACTCCGCAACTGTCTTAAATAGATGCCAGTTACCAAGCGTCCAAATTTTGATCACATGACCCTGGGGATGCTGCAATGATTGTATGAAAAATGGTCATAAGTCACTTTTTCGAATGCCGGTGTAAGTTAGATCAGTCATTAACAAATGTTTATAAGTTGAGGACCACCTGTAAATATGCCCACAAAGGAAGTATCTGAAGAAATGGAATATATCTCCCTAATATTTTTTTAATATCTTAATGTGTCTGTGCCTGAGTCTGAACAGAACCTGTCTCACTCTAATTTCAAATACTCCCTTCTACCCAATTATTTAAAGTCCTATTATGAAAGTCCTCTTTTGTATCAAACTCGATATGTGCAACTGACCCTATTGCTGTTGCTTCAATTTCTGAATATAGTTAGCTGCAAGTTGAGCTGCCAGATATCATTTGATTTTTTTCCTTCAGCTGGCATTAAGATTATCCAATTATAGTCACTTACTTGAAGAATCTCATCAAACTCTGTGGAAATTACTTTTAAGAAACTACATCGAATCTGTAGAGATCTCTGTTCCTGCATGCAGGTTACTAGCAGTTCCAGCTTAATCCGTATTTTCCAAATCTGATAATGCTGAATCTCTATATATTCCGCTATATAATTGCAAAGCAAGTACCAAAACTGAATCTTTACATAAAACAATTATTTTAATTTAGGGATTGTATATGTCATAATTTACATTCTACTATATATTCTAACACTAATATTATACATTCTTATTTAGGGAATACAAACAGTCCTCAGTTTAGGATCAGTTACAGCCAGCCTGAAAAGGGGGACTTATGACCAGGGTTCAAAGTTCCAATGATGGAGCCCCCTCCATGGTCACATGACTAAACTTCAGGCAGTCAGCAACAGAGCCACATTTACTGCAGTTTGCAACATCCCACAGTCAAGTGATCACATTTTATGACAGTTTGTTGAAAACCAGCATTTCCAGTTTTCAGCAAAATCATGCCCATAGAAAATCATAAGTTTGCTGTCAACTCGCAAAGCATCCCTGGTCTATCTCAAGTTGCCATAAGCAAGGGGGATGGGAAAACCTTAAGAGCCTTGGTAGTACAGTGGTCTAAAGCACCCTGTTATTAACACCAGCTGCCTGCAATTATTGCAGGTTCGAATCTCACCAGGCTCAAGGTTGACTCAGCCTTCCATCCTTTCTAAGGTAGGTAAATTGAGGACCCAGTTTGTGGGGGCAATAAGCTGACTTTGTATAAATATACAAAAGTATGAAGGCTATTGCTTAGCGCATTGTAAGCCGCCCTGAGTCTCCGGAGAAGGGCGGCATATAAATCAAATTAAAAAAATTTTTTTTAAAAAAATAAAAAAAACAAACAAACTCTGCAGCTGTGGCGAGGCAGCATATCAGTCAAAACCAAAACACATTCCAGCCATATCTCTGTCAAAGCTGTCTCTGCGGTTACCCACAGTGGCTGGAGGGGAGCAATCTCTACAACCCACAAAATTGCATCGTTGGAGAATGTGACTGTTGACACACCTTAGGGGGAATGGGGGAAACTGGGTCAAAGCTGGAACGTAAATTACGTGGGTCAATGTTGGCTTCACTTGGAACGTGCCGACATGAAGCTCCTAATAAATAACTGGATTTCTTTTGAAACTTGGCTCGAGGCTCATGATTTAATTAGGGCATCAGTCAGAACCCTGACATTTGCTTAACAACCGTGGTCACTTAACGACTGTGGTATTTGCTACAAAAAAGGTTATGAAATTGATTGTCACAATATATGACCGTAATGGGCAGGCTCCATTACGGTCATATGTTGATGACTATCTGTACCTTGTATTCTGGAATCTCAATAGATCTCAAAGATAAATAAATGGGTGTGTTGCTTTCTATACCTGGACTCAATTCATAAAAGTTGTTGAAGATTAAAACCTCTACCTGAAATTTGATATAGAAGACTCTTAAGAATCACCACCAAAGTCACAGAAATAATTTTTAATTATTTTGAAGATTCCTCAAAAAACAGGCCTGGTTAAGCATCAGAGCAGCCTCCCATAGAAGGTTTTCCTGTAATATAACTTTCAGGTTATGAAAGTCTGTGGTGGTTTTTATCAGATTTTTAAAAAAAGATTGGAAGCACAGCTAGGAATATATAAAACCTATCTCGTCATTGTCCCAGAGTTTTGCATTTCCATTTTTATGGTCATGAAAATCCATACTCTATGGAATGTCAGGCAAATCTTTACTTTTAAGTATTGTAGGCTTAAATTAAATGTGTATCAGAATTCAGATGCTATCAGCTTCTTTGAATAGGATATGCATTCAGGCATATATCACCATTTTGTACTCCCCATTTAGCTTGCAAAAACGCTTGCATATTTAGTTACTACCAATATATTTTTAATAGAAAGTAAATATGATAGAATCAGAGAAATGTGGATTCAAGGTAATTATCCACATGCAGAGAATCACAACATTCTTATTGGAAACCAATCTAGTCAGACTGCTGCAGCATCCCAATTGCAAGAGAGATACAGATCAGCCTATTGCTCATCAGTGTCAGAATACATGTATTCAATCATTGTATCAAATTAAGCATTTATACATACAACATTATGTACACACTGTGTTTCCTCATCTATACACGTTTAATGTAAATTTTTTTGCCAGATATTCATATAAGTCTACCCAATATTAAGTCAATAAATATTTTGAGAAACCTAAATCAGTGACATTATGGAAGGTAGAGAATGCATTTAGTTTCCAGAAATGTGTGCACCCAGCAAACAAATAAGGATGTGCAGAAGAGTTAATAAGATAAATTGAATAGAATATCACTAACTACTTTTTTCCTCACAATAGGCAGCATGTTCTCCCTTTAATTTGAGTTCCTGCTACCAGTAGAATGTCTTTTCATTCTTTAAAATTGATGTTCTCTACAACAGTGAAGGAAAGTTGAATTAACAACACCCTGCAGTCATGATCTGCCATGCTTGTGGCATGTTTGCGTGCTTGCCTGAAAACAGTCTGGCATATTTGGCAACAACTGCAAGGGTCCAGTGATGTTTGAAGAAAATATAAAATGATTAGAGCCACAAACAGCCACACTTCAACCCTTAAGAAAGGAGAAAGATCGATTAAACCAAACAAGTATGGACCTATGAAGGAAATCATAAGAGAAGTGAGTCTAAGGAACTTCCCAATAGACAAGAATGACAACCAAAACATATGTAGATGTAATGCACCACTGCAACTCAGAAACCACTCTGAGGCCTTTACAAAAGAAAGAGGGGAAATAAAAACACATTGTTGAATAAGTAGATCTATCCCTAAAGATCAGGGAAGATGCACCTGTTAGAAGACAAAGAAAATTTACAGTAGTTGATGATTCATTATTAACAAGCGCATATATCAACATGGCTCATGAAGAGTGTTGACTGTCAGAGCAAGTATTAGGGATATCATAGAACAGATTCACGCCCACTTATCAAGCCCACTAACAATTAACCTGTCTGGTAATACATATAGCAAAAAATGATATTGCCAAGAGCACTTACATGATGAATTTTCGACACTTAGGAAGGACACTTTAGCACTTGGGTAGCCAGATTCTTCTAATGTATAGAAAAGGACTACAAAGAGAAAGAACATTACATGTGAATGATTAGCTTCATAAATAATGGGAGTGGTAAGAGTGGTTTCTAGAACCATGATCTAACTTTTCTAAATGATGGATTGCTAATAAAAAATTGACTTCACCTAATAAAAGCAGATTGGAATGGTACATGGTAAGCTTGATCAGAAAGGCTATGAAAATTGGAGATGAGAATCTTTAAAGAATCTTTAAAGAATCTCAAGTAAAAACTAAAAGGAAATAACTAGGCATCACTCAATTCAAAATAAAAAAGCATTGGCTCATAAAATTAATTGTCTATACACTAATGTTCATATTATTGAAAATAAACAACTTGGGGCAGAATAATAAATTTAAGATACAGGAGGGTAATTTCTGATTAAATGTTAAAAGAAAAAAAATCAAAGCTGTAAGACAGTTTCATGGTGGAAGCAGTTATCAGGGATAGCTTCCCTTCACTATATATGCTCTGTGGAGTCTTTATATCATGTGTTGGAAGAGCATTAATAGCAATAGTACTTCAGTTTATATATCGCTCCATAGTGCTTTACAGCATTCTCTGAGCAGTTTATATTAGAATCTTGCCTCCAACAATCTGAGTCCACAACCTTGGAAGAATGGAAGCTGAGTCAACCTCGAGCTCGTCAGGATCGAACTTCTGGCAGTGGGCAGAATTAGCCTGAAATACTGCAATACCACATTCTAATTACTGCACCACCATGGCCCCTACGGTTAACTTGGACTCAGTGGCCTAAGGGCCTCCTCCAGTTGTATTATGCTCTAATCCGCCACTTTTCACCATTAACACCAAGCTAGTAAAAAAATAAAATTCGAAATCGTACAGTTAGAGTGCATCCTACTATTGATAGGAATCCGCTCTCTCCTTGTGTTTAGTTCACCATTCTTGTTTCAGTCCTGTATCTATAGGTTTCAGCTGACTCCGCCACACACAATCACTAAATATAGGCAAGCATAAAGTTCAGAAACTATTGTAGTGTATAGTGAGAAGGAAGTTTGTTGCTGAACATTTTAAATTAATTAATCAATCTGAGTAGTATACTGGTTATGCATCACTTGATTATCTCTTTCAAATATATTGATGACAAAACAAATATGATAGAGAGAACTTGTGGCAGAGGTGTTTGCAGGTTCCTATCATCTCTCAATCTGAAATTAGGTAATATAAATCTAGTATTCCTATAATTGCACTGAAAATTCAAGGCCAGCAAAATATTAAGACTGTTCTACATCTCTTTTCTGCTAGTCCTCAAGAGTTTTGCAGCCCAGATTGAGCAGTCCTAATGAATCAGTGCTGGGCTATTTTTCACTAAATCCCTTTGAACAAATGGACTATTCTCCAAGCTCTACTCATCCCTTTATTCTCTCCTGGCTGGCCCTTATTTTCAATGTTCACATTCATATTATGGACCTGAGTTACGATTTCCTTTAGGCATCCAGAGAGCATGCATGATAAGCATTTGCATCTCATATCCCTTTCTTTCTTTCTTCCGGATGATATTTAGAGTAGGCATATTATCGAGAATATTCTGCTCAAAATGGGGATCCATTATGAATTATATATTTTTCTTCATCTGCTCTATTTTTCACATAAGCAAATATGTCAGAAATGGAAGGTATTCAAAACCGCACCTGGGATTTTGATTGCCAACTGAAATATGGCATAAATCCAGCAAAGGACTATGGGCGAATCTCCAAATCCTTTGATGTACACTTATTGCCAGATGAACAGCACAGATGTTTATTTTATTTTTTTAATCATTGTGGTTGTTGCTTTCTTACCACTTCTTTTTAAGTGGTGTTATTTGAACTGCACATTTTCTACGGATGGCTGTTTTTAAGAAATATTTTAACTAAATTCAGTTTTATGATGCTTGTTCCTTTCACATTCTAGACTTGTGTTATTTAAGATAACTAATTTCATGAGAATGTTCTTATTTAAAGTGCTTTCTAAAACATTTAAAAAATTTAATCCATTATATAAGTAAAGGATTATGTAAAGGAAGTATTGTATAGTTTTATGAATTCTCAGTACTGCTAGTAAATAATACATCCATTTTAGTTTTGGCAAGATAACTGGATTCCATGCCGATATATTTTTCTTACCAATGTAAGTCAGAAAGATAAAAGCAGTCCTTTTGCCAAACTGTGGTTTGGATGCTGTGTTAAATTCGGATAAAATCCAGCCTACTTAATTATAAGCTTTTGAAATCTGATAAACTTTCACTGAATTGACTTCAGTGTCCCAAACAATTTGGGGTAGGGGGCAGAGATGCAAAATATTGATTGGAAATGAAATGTGTGTTTTAAGCACTACTGTTTAGCAGCAATAATGTCTTTCAGAAGCATTTCTGACCTCTGTACATCAATTTCAAGTGAATTATTACATTTATAAGAAGTGAAAAACTCATCACTGCAAGCTACGAATTGGAAAATTTCTGCCAAAAAGAAGGGCATGCTGTTTCCTGAATATTCTTTATAAATGCTTAACTAGATTAAGTCCCCACAGGAGATGAATCTAATCTTTCTCATGAGGTATCACACCAATGATACCTCTTGTTAGAAATAGTGAAATTCTACTTCTTGGATGTCAACTGGAACATACTTTGAATTTACAAATTCAAGAGACATTGAGAGTGATGGATATTTCTGTGATTCTCACATTTATTTTATTTTATTTTTTAACGTCAGAGCATTTATTGTTTTAAAATTCTGAAAATCAGAATGGAAGAAATATTAATCTGACATGTGCATATTCAGGAAACAAATAACATTAAATTTGACTAGGGACAATTTAAAGATTTTATCTAATTGTTAAAGATACGAATACAGTGAAACCTTGATTTTCCAGACCTCAGTACAACAGACTTAGCCTGCAAATAAGATTATGCAAATACCAGTTTGGGTCATTTGTGTAATAATATCATCTAAATAATGCTGATTATGTCATTTGTATTTGAATGACATAGGTAATTCGTATCATTGGCAGCATAACAGAGTTATCTTTGACAAGATGGGCAGCATATAAATTCAGGTAGTCCCTGAGTTGCAATTGTTTGACTGTTCAATATTACAGTTGCGCTGAATAAATAGTTCTTATGACTGGTACTTGGAATTCTGGCCATCATAACATCCCAGTGAATTCATGATTGCAGTTTCTTATATTCCTGCCTGCTTCCCAGAGAGTCAATGCGGGAGCCGGTAGGGAATCAAAATCACGTGAGGTCCCCACTTAATGACCTATGATGGCAACTGGGAATGCCAGAATTCCCATTACTAAGTGACAGAGTTGCATGATGTTGTATTTTACAACTGCATTCCTTAGCAATGGAAATTCTGGTCCCAATCTGCTTTGTAACCTGAAGATTACTTGTATGATAGACAGACAAAATCTTATCTGACATTTGGGAATAATGGATCTATTCTTTTAGAATAGATTCTAAATGTGATTCTCACATTTTTGCTTCCCTGATTCCATCTCATTGCTTTTCTAGTAAATAGAATACGTAAAGTAACACTGGGGCCAATTTTAAAATACATACAGCTGTTTAATAGATTGCTAAAAGTGAACAGCAATGCTGTTTCTGAGGTACATCAGCTCAAATTAAAAATAATGTCCTGGTTCTAGAAAGCAGTAAAAACATATAAGAACTCAGTAAACAGAGTTCTAATTTGCATGAAAGACAGATAAAAGCAACATGTGTATGCCAAAGTCACTATTATTATGAAAGATGTTTTGTTTGTTATTATAGATCACATAAGATAGGAAAGAGTTCTCTTTTTGGTAGGCAAAGACCAAAAAATATATTTATTTTGGACTGATGGTGAGAAAGGAGTAAATAGTAAATAACATCAGCTTCAGATTAATCATGAATGTTAATGTCAATTAAACGATGCCATATATGTGCAAATAATCAACCTAGAAAACTTTCAGTTTTTCTACAGAACATTTTTAGAAGAACTTTTATTTCAACTCTTACTCCAATGTACTTACCTTCATACATATGTTTACATTTACCTTTCCCGATTTGAATACATCTTTGACATAGGTTTCAATTATTGCTGATTCGCAGCATGAGCATTAATGTATTTTAAATAAAATATGAATTTTTCAGGCCACAGAACATTGTTTCCTTACGCTGAATAATTTTGGCTTCTCATTCTTCTTGTAATAACTTGGGTGCTTGTTTCCTTTAACACTTGCCTTTTGGGTCATAATTTCGCTCTGCGTGCTTAATATGTAAGATAGCAGGATTCCTGTGAAAAGGTCATTAACTCAGTGAAGCTTTTTTATTTTCCTTGACTGAAAACCCCACAATAATACTCAGCAAATATAACTGCAGCAATAATTGATTACAGTAGGGTCTCGGGTTTCTAAGCAATTACAGAATAAAGGCATAAAAGGTCAGCTGTAGGATACAAATCCTTTATCAGTCAATCATGGTATTTGAGAAACAGTGTATGGAGAGGTAGGGTATTTGTAGTGTATGGGTAAAAAAAAAAGTCGAGATGGTGGCCACAGCAATGTGATTGAAACTTTTGTCTGTCTTTTTTTATTTGTATCACACATACAACCCAAAAATACAGGCGGATCTTTGATCACACCGTTGTGTCTACCATTTTGAATTTTGACATTACAACCTATGGACACGCCTGTTGTTTGGGCTTGCAGCTAAACTTGATGTTATAACTGGATCCCCAATCTGTTTTCTATCTTCTTTTATAGCAGCTTAAGCAATGAATACTCCTCCCCCCCCCCCCACCGTCCATACAGGTTGGAATCATCATCTCCATAGGGAAAACATTACACAGGATCGGTTGCAGAGCAAGCTGGAAGACAGTATTCTCCTTAAGAACTAGGGCAGGATAGCTTTTGTGGATTTAAATTTAATTAAATTTAATGTATTAGATGTGTTATGACCACCCACTCCAGAAGAGTGGCTTATGAAAAAAAACATAATTAAATAGAATTAAAACAGTTTAAACCCACATAAATAGGCAGTGCAGACTAAAACAGCTGCAACCATAAAAAGTATAAAACTACAAAATATGCCCCATCAATATATTACAATCACAGTTAAACCCAAGCCTGGGAACAGGACATTGCTTCTGTTTTATATTTCAATCCCAAACCAAGGATATGAAAATGGCTAGAAACTGTCACAGAGCCCTTTGTATCAAATGAAGTATCATTATGGACGCTAAGTGAGAATAAACTGTTCCTACTAATGGAAAAGAAAACGGAAAAATAGAAAGAGAGGTGCAGTCTCCTGAAGCTCCCAGTTCACTAAATTAATGTTCAAAAGGATGGATCTTTGAAGGACAGCTTTAGGTTTCTACGTGGTTTCTCAGTTGCAGCTCAGTTGGGTTGAAGATTTCCCTCTTTCTTCTGCAGCTAGGACTTCCTATCATGGTTTTGGGTCAGATAATACTTCCTTTCTACCAGTGGTGAAATCCAAATTTTTTTTACTACAGGTTCTGTGAGCGTGGCTTGGTGGGCGTGGTGTGGTATGGCTTGGTGGGCATGGCAGGGAAAGGATACTGCAAAATCTCCATTCCCTCCCCACTCCAGGGGAAGGATACTGCAAAATCTCCGTTCCCACCCCACTCTGGGGCCAGCCAGAGGTGGTATTTGCTGGTTCTCCGAACTACTCAAAATTTCCGCTACCGGTTCTCCAGAACCTGTCAGAACCTGCTGGATTTCACCCCTGCTTTCTACCCAAAGAGGACATTCTCTCTCAGATAAATTTGTTCTGCTTAACTGTTCTAAATCAACTGTCTTGATTTAGAACTCCTTCAATTACATGCACAGATTGCTCATGATTTTAATTTGGTCATGTATGTGTTTGCTTTCGTTTGTACCTTATGCTTAGTTCACTGTTCCCAGACAGTATTAAAAGTTGTGTTCCTTTATTTGCTGATCTTTGGGCAAATTTTCCTCTGGATTGAATGAAAATATGTGAGGAATTAGCGGATGTGTATTTCTGCCTTATGGGATCAAGTTGCGTCAAAGACCACTTGAGTTTGTCAGATTCTGTCCCTTTCCAGTGAAATTTCATAATCTATACATCACATCCATGATCCATGATAAAGCTTTAGTTATAGCTATTAATATTTTTTCTTCCTCCTTTGATTGAATGGTAGTGAACGCTCAAGACAATGAAGACCATGTTCCTCTCCACTTCTGCTCTCGATTTGGACATCAGGATATTGTCAGGTTTTTGCTCCAAAGTAATTTTGAAGTCCAATCCCATGTGGTTAACATTTATGGGGACACGCCACTACACTTGTAAGTAAATAAGAAATTCAGGGTTGTTTTTTTTTCTCCTTAGTGTGCACTAATTTTCACTTCTCTTTACTAAAAACAGTGTCTTGATCATCTTCTCTCTCTCTAGGGCTTGCTACAATGGAAAATTTGAAGTTGTAAAGGAGTTAATCCAACTTTCAGGAACAGAAAGTCTCACTAAGGAAAATATATTTAGTGAAACTGCCTTTCATAGGTATTCTGTTTTATGTTTGATTTTGTCCCGCCTTTTTTCCAAGTCAAAAAAAATTACAGAATCATTCTGTCTGTCAGATATTTGATTGGCTACTCAAAATGTTACTGAAAAGGATTGGTAAACCCAATTTTATCTCCTTTTCCTGGGATACTCACCAAGGAAAGGAAATGAAAAGCAACAGGACTTAACAATATTCGAATTGCATCAACAATATACGCAGAATCTCTGAACATATTTGTATTTTTAAAAAACTTTACATGATTACCTTTCTTAGAATTTACTGTGATGAAATGCAATAGAAATCTATGGGTAAAACAATGCAAAAATAGGAAGTTAGTTCTTTCTTCAAAGAATTGCTTCCTTCATCAATTTTTTAAATCTATATATGTCTCAAGGGAAGCATTTGGGAATAAAGATTTGTTTCTTTAATATAAATTTTGTGAACCATCATATAGGAAGATGTGTGTAGATAAATAGGTAGGTAGACAGACAGACAGATAGACAGACAGACAGACAGAAGATTTTTCTAATCTTAGGTATTTGTGTTTCTTATACATTATTGACTAAAAATTGTCAATAACTTATTTGATTTTGTTTTCAAAAATTCTTCTAATTCATTCAGTGCATGTACCTATGGCAAGAACATCGAACTGGTGAAGTTTCTTCTTGATCAGAATGTAATGAGTCTCAATCACCAGGGTAGAGATGGACATACAGGTAAATTACTAAGGATCACTTTGTGTTATGTCTGTGCAAGAAGTAAGGAAAGAAAATGTATATGAACCAAAACAATAACTGGAAGAACGATTCTGTGATAGACCAGCCAATAATTAGGGCAGAAAATTAACATTCACAGAACGATGAATGCAATAAATGCAACAGCTATGCAACTGTCTCTGAACGACATACATTTCCTGATATGCAGTGATGCTGAAGTCTAATCCAGGCTTAAATCAATCTTCTCCAGGAGAGTAGTCCTATCTACGTAATCATCTGAAATGAAGCTCAACTAAAACAAGTCTATTCTTTCTTATACCCTTTAAACCCATTTTATTATTCTGTAACCCTTTATATTGTTACGAAAATCTTTCTTATAACAATGCTTTTTCCTCCTCCTCCTCCTCCTCCTCTTCCTCCTCCTCCTCCTCCTCCTCCTCCTCCTCCTCCTCCTCCTCCTCTTCGTTTTCCAGGGTTACATTCTGCTTGCTATCATGGCCATATCCGCCTCGTCCAATTTTTGCTGGACAATGGAGCTGATATGAATCTAGTAGCCTCTGACTCCAGCAGGTCCAGCGGTGAAAAAGATGAACAAACCTGTTTGATGTGGGCCTATGAAAAAGGTAGTATTCTTTGGGTATTCTTCTTTGTGCATTAAAAAGAAGGTGTTACAAATCAGAAAAGCAGAACAACGTAGGAAACGTTTGAAAATGGCTGCCCATATGCATCTGCTTCTGACACTAAGAGAATGCAGAAGACCAAGTATTGGATTTATGCTCTCAGAAATGCTAACCCAGTAGCCAAAGTTTGAATTCCACGCCAATTCAATCTTGACCTTTCTCAACTCCTATAAAATAAAAATCCAAAAATCCATAATTGTATGCCTGAGTTCAGAAAAGGCAATATCTATCTGTAAAGTATAGACAAGACTTTTTAAAAGTCTCCACCCCCCCCCCCACTATTATCACTGAACAAGGTTTCACAAACAGCATTACAATACAGTTACCCAGAAGTTCATTACGAAGTCAAGGACTACTATTGATTTTATGCAGAAAGAAACTTTGGTTCTACTACAAAGGGCAGAAGCAGACACCTCTTTTAAAGATAGAGAGCTCTCCTTGATTTCCTGCAGAAATCCTGCAAAAAAGCTGCATATTACACATTTTGCAGGTCTGGTCTGATAACACTTCATTTCTACTTCTCTTTTTCCTCCAAACTCATCTAGAAAATTGTTGAGGTCTGGAAGCTATTTCCTTCATGCTTATCCATCGCTGAGCCAAAATATATTTTGACATGAAAATGTGCCCAAATTCACATAAGCTTCTATTCACTCTGAAGTCATCAACAACCATTCTAGAGTGTGACATTTTTATGGGTTATAAATTTGAGATTGTAATCTCATGTCATTCAGAGTGAATTCCAAGTTGCTTCTAACTGCATTTTACCTCAGAATTATTTAGCTTTATAAATATACCGGTACATTAGAAATAACCTCTTTTTTTTATGAACTGCCAGTTCTTTATCACTTGACTGGTTTATCACATTTCAATATTCTCTGAGCAACATTCAGTCAGGTTAAACAAAATTACAATATTTAAAACATTCAAAATATTATGTTTTTTGAAAAAAGAAAACATTACTTTTTTAAACAAAAATTCTCATAAAAAAGACATCCTAAAAGAATATAACGTGTGTTTGTGTATGTGTATATGTTTTCTCTCAGAGTTACAGGTAATCCTTTACTTACGACCACAATTGAGCCCAATATTTCTGTTGCTAAGTTAGAGTTGTTAAGCTATTAAGTGAGTTTTGCCCCAGTTGTTAAGCTGTTAAGTGAGTTTTGACCTTTCTTGTCACAGTTGTTAAATGAAACACTGCAGTTGTTAAATTGGAAACATAGTTGTTAAGTGAATCTGGCTTTCCCATTGACTTTGCTTCTCAGAAGATTGCAAAACATGACCCAGGGACACTGCAACCATCATAAATATAAATCAATTGCCAAGCATCTGAATTTTGATCACATGACATGATCATGGGGATGCTGCAATGATCAAAAGTGTGAAAAACACTCATAAGTCACTAAATGAACTGCTGTAGGTGACTATGAATGTATTTTATTATTGCCTTGGTATGTGTAATGTATCCAAGAATACAAAATGTTTTATGGTGCCTTTAAATTCTAAGATAACATTTTATTCAACAACAATACTGTTCAACATTTCATGATGTACTTTTGAACTGCATTCTCGGATTCTTTGTTGGCAATGTGGTATTTCTGTTCTTGTTTGTTTCTAATGGCGATTGCTATTTTTCAGGACACGATGCTATTGTCACCCTTTTGAAACATTACAAAAGACCCCAGGATGAATCACCTTGTAATGAATACTCTCTACCTGGAGGAGGTGTGGTGTTGCTAAACTATTCACTTTGCATGGCTAAAAATAATCTTAATAGTTGCTTTGTTCCAAAGAACTAGATAGCTATAAGGCCAGTCAACGTGAACAGCCTCAAAATAGTGCAGCAAGAGTTAATAGCATAAGCAGATATCATTGCTGACTGCAGAACCTAATCAGTTTCTTAGGGGCCAGATGGAATAATGAGGTAGGAGAGAAGGATGAGATCAGGCCCTTAGCAGGAAACTATTTTAATACACCTGGAGAACAAGCAAGACATTGAGAAAGAAAGGAAAGGCTAGAGAAATTTAAGATTGTAGCAAGGAAGGAGAGGAAATTCAGGGGCTTTACAGATGGCCGTAGGCTGAGAAGATAAGAGAAGCTCAGGAAATGAGAGCCTAAGTGAATAAAAACAGGATTGCCAATAGTTCACAAGGTAAGGAAATCCTCGGAAGAGCTAAGAAAATGGACGCTATAAAGGATGTAAAATAAAAATCAGTGTCAGGTATACTATGTAAGATTTGGCTTCCCTCCTACAATGACTACACAGAAAATGAGGAATTATAGGTACCTAGGGGTCTATGCATTTTTTCAATAAGCAAAGGAAGATGAGAAGGCTCTGATCGCATATGCTCTTATCGTAATTGTATGTAAACTATCAATTATATGCAGCAGGGGTTAATTATTGATCTAGTACAGGGGTGTCAAACTCGTGGCCTGTGAGCTGGATGCGACAT
Organism: Ptyas mucosa; assembly: GCA_012654045.1. Lineage (NCBI taxonomy): Eukaryota > Metazoa > Chordata > Lepidosauria > Squamata > Colubridae > Ptyas > Ptyas mucosa. Next base: position 34,943,544 of record WNWU01000004.1, read on the forward strand.
ATGCTGGCCACTCCCACCCCCATTTTTAGAGAAGGGGGGAAAAGTCATGATATGTCACATGACAATAAAGTGACGCCGTGAGTTTGACACCCCTGATCTAATAGGTCTGACCATGTCCCATTGACATTATATCTCATAGTCTATATAAAACAGGCAATAAACTTGAGTAACATTGAATCAAGGTTAACTGTAAGAAAACAATTTTGCCATTCCAAATACTTTGGCCACCTAATGAGAAGGAAGGACTCACTGGAGAAGAGCCTAATGCTGGGAAAGATTGAGGGCAAAAGAAGAAGGGGACGGCAGAGAACAAGGTGGCTGGATGGAGTCACTGAAGCAGTAGGCATGAACTTAAATGGACTCCAGAGGATGGTAGAGGACAGGAAGGCCTGGAGGAATGTTTTCCATGGGGTCATGATGGGTTGGACATGACTTCACAACTAACAACAACACATTACTTGCAAGTTTAGGGGGAGAGAGAGAATCCATTTTGTGACTGATTTTTTTTCTGTTATGCTTGTCAAAAAAATTGAAGGATATTGCATGTAATGACTGCTGGCTTCAGCCTGTTCTTTGATGTTTGTTTTGCAGCAACCAATGATAAATATATCATAAACAAGAATGATATGATTTATTGATTAATTATATGCCCTCATCAACTTTGCCCTACATGGCTTAGGCCCAGGGTATTTGGTGGACCATCTGCGGCGAGTGACTGCTCCCCATCACCCAGTGCATTCCCACAGGGAGGGCCTCCTTGGGGTGCAGTCAGCCAGACAATGTCGGCTGGCAACCCCTAGGGAGCAGGCCTTCTCTATGGGCGCATCTACCCTGTGGAATCAGCTCCCCCTGGGCCTCCGGGTGGCCCCTGACCTTCGCTCTTTCCGCCATGACCTTAAAACATGGCTATTCCGCCTGGCCGGTTTGGACTGAGGGTTTTAGAGGGGATTTTAATGGTTTTTATAGTTTTATTGGGGTATTTTTTAAAAATTTGAACTTTGTGTGTTTTATTGTTGTGAGCCGCCCTGAGTCCTTTCAGAGATAGGGCGGCATATAAGTCTAAATAATAAATAAATAAATAAACTTTGACTCCTAGTGACTATATAGATAGACTTCCTCCATAACAATCTATCTGTACCTTGTTTTTTCAAGTCTTCCAACTGTTTGCCACTGTAACTGAGTTCATACACTTGGCATCTAGTCATATTATTTTTCTCTTTCCTTCTATCTTTCCCAGCAATAATAATAATAATAATAATAATAATAATAATAATAATAATAATAATAATAATAATAATAATTTTATTTATATACCGCCCTCCTCCCGAAGGACTCAGGGTGGTGTACAGCCAACTAAAACATAAATATACAGTATCAAAGTTAAAATTAATTAAAATTCATTAAATAGTTTTGGCCGAATTTTAAAACCCAAAGTTAAAACCCGATTTAAAATCATTCAATTAGATAGGCCCGCCTGTCGGAACAGTAGGGTCTTAAGGGCACAGCAAAAGACCCGGAGATCAGAGATGTTACGAATATCCGGGGGCAATTCATTCCAAAGGGCAGGGGCTCCGACAGAGAAGGCTTTCCTCCTGGGTGTCACCAGCCGGCATAACTTGGCCAATGGCACCCTGAGGAGTCCCTCTCTGTGGGAGCGAACTGGTCGGTGGGAGGCTGTTGGTGGCAGAAGGCGGTCCCATAGATATCCTGGTCCTATGCCATGAAGCGCTTTAAAGGTGGTAACCAACACCTTGAATTGCACTCGGAAGATCACTGGGAGCCAGTGCAGCTCGCGCAGGAGAGGTGTTACATGGGCGTAACAAGGTGCGCCCATAACTACCCGCGCAGCCACATTCTGGACCAGTTGTAGCCTCCGAGTGCTCTTCAAGGGGAGCCCCATGTAGAGAGCATTACAGTAGTCTAGACGGGAGGTGACAAGGGCATGAGTGACTGTGCACAAGGCATCCCAGTCCAGAAATGGACGCAACTGGCGGATCAGGCAAACCTGATAGAAAGCCCTCCTGGCTACGGCCGTCATGTGCTCTTCTAAAGACAGCCGTGAGTCCAGGAGGATGCCCAGATTGCAAGCCCTATCTGTGTGGGGCAAAGATTCACCCCTAATAGTTAGCAATGGCACCAGCTGACTATACCGGGACGCCGGAAGCCAAAGCCACTCGGTCTTGGATGGGTTAAGCTTGAGCCTATTTCTCCCCATCCAGACCCGCATGGCCTCCAGGCAGTGGGACATCACATCCAGGGCATCATTGGGGTGGTTTGGAGTGGAGATGTACAGCTGGGTGTCATCAGCGTACTGGTGGACTCTCACCCCAGAACCACGAATGATCTCACTCAGCGGCTTCACATAAATGTTGAACAGAAGGGGTGAGAGGGCCGATCCCTGCGGCACCCCCCAAGTGAGGCGCCTCGAGGTCGATCTCTGCCCCCCCTGCCAACACAAACTGCAAGTGGTCGGAGAGGTAGGAGGAGAACCACCATAGCACGGTGCCTCCAATTCCTAATCCCCTCAACCACTGCAGCATGATATCATGGTCGATGGTATCAAAAGCCGCTGAGAGATCTAATAGGACCAGGACAGAGGAGCAACCCCTGTCCCGAGCCCTCCAGAGATCATCAACCAATGTGACCAATGCCGTTTCTGTGCTGTACCCCTGCCTGAAGCCCAACTGGTACGGGTCTAGATAGACAGCTTCCTCCAGGTACTGGGGTAGTTGTCGTGCCACCACACTCTCAACAACCTTCACCACAAAACGAAGGTTGGAGACCGGACGATAATTTACTAATACAGCCGGGTCCAGGGATGGCTTCTTGAGGAGGGGCCTCACCACCATCTCTTTCAAGGCGGTGGGAAAGGCACCCTCACTCAAGGAAGCAGTTATAATTCCCTGGAGCCAGCCTCGTGTAACCTCCTGGGAGGCCAGTACCAACCAGGAGGGACACGGGTCCAATAAACATGTGGCAGCACTAAGCCTACCCAGAATCCTGTCCACGTCCTCGGGACACAGGGTCAAACTCTTCCCAGATAATATTCTCAAGACTCGCTCCCGTCTCCCTCCCTGGACTCATCCAGTCAGAGTCCAAGCCTTCCCGAATCTGAGCGACTTTATCATGCAGGAACTGTACAAAATCCTCAGCTCGACCCTGCAAGGGATCTTCCCGCACTCCCACCCGAAGGAGGGAGTGGGTCACCCTAAACAGAGCGGCTGGGCGGTTCTCTGCAGATGCGATAAGAGTGGAAAAATGATTAGATTTTGCCACTTTTATCGCCACTAGGTAGGTCTTGATATAAGATCTCACCTGTGTCTGGTCAGATTCAGATTGACTAGTCCTCCAGACACTCTCTAGGCATCTTTTCCAATGCTTCATCTCTCTCAGCTCCTCGGAGAACCAAGGAGCTGGTTGAGGTCGGCATCGGGTCAGAGGCCGCAAAGGCACGACGTGGTCCAAAGCCCCTGCGGCCGCACTATCCCAGGCGGCCACCAGGTGTTCAGTCGAGTCGTGTGCCAGAGTCTCCGGAAATGGCCCAAGCTCCATCTGGAACCTTTCGGGATCCATCAGGTGCCAGGGACGGAACCATCTAGTCGGTTCGGTCTCCCTGCGGTGGGGGGAAGCGGCTTGAAAGTCTAAGTGAAGGAGCGAATGATCTGTCCATGACAAGGATTTAATGTCTAGGTCCACTCCACCAAGATCATTCAGCCACTGACCAGAAATGAAAATCAAGTCCAGAGTGTGTCCCCCTGTGTGAATGGGGCCTTGCACTAATTGGGTCAGGTCCATGGCTGTCATGGAAGCCATGAACTCCCTAGCCAACTCTGACATCTCACCAATGAATGGCAGGTTGAAGTCCCCCATAACAATAAGTCAACCGCCACCCCGGCTATCACGTCAAGTAGCTCAGGCAGGGCCGCTACCACGTGGCAGGGAGCCAGGTATGTAGTCAGCAAACCCATCTGCACCCCACAACCCCACTTCACAAAAAGGGACTCACATCCGGCTATCTGAGGAACAGTGGCTTCCCTCGGACAAAGCTTTTATTTAATAATTGCCGCTACCCCCCCACCCCTCCCCTGAGCCCTCAGCTGATGAAATGCACGGAAGCCTGGAGGGCACATTTCAACGAGGGGAACCCCCCCTCCTGGCCCAACCAGGTCCCCATAATCCCAGCCAGGTCTGCACCCCCCTCCATAATAAGATCACAAATGAGGGGGGCTTTATTAATTACCAACCTGGCATTACAAAACATCAGCCGAGGACCCAGGGCCTGAGACTCTGTGCAATCCAGGACACGAGCCACACTATGGGGGCCGGAGTGCGCAATTGCTTGAAGACAGCGCGTGCGCATCCCCAAAACCTGATATGGCCCCCTGCGTCCACCATACTTGCCCCTCCCACTTATCACATTGATGGAACTGCCCTTCTTTTCGCCACTCAGCACCCCAGTTAGATTACCCTTCTCACCTCCTCCGCTGCACCCAACCAACCCATCACCCCGCACAGTGGCTATATGGACCCCCCCCAGTCTATCTTTACAGCCCCCTCCCTCCCTTCCAGGTCCCCTTAAAAATGTCCCTGCTACCTTTTTAAAAAAATCCCTCAACCCCCTCTTTTTCACATGCCACCTCTCCGGGTCCCAAAACCCGTCATTGAGGTAGGCCCTCGATAATGTGGAGGGCCACGTCTGCGAGAGGGGGGCATCTCGCAGTGCAATTAGCTCAGCCGCCAAATACATCCACTAAGAAGACCAAATGGAACTGGAATCTGGGTGGGATCCAATAAAGTTCTATAATAAAGATGGTAAGAAAGATGGTAGAACCATGTGGGAAGAACAGCTGGCCTCCACTGTTCTCTCACCACAGTGGAAGGAGTCCCAGGCCTTTGAGCACCTCTGCAGGATCAATGTCCCAATCACCCTCTCATGGCGATAGTCAGATGGTCATAATTTGGAGGATTTGTTGGTCCGCCTCCAGTCTTACAGCAGTAACCAGTGCCCAAAGACCGTCTTCCTCAGCACCCACATGTCCAGACCAACTCGGTGTATAGGCAATAAGAATGGAATAATAGAATGGAATAAAATAACAATTTATAGAGACAGGTCGATGATAATCCATGGGCGAGGGATGTTCCGCACCAGGAATAAATCCCCAGTAATACAATCCATGGGCAGCATCTAAAAAATCCAAACCAGGCTGAAAAAAGAAGGGGGGAGAGAGATGCCGCCCAAGGCAGCCAGTCCACCGGCCCGCCTCCTGCAACTCCTCACCCAGAAGTTTAATAATCCCCTCAGCCATAACTGCAGCCTCCAAGTCCCTGATCTCATTGGTGGTTGTTAACCTCTGCTTGGCTGCAGGGCATGTTAGATATTGCCTTTTGTCCCCTCCACCAACATTGCTCTTCCAAGCCAGCAAGCCTCCTAGAGCGGTCGCCATTTCATCGGGGGTAACCTCCCCCACTGCCGGCAAACATCCAGGTCTCCAGTGTGCCCCCCGGTATCCACGGAACCTCCGCAGCTCCCTGAGGTAACCCTGGGCCGGGTAAAGATCTTCAGGCTGGCCTTGTCCCACCAACAATTTAGCCGACCGCACTGTTCAGCTGTCGGCATTGCCGTTGCCTCCACCAATGCAGGAAATGCCAGAGTGGCCGGCCGTTGGTGCCTCCGATCCCGTGGCACTCAGTCTCCATCAATTCTCCTCAGCCACATTGTTCTGGAGGGCAAGAATGCCCTCTCCTGGCTGAGGGAGTGTTCCCATCATCGGGGATTCAGGCTGAGGTTAAAGAAACAGCCCCTATGGACCCCAAAATACCCGAATCCGGTCCATGGTCAATTGCAGATTCAGGGTGGCAGCGCCATCTTGCGCATGCTTGGCGCCATCTTGCGCATTAGAGCCTTTCCCAGAGGGCTGGGTCTTTGCATAATATGTTCAATCCAGGATAATTTGAGCCTGGTCATTTGTGCCTGAAGTGAGAACTCTGGGTTGATTTGTTCAATGATCCATTGGGTTGTTTCCTGGCTGTCCATTCTCAAGAACCTTTCCAACACCAACGTTCAAAGAATAGAAATATTCTTCATGTCCTATCCTGCTTCTTTAAATCCAACCTTCATTTCGTAGTGTTCAATGGAATACAGTGGTCTGCACAATTCTTATCTTTGTAGGTATAGATACATCATAAAAGGTGGAAGCAATCCAACACTTTGATAGCTTAATTGTGAATTCTAAGACTGGTTGTACTCCTGTTGTCATTCATTTGATATTCTTTATATTTAATTTTAGACCCATTTTTTTCACCATGGTCTGACTTTTCATACGAGGGCTTTTGGATCCTTTGCATTTTCAGCTGTAAGGGTAGAGTCATCAGCATAGTGCAGGTTATTGAAGTTTCTTCCTCCAATTTTAAAAATGATCATATTTTCCCAATCCAGCTTCCCTTAATATGCAGCATATTCAGCATATACTGTAGATTGAGTACAGAAGGGGCAGGGGGATATGTAGCCTTGTAGCCCTCATTTGCCAACATAGAACCAATCTCTTTCACCAGATTCTGTCTATACTGTAGTTTCCATACCTCTGTATAAATTTACTATGAGGACAATCAGATGTTCTGGGCTTCCCATTTTTCCCCGAGCTTGACATGATTGACACAATCAAAGGTTTTTCTATAATTGATTTCTTTGTTGTATTCTTTGACTTCCTCATTTAGACAAACAACATCACCAATGGTGGCTTGTATTTCTCAGCCTTTTGTAAAGCCATTTTAAACATCTGGCATCTCTTTTTCCATCCATTATTTTGCTAATAGTGAAGTTAAGGATATTGCACAATAGTTTGCATGCTCTATTAATTTTTTATTTTATTTTTTTTTGTATTACAATGTAGAATTCTAATATTGTTCCAATCAGTCGGCTACTGTGTTGTTCTCCAGATTTGGAGAACAGCTTTGCCTGGTTAGAAATTTGATTGATTCTTCTTCTGTGGCATGTAATATTTCAGTGAGTGTTCCATCAATTCTTGCAAGCCTTCCAACTTGGTAATGACAGGAGTACTGATTTAACTTCATCTCCTAGTAGTAAAGGTACTTGTAGGTAAGGAATGTCTTCTAAGGTATCCTGGATGTTGACATCTGTACTATATAGTGTTTCAAATTGACATATTCCTTTGATCCCCTTTGAATTTGTTACTATCTGTCCGTTGTTATCCTTCAGCATATCAACTAGAAATTGGAACTTTCTTCTCTGTTTAGAGATCTTTTGAAAGTTTTGCCATCTCTGTTTCCACCTTTGGTGTCTTTACAGACATGTTAAAATGCCGCTGCTTGTCTCTTCTAACAGTTCTCTGAAACTGTTAAGTTTTTTTTCTTTTCTGAGATTTTTTTTTACTTTCTTGGCAATTTCTGCAGTTTGTTCTGACATTCCAGTTTGCTTTCTTGTCTTTCTTCATTTTTGGCAATCTCTTTTCACTTTCATCCTTAACAACCTGTTTAAGTTCAATTTCTTTGTTTCTCTCTCAATAAAGTTTAGAACTTCAAAGAGATTCCTAATGTTCTCCTTGAAATGGATGGATATATGTTCAAGATCATATTGTAGAACTTGACTGGCTGTCTTTATCTTCTTTAGCTTAATTTGGGGATTGCACATGAGCAGTTTGTGGTCTGTTCCACAGTCAACACCTGCCCATGTCTTTGATGTTATAATTGAACTCCTCCAGATCCTCTTAGTACTAATATAGCCAATGTGATTTCTATACACTCCATGTAGTGATGTCCATATATAAAGCCGTCATTTTGGTTGTTTGAAGATAATGTTAGCTATAAAGGGACATTGGAGAAGCTGAAATTGATTAGTCAATTGCCTGATTCATTTTTGATTCTCAAGCCATGCAGTCCAACTACATTTTCTCTTTCATGTTTCCAACACTGGCATTCTTGTTTCCCATCACAAACAGCATAAGAGTGATTAGAATTCAGATGTAGACATTTTTCTTTGGTTTCAAATATCTATTTTCTGATATATTTTTTTAATTCTTTCTGACCAAGCAGATTTCTACATACATGGTATGAAGAAATTTACTGGTTTAAGCTATATGAGAGGCTTTATAACTTCAGCACAAAATATCAGCAAGGAAATCTTTCCTTAAAGCAAATTAATTTCCATTATACCAAGCTCAAATTATATACTTTACTATGAAAACAGCTAATGCAGGAACAATACTGAATTCAGTCTTAATTCTGAATTAATCAGTGGTTCGTTTTAAATTTGATTTTAACAGAGCCAAGTGTAGTATAGGGAAAATTAGCCAGCGAATGTCCTCCACAGTCTTTGAATCCATTAGACAGATAGGTAAATCTGTCTTGTAAGTAATGATTATAAGCAAGAAGTGTGGTTTATAAAATTCTACTTTAAATATAGGTGCTCTGTTGTGTCTAGGAATGTCAGGCCCTTTCTTATAAACCATTTAATGAAATACCACCCAGAAAAATTACTGTTTTTCCTCACATTTGAAAGTGATTGTAATCTTGAAATCTCTCAGAGATTTCTTTTGCAGTACTCAGAGTGAGGGAGCTGTTCAAGGCATATAATACTTTTCTCCATTGATGCTGTCTAGAAGATTTCCTTTCCCTGGTGCAATACATCAAATAATTCAAGCAAATAGATTGGAATGCCTTTCTTCTTCAAACTACACATGATTATTTCTTGGAATCATCTACTTTTTATTAAAATTAATAAAAACTTAAAGAGTACTATCAACTATTTTTCAGTACTGTACCTGGTGTTTGTTGTGTAAAATGGCTAAAAGCAGCCCTTTGAATCTTGTTAATGGATCATCTGTATTATCTAAATCTCATTAAAACCCAATCTTGATTGTCTAAGGTATAAATTGGGGTTCATTTAGCGAATCTCAAAATATTTATATGTAACATCAACATGAACATAGCACTAAAAGTTGTTTTAGTAGAACATTCTAAATCTTTGGGTTGCATATATCTTTCGATTTTTTTGACTGACATCACCATTTCTTTTCAAAGCATGAGTAAATAATGAGTAGGATTTAATTTATTGAAAGAAAATTATTCAAAATATTATACATGTTTTGTAAAGACTTGTAAGGTTTACTTTCTTTTTTAAAATTTCAGATGGATCATATGTGTCAGTTCCTTCTCCTCTAGGGAAGATTAAAAGTATGACTAAAGGTATGTTGATTACTAAGAATTTTATTTTTAATATCTTACCAAAAATACTTTTATTGTAGGTAGGTAAATTTTTGAGAAACTGGCTTATTAATCTTTATAGCTTTTTTTCTCATGCTGAAGTTTTATTAAGGCTGAGATAGGTTAGATTCATCTTCTCAACATATCCACAGGCACACTTAAATCAGTGAGAGAATTACTGAGCCTTTTTTATCTTGGATGGGATACTATCTACACAATCTGTTCCTCAAGTGAGGCTTGCCAGCTTTTTCATTCAAATCTTCCCTGTATTTGAGAGCTTGCAAGAAATTTAACAGGCAGAGTCTTGGCTACAGCTCCATACTAGGGGGCAAAATACAGCTGCCATTTTTTCCTACAATTTTTCCCCCTGTAAGGAAGCTATTAAGATACAAAAATGCTATCAGAAATAAGCCAGGAAACCTAAGCACTAAAGCTCAGCGATATTGAAAATTGGTAACACCAGAGATGAGGCCAAAATGGAAAATGTATTTTATTTCAAACCTATAGTAAAACAGTACAACCTAGGAGTTTGTTGAATTTGAGTTTGCCAGGGTTTGATGGGGAAAAAACTCAGATTTGGCTGTTCTGTGTTGTGTTGACACAAAACTTCGGAAAATTTTAAGAAATTGTGAAGACTCAAAACTGTCTTGGAAAGCAAAAATGTGGATGCTTGCTACATAGCAGCAAAGAGATCCCCAAAGTAGCATGCTTGGCATAATGTTTGTGGCTCAGATAGGGTAAATAGCCTGTCTGTCTTGAATTCAGGATATAAGTAGTGTCAAGGAATTGTGCAGCAGGTGTCCAAATGAAGTCATAGATGCTGAAAACGTACTTGTAGTTTTATATAAATAATTTCACATCTATATATACACCAAACAAGATAGTCGGGCACATCACTACATCATGAGGTAAATCACCAGATAAATCACAGAACAGAAAATAAGCATAGAGAAGTAAAAGGCGGGGAAAAAGGAAACCCAGTAATCAATCATAATGTAGGTTACTTCATGCAGGAGCCAGCACTCCCCAACCAATCAAACGGCCACTGTGTGTTCTGGCCCATTATCCTCTTCACTTTTCTAACAATTAAATATCTTAACAAGCGGTCCTCGACTTGTGACCACAATTGGGACTCGAAAATTTATTGTTCAGTGGTGTGTGCTATTATGTGCATTACATAGCCATACCTGATTTTATGACCTTTTTTGCCAAGTCATTAAGCATGACATCATGTGATCACAATTTGCAGCTTTCCCTGCCAACTTCCCCATTGCTTTGCTTCTTGGAAGCCAGCTGGGAAGGTCACAAATGATGATGATGTTAACTCTGGGACTGTGCAACTATTGTAAATGTGAGGTGGTTGCCAACACCCACATCACAATCACATGACCGGTGTGGATGCTGTGACAGTTTTAAATGTGAGGACCAATTGTAAGTCCCTTTTTAGCACAAAGAGAACATTGAACAGTCACTAAGTGAATGGTTGTAAGTTGAGAACTACCTGTAGCTTAATAATGTGCCTTAATTGAACTCTGTGTTTCTGATCTCTCATACAAGATGCAACCCTTTCAACTCAAGAAACTGTTCCAGAGCTGATCTTGGCATAAAGTATTACATTCCAGTAGTTTTTTTAAAAAAAAAAACATATGATCTTGAAGTTGTTTTAGCAATGGCCCTTTAATAAAACTATCCTTATCCTTAAATCCTTATGTTTCATTAAACCCTTACATCTTCCAGTGAACTTTCTTTTTATATCTGCTCAGGCTGAATGAAACATTGTTCCTTTCCTTTCCTTTCCTTTCCTTTCCTTTCCTTTCCTTTCCTTT
>WNWU01000004.1:34962135-34980314 GCA_012654045.1 Ptyas mucosa
TGAACAACTGGTTCTAACATTATATACATCATATAGAATCCTAACATGTACAATGCAAAAATATATGCAGAACTAGTAGCTTGGAAAGTATAGTAAATTAAGAGCATGAGGAGGTTGCATGTTACAACAGAGAGCTATGAAACAGACAAGGTGACATTCCTTAGAAGCAGCGACACTATCAAGCAGGGTTCAGGAAGCTATAGAGCCAGCAAAAATGTCTGCTTCAAACCTGAGGTATGGTTTCAAGTTGCCTCTAAATGATTACTGTAACTTAAGAATTCCTGGTGATCATATCTTTCTAATTCCAAGAATATTTATAGAGATGAAATATAAACCTTACTTATATATTCTTCCAAGACAAGTCAAGGTGCACAAAAGCATTGCCTGTTACTAAAGATCCAGTGAACAAGTTTAATAAACCGTAGTGATCATTCACCTGATCTAGAATTTTTCTTTTTCCTTTAGTCACAGATTATTTCATGCACTTTTCCATGGGGAGGCTATGACAATTGGGAAAAAATATTGAGTAATTTTCTCAACTATATTGACCCAAATTCCTCAATGGAGATAACCAGTTGGAAAAATAGTCCATGCCTAAATTTCATTCTGGCAGGTGTTGGTTCAGGAGACTTCTTGGCATAAATCAACTCACTTTCTACAGACATAATTATAAATATGAGATATTGATACAAGCATTCTATCCTTATCACAACAACATTAATATGATGTTAGAATAACAGAGTTGGAAGAGACCTTGGAGCTCTTCTAGTCCAATCTCCTATACCCATGATGGCAAACCTATGACACACGTGCCGTTGGTGGCATACGTAGCCATATCGGTGGGCATGTGAGCTCAGCTCCAGCGTGCATGCATGCACCGGCCAGCTGATTTTTGGGCCTTCTGGGCCCACCAGAAGTAGGGAAACAGGCTGTTTCCTGCCTCCAGAGGGCCTCAGGGGGTGGTGGGCCTCAGGGGGTGGTGGGCTGTTTTTCTTTCTCCCCAGACTCTAGAGCCTTTCTAGGAGTCTGGGGAGGGCGAGTCTGGGATGAGTCTGGGGTGAATCTGGGGTGGGACTGGAAGTTGGCAAACTGGGTGTTTCCGGCCTCTGGAGGGCCTCCGGGGGATGGGGAAGGCCATTTTCACCCTCCCCAGACTCCTAGAAAGGCTCTGGAGCCTGGGGACTGCTAGTCCCACCAGAAGTTGGCAAATGAGCCATTTCCAGCCTCTGGAGGGTCTCCAGGGGGAGGAGGAAGGCCGTTTTTGCCTTCCCCAGACTCCTAGAAAGGCTCTGGAGTCTGGGGAGAGAGAAAAACGGGCGTACCAGGCCATCACATGCCAGGAGTGAGGGGAGCAGGGGAGTCGTGTGCACATGCGTGGGGGCGGGGTGCATAGAATTATGGATGTGCGCCCCCCCCCTGCTCCTGGCGTGCAATGGCAAAAAGGTTAGCCCTTGCCAATACAGTTTCAGACAAATGGTTATCTAATCTCTTCTTAAAAACCTCCAGTCTTGGAGTACCCACAACTTCTGAAGGCAAGTCATTCCACTCATTAATTGTTCTTCAGAAAAGTTCTGTTTAATCATGATGTCTATCTTGATATCATGACACAAGCTCCATTTTCTTTTATCTAGCAATATTACATGAAACTGTTTTGTCCCTTGCTCTCCTAGGGATTGCTATGCATGTTGAAATTTCACGTAATGCCATTACCATCATTATTATCCATAGGCCACATTCTCCATATGCATGCCTGATTGAGTTGATTTACTCATTACGTTTCCAGGCTCCTATTCCAGTAAGCCGGCCTGGCCTAACTTTCTCCCCTTTTCTTTTAAATTTCTTTTAAATTTTTTAAAAACGAAATTTTAATCTGTTTTATATTATTGGGATTTTAACTGTCTCGGGCTAAATTATCTAATTTGGTTTTAATTGAAGGCCCAGATTATGGGGGCAATAAGCTGACTTTGTATAAATATACAAAAGTATGAAGGCTATTGCTTAACACATTGTAAGCCGGAGAAGGGCGGCATATAAATCAATTTTAAAAAAAAAAATTATGTCTTAACTTTTGTATCCATGTATTTTATTCTGTGCCTGTTCACCACCCTGAGTCCTTCGGGAGTAGGGCGGTATATAAATCTAATTAAATGAAATGAAATGAAATGAAGGCTTCATACTGGAGATTTTTTTTAAAATCCAAAAAAGAAAATCCTAAATAAACAAATGAACAAATAAATAAACATCTCCTTTCCTGATTTGATCAGTATCTCCATTCCAGGGTTTAAATATAATTGGTTACAAATACACCAACAGTATTTTGAAAATACGACTGAAAGCAGTCAGCAAAAGTTATTTATGTTATGAAGGAAACAGTAGCTGCAGCATAAAGAATCTTAAGCAAATGTGTTTCTACATTTGCCCATCTATTCTCTCCATACTGATTAATAGATATGTTTGCCATCTGATTTTGCTCTCTGTCTCGGAAACATTACAATTTGCAATACACTGATAAATACAGGAAAGGATTATACATAACGATTGGGTTTAGGCTTCCTCCATGAAAATAACAAATCTATTCCTTTTACGCCTGCCTCAGGGGAGCTTTCATTTACCATGAGATTAGTAAGGCATGAGCATAAATTCCAGGAACAACATGAATTGTAACAAGGAGCAAGGTGGGCAAATAATGAGATCCTGATATAATTTCACAAATGATGCTACTTACATCCTTGCATCAGACATTGTGCCTTGACTGGCACAAATTACATAATTGCATCCTTTTAACAATACACCTGTCATCATTTTGACATCCTAGTAGTAATGAATGTTCACGCTCATCATGAGATATGTTCTATCTTGTCTTTTCCACCATGTTTTTCTAAAGATTATTGGACTATCAAATCTATTATTGGAAGATATTAGAAGAGATGGAATAGTAGGTAAATGACTAACTTATCTAAGTTCTAATTAAGAACAAACCTATTGCAAATTAGAGATAATTTCTCATTTTAAATTGCTTGGAGAGACAAATTGATTTGCTTATGACAAATACTAGTTATCAATTTAGTTACTAATCAGGAGGTCTGACAAATTCATTTCACCTGTCTCTAATTTGATGAAGGCAAGTCTTTTTTTCTCTCTTCATTGCAGAAACCTCGACTTGCAGTCCAAATTAATCATTGCAGTAGATGTTGCTAAAGGTATGGAGTATCTTCACAATCTTACCCAGCCAATTATACATCGTGACTTAAACAGGTACATTGCCATTGATGATGCTGAAATCATTAACCAGAATTCTGAAATATATGTATGTATGATGGTAATATCTTCAACAGTCAAATGCTGAAGCTTTCATCTGAAGATCATAACTGAACCTATAATGCTTTCAAAACTGACCAATGTTGTGCTCAGAAAAAGGACAATTTGATAACAGTGGCCTGAACAGACTTAAGGAATGCCTGAAAATGCACATTCAGGTGAAGCTAAAAATGTCAAGCGCCAGGGGAATCAGGAGATCCAGGCAGTTCAAATGAGTATAAAGATTTACTGCAAACTTAAGCTTTCTACAAAAATCTGAACTACTAACAGTCAAGGAAAATGAGCAGGAATAAGAAGGCATTCAAAGTGGCTGGACTTACATCCCTTGCAGGTGTGCAGGGATTCATGACTAATGACATGTTTGACCCCCTCCCCTCAGACTCAGCCTGGTCATCTCCTACAAAAAAATGGGGAATACCAACCCTTCATATTCCAATTTTCCCTTAAAATGAAATAAAGATCATAGCTCTAGCACTTTTTGGTGAATATGTCAGTTCTAAGAATTCCAAAAACAAGAACTGAACATTATGTAATCCATAGTCCTATAGTCCCATGGACAACATCCATGGGATTGATTATTTCCATTCCCTATGATATTAAACTTTGGCTTAGCATTGTTAGAAAAAAATCCAACATGGCATCCTCTTTTTCCGCCACTCTTTATGATTATTTGCATCAAAGGTTGAAAGAAGTGTAGTGACTTGAGTAGCACTGAGGTGACCAACAAACTGGTCTTATTGTATTCTCTCTCATCCCGCACAAGAGAAACTCTTTAGAAATGGAAAAGAGTAAAAATATACTTAGATATCTCTCCTCCGCTCTGCCCTGTTGGCCTTCAGGGCATTTGGTCAGAGTAATAGTTCTGCCTAATTGTATTTTGTTTCATAGCCATGATTCCTTTACCAAAAAGTATAGGAGAAACCAGCAGGGAGAAAATGTGATATAAATAGTCTGTTGCCATTCTTACTACTTGTCTCTGAGTGCAGGTAGCTAGGAACAGAAGGCAGGCAGAGCAATAGAAAGCCAACAACTTGTAGGAAGAATGTATAAAGGTTGGAGGAAAAAAAATTAAATCTGTTTATCTCCTATTGAGATGTAACTCATTCAGCATCGGGAGATAATTGATCCTTTTAAACTTCTTGAAGCAGACCAAGCCTGTTCCTTAGCCTTTGATGGAGAAATCTTATGCTTGTTGTTTAATAGTTTTATAAATACTTTTGATGTCTCTTATCCTTTTTTGATGGCAGGCTCTGCCAATTATATCGGGGGAGATGAAGTAGCCCACTGACTTGGAAGTAATCTTCCCAAGCTCATTTCTTAAAACCGCCTGCAACTTTTGAGTTTCATTGTAATAATTAATTCCTAATTTGAAAGACATCAACTGTCTCTCATGCTTGAGATAATTTTGGAAGTAATTAATTCATCCATCCTGATTTATTAACTCAGTGGGAGCGCAGGTGATTATTATTAGAGCAGCCTACCAACCTGCTTTGTATTGCAGACATTTATTGAATCTGATATGTAAGGGAACCAAAATGTTCTCTTTGCAAAGAAACAAAAGTTTTGATTTTATGTTTTATTGATACTCTTTTTAAAATTTTTAAAATAACATTTTTCACTTTCAAAAAATACATTTTTCCAAAATTAAAAATACTTTCCCCCCCTTCAGGCCACGTCATCTTGAATTAACTAAGATCAAACAAACATAATTAAAAGAATAAAATGCTCTTCACAATCAAAGAGTTACTCATACTCGCAGAAGAAAGTTGATAAAACTAAAAATTCCCAGCGGTATCTGAGAAAATACAGGTAGTGCTCGACTTACAACAGTCTGCTTAGTGACTGTTCGAAGTCACAACGTCATTGAAAAAAAGTGACTTATGACCATTTTTCACACTTACGACCATTTCGGCATCCCCAGAGTCATGTGATTTAAATTTGGATGCTTGACAATTAACTCACATTTATGACGGTTGCAATTTCCCAGGTGATCTTGTGATCACTTTCTGACAAGCAAAATTAATGCAGAAATCAGATTCACTTAACAACCACTATACTAATTTAACAACTGCAGTGATTCACTTAACAAATGTAGCAAGAAAAGTCATAAAATGCAGCAAAACTCACTTAACAAATTTGTCACTTAGCAACATAAATCAATTGTGGTCCTAAATTGAGGATTACCTGTACTTTTCTGGATGGGATGGAATGGGGGAAATTGGAGATGAATAATTCATTCAGGAAGACATCCAAAACCTCAGGCTAGACTTTTCTGAACAAAGAACAGAGAAATTCACTTTTATAGCTACTCCTTAGATCACTCTTAGGTCTGCCATTATATTTAAACTAAATAGATCAGTTGTGACCTGCATTTTGTATTATATACACAAATGCATATACAATTTGTCAGGCATGTACAGGATTATTAGATCTACCACCTTTGCTGTGACATTGGAAAAATTATTTTGTGTACATTTTTGTCTCATGTCTGGAGATGAACTCAGTGGAAGCTCCATAGGAAAGCTCACAGTATTTTAAATTATGGCTACTATTTACATCTACTATTGATATTTGATATTAAACTCAAAGTTATGTCTGCTTGCATGTGGCTATGAGAAAGAATATTGCTTCGAACAAATTCACTGGTTGAGATAAATAATAAACAAAATGGTATTATAGGACCTTTTTTTCCTTTCAACAGCCTGTCATCTTTGACTATTAATCTGTAGCAAGCTCAAAGCTTTGCAATACGTTTAGCTGCATGGAAAGATTCCAGGGCTAGTAGCTCCTTTGTCAGGGAATGAAATGGGATTTATCTCTTGAAGCTTTGTGCAGAAACAGAAATGTCTTGCATTTCTAGGCTGTGTAGTAGTGGCAGTGGCTGACAATAGCTGTTCAGGTTCCTATATCCACAGAGTATTAAGAATGGTATAGTGTATTTCATTACATGTTAAGATCAATATGAGACTTCCATTCTGTTTTTAGCTTAAATCTGTTGTATGTATGCCAGCACTTCTCGCAAGATAGGAGAACAAAAATGGAAAGCCAGCTTTCTAGGGATATGATAAAAATAATCATCATGTCTCTTTAGTTGCATAGAAGACTGGATGCTGTCATGGTGTAGACCCAACTACACCCAACTAGACCCAGCAGATAATTAACTTTTTTTTTTAACTTACAATGTGTTTAATGATTCCAAAATTTAGAACAAATTGCAAAATGAAGGTTTACTCGGCACACAATTGCCTTCTTTTGCTATTATGCCAGAATATAACTTCTTAATACTATTTATTTTTTTTATTTACGATATGATGAGAACATGACAATGAGAAATAAACATATGCGCACAATCCATGTAATTATATAAAAAGTCGCCCACATCTGTAGCATCTCTTAAACTGCACGTGCTCTCTGGGTGGTGCTAATTGGATGTCAGCAATCAGATGCAACCATACTGGCCTCCTGGGCCTCACAGCCATGACAAATCGAAGAGTGTCTATAATTAATACTGGTAAAAAAATATGCAGAGATGTGCCCTAGTCTCACTTAATATGTCTCTATCTTCTCTGCATTAAATCAGGTGGTCCATCACAAGCTCCTATTGATGTTCATATAAACACTCAGATAAAGCTATTAAATGCTAGCTATCCCATAATATATGCAAGTAGAAGCTTCCTGCAGTAATAGAGTAAGTTTCAATATATTGCAGGTATTGTAGTGAGCACAATAATCATGGTTCTCCTACTTGTGTTAGTGTGCTATACAGTATTATTGGGTCATATATTGATTCCTACTAGCTTATTCAGATCCACCAAGAGAGCAACTTGCTAGTTTCTTTGTTTATTTTTTAAAAAAATATTTAGCTGCCAATTTTCATATGAAATCTGGGAGGCTAACAAATGTTTATTAAAAACAATTTAATAAAATCTTTACAAATCAAGCCAAAAACCAGAATAAAGTATTCAAGGCACCATATAGCATATCCAGCTACACAAATGTTCCTGTTTGGGGCTTATTTAATATCCCAGTCCAGGACCTGGAAGAAAAGTCAAGTCTTCACAGTCTTCTGGAAGGCCAGGAGGTTGAATATCTCAGGGAGGAGGCTGTTTCACAGGGGCAGCATGGCACCATACAGAGAAAACATGACTCTATATTCCTCAAGATAACTTTGTTTAATAGAGGAGCCTTGTGCACACCTGTGTGTCAAATCTAATGGGACAGGCAGAGATCTTTGGAGATATGTGGTTCCTCCAAGGAACCTGGGCTGCAGGGCTTTGAAGACAATAACCAAAACCTTGAATGTATCCAGAAGCATATTGGAACCAAATGCCATTTGCGCAACAGCAGGATAACTCAAATAAATTGGGCAAGTTTAAAACTGTAGATGTTACTGCATTCTGAGTTGGTTAAAGCTTTCAAGTATTTTTGAGGACATCCCCATGTAGAGCACAATGCAGTAATCCAATTGGAGAGTGACCAGGATTCATGGCAGGGGTGGGTTCTACTTACCTTTATTACTGGTTCGCAACGGGATTGAGCGGGCAAGCAGAGCAAGCACAGATCGCTAATGCGCAAATCGCTATTGTGCAGATCGCTAATGACATCCGGGATGGTGGGCAGGGCCTCCCACCAGTTTTACTACCGGTTCTTGTGAACCGGTCTGAACCAGGGGCAACCACCACTGATTCATGATCTCCCAGTCTAGGAGCAGGTACTTAGGATTTGTGCAAAAGCCCCAGTAGCCACAACTGACACCTGCTTTTTGAAGACGCACCTCTGTTTGGAGGAGTATTCTCCATTGAGAGTTAAAGATTAAACATCTAGAATAGCAGTCCCCAACCTATCTGGCTCTAGGGACCAGCAGTGGTAGTGTGGGGGGATGGTTTTGCGCATGCTGCTTCGCAAATGCAGTTTTGTGTGCTCATGCACTTGCCCGCCGCTTGCACGGCCCAGTACCAAGCCACAGCCATGGATCCCTGATCTAGGGTACTCAAAACCCCAAAGACACTCAATCTTATAGCTTGTTTATCCCTATCCAGACCTTCATAATCTGGAGGAACTGAGTAAGCACCTAGAAACATCACCTGTCCAGCCAAGGGTGAATTGGTATAATTCAATATTGTAAGCATACTGATATTTCACTCTGTGCTGATAGATCACTTCACCCATTGGTTTCATGTTAAATGTTCATATATATTATAAAATAGTTATGTTAAATGGGAGTGATATAGAGTCAAGCCCAGATGCACCCTACATAGAAGGAACCTAGAACTAGACCTCCCCTCCCCCATACAGCACTAAATAAAACTAATATCAGAGAAAGGAGGAATGCCACCACAAAACAGGGCACTCCACAATTATCTGATGTGTGTACGCGTGTGTATATGTGTGTGTGTGAATATTTGCATATATAAATGCAGAAATATTGTGTGTGTGTGTGTGTTCTTGTCTATAGAAATACTCTTCTTTTAGAGAAATGCTTAATAAATATGGGTATAATATTTAGAGGAATACTTGCAGTATTCTGAAACATACGAGCCTGGACTTCAAATATAACAAATGGCTGGTGCAGTAGAGGAGGATAATGTCAGGAGACCCAAATCTGCATTCCCAAGAACAGCCTTTTGTAACTAATTATAGTTCATTAATCAAATAAAGTGGAAAACCTGTCATTAAGCTTTTGAATAACCATTTCTCAACAATTCATAACTAGACTTCCTGCACCTGACAGGCAGCGAAAATAGGAACTGTGTTAAGTATTTATTGTAGTATAAAAATGCAGTGGATGCTACCTGCGAAGTCCTTACAAGACTTAAAAGAATGTGCCATTGCCTTTCAGCTTGCCTGCAAGATTCTCAGATTTATTTAGCAAGAAACAGTAATGAATCGGACAATAATGACAGTGATGATTACTTTCTTGCTTTAATACTGACTCTTTTAAACTGAAATGTTCATGTGTGTGTTTTTTAAAAAAGTGTTGTCTTTATTACCATACATCTCCAACAAAGTGATGCTTTAGACAACCCTTGTCTAAATAAATATAGGAGAGTCCAATACATTATAAATATTATTTTTGTTCTATAAGTCATTGCTCTTAATTCATATTCTTGCTATAGAAATTAAGACACTCATTGTCTGGTCAACATAGGAACCTCTAATTCTTTAATCAAGTATCTCTTAACACCTGCATACCAAATTGATTTATTGATCTATATACAGTGGTGGGTTGCTCTCGGTTTGGCCCGGTTCGGCCAAGCCGGTAGCGATGACAATATGACGTCACCAAACCAGTTCTCTTTTTCCAGGAGCTGGGCCCTCCCGCCCACCCCCACATTATTCCTACCTTTTATTTCTTCTTTTTTAGTGATTGCATGCAAAGCGCGTGCACAAAGAGAACTGGTAGTAAAGCCGGTTAGAACACACCACTGTCTATATACCACTAAAACTCTCATTGTCATGAGGGCAATAATTTTTGAACAAAGATACTTCAAATGGGCTAATTTACAGAATGTGTCCAAAATCTGGAATCCATGATTCCCAAAGGAATGAAGTTTGGGGAAGTTGTAGCTGCTTCAGTGCTATAGGCTGCTGCTTCACTGCTGGGCAGCTCTTGCTATGATTTGATCTTCGTGTTCAATGTTCCATGACAGTTTCCCAGCCATTCTTGTAGTCCCTTGATTCCTCCCCCACATAGTTGCAAGGAATTGACTCATCATCTGGCTCTTAAAGAAGCAATAACTTTTAAGGTACATGTAGAAAGACATGGGTATTTTGATTGCTTTAAATGCACCTTCTAAGTACACAGACATTCACACGTTCTTTGATCAGTAATTCAAGGCATATACATAGCACTCTATTAGGGGTGAAATCTACTTACGTGTACGCATGGACCCTCTGTGCATGTGCAAACCCTTCTGCACATGCGCAAAGGGTAAAAAACAGGTTACTAAAAAACAAGACATAATGATGACCGGGCGGGTGGGCAGAGCCTTGTGCCACCATTGCTACCGGTTCTCCCAACCATCGGCCGCCATCACTATCAGTTCGGCCGAACCAGGCCAAACCAGGAGCATTTCACCCCTGCACTCTATCCTCTTATATTTCTCCACAACAACCCATGAGGTAGGTTGGGATGAAAGTCACCAATAAGGCTGCTATGACTGCAGATGGTGTAGAAACTGGATCTATCTGGTCTCATTCAAATACATGAACCACTATACTTTAAGTAGAACCACTTTAGTCTTTGCCCATCCTTCTTTCATTCATTTATTAATCACTTCCTACTTCAAAACTGATTGAGGGCAAAAGAAGAAGGGGACGACAGAGAACGAGGTGGCTGGATGGAGTCACTGAAGCAGTCGGCGTGAGCTTAAATGGATTCCAGAGGATGGTAGAGGACAGGAAGGCCTGGAGGAATGTTGTCCATGGGGTTGCGATGGGTCGGACACAACTTCGTAACTAACAACAACAACAACTTTGAAACTGAGTGTAGATTGGTGCCTCCTTTCGCCACCAGAGATCTAATAGACTGATCCTGCCCTAGGCCTCAGGAGGTAGCATCATTCTATTTTTTTTCACAGTCTCTCACAGCTTGCTACAACTCAATGGAAAAGCCAGCAGGTTTTTCAAACTGTTCTGAGGCAAGAAAAGCAACATACAACATCATTGTAAAAATTAAAATACAGTAAAATATCATCAGTACTATAGACTATGAAAAGGGCTACATATCTCTGGAATTACAAAGAAAGGTAACTAATGAAGTCACAAGAAAAGATGGAGGAGGAAAGGGGACTGTGACAAACAAAAATTACTGTGAATGTTCTTCAACACAATAACACTTCTTTCAACAACAAAACCTCAACAGAGAAAAAGCAAGTCAAAATGCACAACTGCCCTCACTATCATGTGTTTCTATTCCTTGGAGAAATCAGCAAGTTCACCTGTATGAAAGGAAAAGTCATGAGAGACAATTTGTAATATCTACAAATTGCCAAAGTCTTTTCAATGTGTAACAGATCAGACATTTAATGCTGGACAGCAACCAGCAAGCCAAACTTACTCAAATTTACTATATAGATCCTCAAGACAGAGTAGAAGAATGGGTATATTCCCGAATGATAGAAATCAGTGTGAGATGGTTTTATTTATTTATTTATTTATTAAATGTATATACTGCCCTACTCCCGAAGGACTCAGGGCGGTGAACAGTTGAACGAAAAATACATGTGAAACAGATTAAATTCAAAAATCGATCAAAATTACAATTAAATAGTTTGGTTCAGAAATAGAATTAAAGCAAACATCTCAATTTATAGGGCAGATTCAAGTTTAAAAATTCAAAGTAGTTTTAAACGAGGTTAGGTCAGGCCGGCCTGCTTGAATAGGAATGTCTTGAGGGCACGGCGGAAAGCACGAAGATCCGGGATCATCCATATCTCCGAGGGCAGCTCATTCCAGATGGTGGGTGCTCCCACAGAGAAGGCTCTCCCTCTGGGGGCTGCCAGTCGACACTGTTTGACCCCGAGAAGTCCCTCTCTATGGGAGCGTACTGGTCGGTGGGAGGCTATTGGTGGTAGAAGGCGGTCTCGTAGATATCCCGGTCCTAAAACATGGAGCGCTTTAAAGATGGTAACTGAAACCTTGAAGCGTACCCGGAAGATCACAGGGAGCCAGTGCAGCTCACGCAGGAGGGGAGCCACATGGGAGTACCACGTTGCTCCCATAACAACCTGCGCGGCTGCATTCTGGACTAATTGGAGCCTCCGGGTGCTCTTCAACGGGAGCCTCATGTAGAGAGCATTGCAGTATCCATGCGGGAAGAGACGAGGGCGTGAGTGACTGTGTTTAATGAATCCCGGTCCAGAAAGGGATGCAACTGGCGTATCAGGCGGACCTGATAAAAAGCTCTCCTGGCCACAGCTGTCAGGTGTTCTTCTAAAGACAACTGTGAGTCCAGGAGGACACCTAAGTTGCAAACCCTCTTCGTGGGGGCCAATGACTCACCCCCAATAGTCAGAGCTGGTGTCAACTGACTATAGCGGGATGACAGAAACCACAGCCATTTGGTCTTGGATGCATTTAGTCTGAGTCTGTTTCTCCCCATCCAGATCCGTACAGCCTCCAAGCACTGGGACATCACTTCAAGGGCATCATTGGGGTGGTTTGGGGTGGAGATGTACAGCTGGGTGTCATCAGTGTACTGGTGGTACTTCACACCGAAACCACGGATGATCTCACCCAGTGGCTTCACATAAATGTTGAACAGAAGGGGCGAGAGAACCAACCCCTGAGGCACCCCACATACAAGGGGCCTCGGGGTCGATCTCTGCCCTCCTGTCAACACAGTCTGTGACCGGTCAGAGAGAAAGGAGGAGAACCATCGCAATACGGTGCCCCCCACTCCCAACTCTTCCAACCGGTGCAGCATGATACCATGGTCGATGGTATCAAAAGCTGCTGAGAGGTATAATAGAACCAGGACGTAGGAGCAACCTCTGTCCCGAGCTCTCCAGAGATCATCAACCAATGCGACCAATGCTGTTTCCGTGCTGTACCCAGGCCTGAGGCCCGACTGGAACGGATCTAGATAAGCCGATTCATCCAGGTATTGAGGAAGCTGTCGTGCCACCACACTCTCAACAACCTTCGCAACAAAGCGAAGGTTGGAGACTGGATGGTAATTAGCCAATACTGCCGGGTCCAGGGAAGGCTTCTTGAGGAGAGGTCTCACTACCGCCTCTTTCAAGGCAGTAGGAAAAACACCCTCACTCAAAGAAGCATTTATGATTCCCTGGAGCCAGCCTCGTGTAACTTCCCAAGAGGCCAGCACCAACCAGGAGGGACACAGGTCCAATAAACATGTGGTAGCGTTCAGTCTCCCCAGTATCCTGTCCAGGTTTTCGAGAGTCACAGAATCAAACTCTTCCCAGATAATATTCTCAAGACCTGCCCCTATCCCTTCCCCTGAGTCTACTATGTCAGAGTCCAGGTGTTCCCGAATCTGAGCGATTTTGTCATACAGATATTGTACAAAATCCTCGGCTCTACCCTCCAAGGGATCCTCCCGCGCTTCCTGAAGGAGCAGGGAGCGGCTCACCCTAAACAGTGTGGCTGGGCGATTATCTGATGATGCAATAAGAGCGGAAAAATAGTTAAACTTTGCCGCTTTTATCGCCACTAGATAAGTCCTAATGTGAGATCTTATTAGTGTTCGGTCAGAGTCGGTTCGGCTGGCCCTCCAATTACTCTCCAGGCGTCTTTTCCAACGTTTCATCTTCCTCAGCTCCTCAGTGAACCAAGGGGCTAAGCGAGACCGGCGTCGAGTCAGAGGCCGCAAAGGCACCACCCGATTCAAGGCTCCAGTAGCCGCCCTATCCCAGGCGGCCACCAGGTCCTCAGTTGAGTCGTGAGTCAGAGACTCAGGAAATGCCCCAAGCTCCGTCTGGAACCGCTCCGGGACCATTAGGCGCTTGGGGCGGAACCATTTCATCGGTTCCGCCTCACTGCGACGGGGTGTAGTAGTTCGAAGGTCAAAGCAAAGGAGGGAATGATCCGACCATGACAAGGGTTCAGTTACTATATCCCTGATATCGAGATCACTCTGACACTGACCAGAGACAAAAATCAAGTCTAGAGTGTTTCCCCCTGTGTGAGTGGAGTCATGCACTAATTGGGTCAGGTCCATAGCTGTCATGGAAGCCATGAACTTCCTCGCTGTCTCAGATGCTTCACCGATGGATGGCAGGTTGAAATCTCCCATGACCATAAGCCTCGGGGTATCAACTGCCACTCCGGCTATAACGTTGAGCAGTTTGGGCAGGGCCGCTGCCACGTGGCAGGGAGCCAGGTACGTGATCAGCAAACCCACCTGTACCCTAGGACCCCACTTCACCAAGAGGGACTCACATCCAGCAATCTGAGGAACAGTGACCTCCTTTGGATTAAGTCCTTCTTTTATGATAACCGCTACCCCCCCTGCCCCTACCCTGTGACCTTGGCTGATGCAGTGCACGGAAGCCAGGAGGGCACATTTCAATGAGGGGGACTCCCTCATTGGCCCAACCAGGTCTCCGTGATTCCTGCCAGATCCGCTCCCCCATTCTGAATAAGATCACAAATAAGAGGGGCCTTATTTACAACGGTTCTGGCATTGCACAGCATTGCACAGGTTGAATTATGGAGGAAGTTATTACAACAGAATGAAATCCATATATTGTGTCCCTTTGACTTGCAAAAGAACAAATTTGAGACATGCCAGAAAGTTCCATAGTCATCGATCTTGACTGGAGACCAGCATTTGGTTTATGAGAAAGTTTTAATGCACAAATTGCCAACAAAGTCACTGTCATTATACCAAACAACACAAAAACTGAACAACATTGTGGTACATTATATTGAAAAAACAAGGAGGTGACTTGCAAATAATTTTAGAGTCCCATCACTCCTGTGACAGCTTTCAATACATACTTTTCTTTCCTCTTGTAGATGACGACTGACATTAGCTCCAAATGACAACAAACTAACAGCAGTGTTACTATGCATATCAAATAATGCACTACAGGAATGAGTTTAATAACCTTTTAAGGGAAGGGCATCTTTTCCAACAATATGTAGTTGACGTGGCTGCTAAGGCTGAATGCAAGAGACTGAATTTCAACTGAATGACTCAAGCAAGCTTTAGATCAACAATATGCAAAGGCCTAATTGATGCATTGAATGATGATGATTTTAGAAATATCAGATAGTGCATCATCCTGTCTTTAACATTTGTTGGTGAACCAAGATATATGATGAAACATTGTCCAGATGCCATGATGTTTAAAAAGAAATAGGGCAGCACATCATTTTTCATTATGATGGCATACAATACAAATCCATGGTCAAAAATGTGACAGCATCTTTTTTTTAATCATCAGGCAAATGATCAGCTAGATTTAATCACAAGAGCATTCAACTTGAAGATGAATGTTCACAGAGTACCTTACTGGAAAACATGGTCTCTTTGGTAGGTGTATTGCTTATGTGCTAAGTATGGAATACCAAAAGCATGGGCAATGTGATGGAATGTGGTAGGTTGGATTCCCAAGAGGGTGGAGATACATTCCAGTGGAATAAGAGACTGTTAAATCCAGATATTTTATGTGAGACAAAGAGGGTGAAGACAGGTCCTCCCCAATAGTTCTCAAAGTATATGGTATATTCCAAAATTCTATCTTGTACAATGATGCAGCTTATGGTTAACCAAACTGTATTTTTAATGTAATGGAAGAGAGAAATCATTAAATATATATGAAAATTATGTCATAATCGAATTGACATCTTGAATTAATTTTAAATTTATATTTCAATTAAATAAACTTTATTTTTTATTCTGGCCCCACCCACGTTTTAGATGATGACTCATTTGACAGAGAAGTTGTGGTCTGTGGCACCAACAAAGTTGTACAGCTCTATCAAAAGAGTCTAATGATTAGTATTTTTCCCTTCCTGTCAATGAAGAGGAACAATATAACTATAGGCAATTATTGTTCATATTATTGAAGAAACATTGTTCCTTACCTTATACTTGATGAAATCAGACAGTGTTCATGGACTGAATTAAATGGGCTTCTGCAGGTATACATTCATATTTAAGAAACAACTCTAGTGAAATTTTGTGGTCTTGATGTTATAGGATTTGAAAGTGAATAAATGCTGTTGATCTGTATCTGTACTTTTGAGAAAATTCCCCCTTTGTCAAGAGAACGTAGGGTAATGAAAGCACCATAATAAAAAGAAAGACACTGTAGCATATCAGTCTTATTTTAAAGCATAACAGTTGAGTATGTCAAGACCTATCTTTCTTCATGACTAAGCCTCATTTATGGGTCTAACGATTTGTAAAAGTTTATAAGAACTGGCTTGGAGATTCAGATAAAAAGAGTCTGTGGAAACTCTGTAGTAATGGGTACAGGTGTCTGCAACTCTTTGTTACACGTATAAAAAAAATCCTCTCATAAAATCTTAAAATAGCAGTTGCCTTTCATTAAAGCTTTAGTGTATTAAGGTTAGAAGGATCCTTTACTGACCCCATTTCTTTGGAGAAGAAAAACACATTTAATAGGCATTGCCTGTCTCTTGCCCTGAAAGATGCAGTATCTGGCAGACTGAAGAACTACTGGATTTTGTAAAGGAGAAGATTGATTACATGCGTCTTCTAATTCTTTTTCTAATTCTTTTTTTTCCCCTTCTTTCCACTGTTTTCGGAGAAATAATGGGAAAAGGTATTCTTGACCCATCTTCAGATGGGATGGCTTGAAGAGCAAGACAATTTAGTATTGAATCTGATGAACTCTTTATTAACCCCTGTCTGGGCTGGGCTGAATTTTTTTTCCCCCTTATCTTTCCTGAATGGAAGACTGGAGAAGTTACTTTTCTCTGCATTCTTTTACAAAGCTTATAGTGCATCGAAGCTACAATGGTATTAGAGAGGCTTCTTATAGCTCTCTTTCTATTGGCTTCGGTGGCTATTTTCTTCCTAGATATGAATGTGAGTGATTAAAAAAAAATGGGGAGAGATGCAGTACAGATGGGAGTAGCTGACCGAAATATATTTATGAGAAATAATATGCCTTTGAAATAATTGATGAGGCTGGTTCTCAAACATATTGAGTCCAAAGAGATTCATGTGGCTGTATTAAAGAAGACCAAAACAAAATGAACATCTCATAGAGATTACTCTATGAGTAACAAACTAATAAGGTATATAATACAATGTTTTTATGCCTATGTCATATCCTGCTAAGGATGGACTCCAAATAAAACAAAGAAATGTATATCCAGAGCAGGAATTGTGAGATATCTTTCCAGCAAAGGATAAAACATGCTTTAAGGATCTTACCAAAAAAATGGTTAATATTCCTCTTTTATCTCACAGCTTTCCTTTTGGAACACAAGTGAATTAGCACTTGGATTATCAATGAAAAACCATACTGTAGTAGTCTGAATATTTTTAACTTTTAATATTTTAAATAAAACCTAATATTCTCTCTCGATGAGTGGGTGTACGCATGGGTCAAAATCATTTGACTTATTATATTCAAATTGTCTAAACATTTTGATAAAGAACCAGATAAGAAGCCAAAATTGGCTTTATTGGAAACTGAAATAATTCTTATTTCATGAAGCCATTAAACACTTTTACTGTTAGGTTTATCATATTCTGTGGATTTATTTAATAAATCTTGAAGGTATTGATTTCTGGAACTCCTAGTTGGGAAATTTAATTTTAACTGTTTGAAAAAGGAAAATGAATTCCCAAGCTGAACATTTTTCTTTGTAATCTAAGTAGTATACAGAAAATGTGTGTTTTGAAAAAGGCTATTGATATACTTTGCGTTTTCTCTTTATCACAAATCCTCCTGCCAACTACTTTATTTCTTTCTTTTCAAATACTTTTATCTCCTCTAAATCTTTTGGCTTGGACAATATTTTTGACAAATGTTGTATGAGAATTGCTGTGTGTGTACACTTATGCTACTTTATTTTATAATGTGCTTTGCTTTCACAGTCCATGTAATTGAACTCACGATACAGTAAAGTACTACATAAACCTTTTCATAATATAAACATATGTTTTATAATGTAAAACTGTGTTTTGATCCCTGTAGAGTTATAATGTGGTCAAAAAGTTTAGGGCATCATTTTCTGAATCTTTTGTCATAGTTTTGGCTACCGAATTCTGGTTCTAGGGAAATATTTTTTGAAACTCTCAGCTCTTTAAATATACATGGAAATTCTGTTTATAAGTGTGTGTGTATGTGTATGTGTATGTGTATGTGTATGTGTATGTGTATGTGTATGTGTATGTGTATGTGTATGTG
>WNWU01000004.1:34980324-34992786 GCA_012654045.1 Ptyas mucosa
ATGTGTATGTGTATGTGTATGTGTATGTGTATGTGTATGTGTATGTGAGAGAGAGACAGAGACAGAGACAGACAGAGACGGAGACAGAGAGAGAATGAGACAGACATTTTGTGCAGGTAATGAGTCCATGCTATGATTTTCATATCTCTGTAAGACAAGATCCATTTTAAAGAAATGAACTACAAAATGGCATCGCTCACAAATATACAGTAGTATTAAGATAGAATGCACACAAGAGAAAAGCCATATTGGCTTAATGAATATATAAAGTGCCTGGGGGCTTATCTGCACTTCCAGATAGAATGAGTAGATGATGAGATCATCCAATCCTGCCAGCCAACAGTGATCCCTGGCTTACGCAGCAACCTGGTACAGCTCAGGAACCACTTCTGGATGGGAGGACTGAATGACCTCATCTTCTACAAATTCATCATCTCCTGTGAAAATGACTTCCACATGGATTTTCCTGCTGTACTTTCAAAGTTCTGTTTTCCTGCTTCGTTTACCTCAAAAGCTGCTGCCCATTTTGCCTGGGGCATATTTTTTTCTTCTTGGTCAACCCCTGCACTTTGATCAACCACATCAAAGGAACAGGAACACTTCTCAGCTGATTCAATGGTTGCTATGGTCCCCACTATCTTCCAGAGCTGGTCTGAACAATGGTGGTACAATAGCAAAGTTATTATAAAACTTGTCTGGCACATGGAACATGGCTGGTTCAAAACCTGACTTTTAAAAACAACTGACAGATACAGCATTTCATCATTTCTCCTCTCACTGGACACATACATAAAGTCATTAAAGAAATGCTGAAGTAGTGCACTGGTTGTCTTATTAAAAAGAAAAGATAGGAAAGTCCAGTGGCAGGAGAGGTAGCCCAGGGGAAAAATAATAATAATAAAAGTTTACCTGTGTTTTGAACAGACAACGTTCTGTCTACAAAACAAATTTATAACCACTGTATAGGACTATTTCGGAAAGGCATTAGAGACCTGCAGAGTGGAAGAAAGGAATTTTTATGTTTTATGCTTGTATATAAAAGTAAAGGTAAAGGTTCCCCTCGAACATATGTGCTAGTCATTTCCGACTCTAGGGGGCGGTGTTCATCTCCGGTTCAAAGAGCCTGAGTGGCGTAGGAGGCTAATGCCTCCTACTAAGTCAGCATTTAACATCCAGCTGCCTGCAATTACTGTGAGTTCAATTCTCACTAGGCTCAAGGTTGACTCAGCCTTCCATCCTTTCTAAGGTGAATAAAATGAGGACCCGGTTTGTGGGGGCAATAAGCTGACTTTGTATAAAATATACAAAAGTATGAAGGCTATTGCTTAACGCATTGTAAGCCGCCCTGAGTCTCCGGAGAAGGGCGGCATATAAATAAAATTAAAAAAAAAAAAGCTGAAGAGCCAGTGCTGTCTGAAGACGTCTCCGTGGTCATGTGACCAGCATGGCTAAATGGCAAAGGCGCAAAGAATGTGTGAGTGGGAAGGGTGTTACCTTTCCACCAAAGGTGGTCCCTATTTTTTTACTTGCATTTTTTACGTGCTTTCAAACTGCTAGGTTGGCAGAAGCTGGGACAAGTAACGGGAGCTCACCCTATTAGGCAGCACTGTCAGGGAGTTGATTGATCCCATCCTGGCTCTGGGATAATCGCACCCTGGTTTAGAGGTTTGGACCGAGGCTTTTCCTCGAATGTATACATTAAGAAAATAAAACCCGAAGAATTTCTAAGAGAAAACTCATTTTATTGTAAAGTAAAAAAAAAAAAGATAACTCTTACTATCTAATTAATTGGCTACATCTTGCCGGCGTTCCTGCCTGACCTCTTGGCAGGAGAACAAAGGAGTAAGAAGAAGGAATGGAGGCTAGAAAGGAATGCACGCTTCCGCTGCGCACTTAATACTGATAACAAAACTTGGCAAAACTACAGTAAGCCTATTAGACCAAAAATGACAGCTCAGCTGGGAAATACAAGAACGCAGTGACAAGCACTAAGGATTCGAACCACTGAACTGCCGACCTTTCGATCAACAAGCTCAGTGTCTTAGTCACTGAGCCACCATGTCCCCCATGCTTGTATATAGGTGCCTTTTAATACCTGAATGGTATATATACAATATACATATATAAATATAATTTAATTTTGGGTATATATTTGTGTGTATGTATGTGTATTTGGAATTCTATGTATTTCTGTTGCAAGAATATCCCAATATAGGTAAGATTTTTCTCAAACTGGCTGAGAGCCAATTGGCATTAGTACTGTACAGGTCAAGAGCAGTGCAGAAGCAAATATTTCCTTTATGAAAATTAAAAATAAAATAAAATCAGTCCTTACTCCACTTGGAGAACCTCTTTTATAGATACACTGAATATTGTAGGATCTTCTTTATGAGTGCATTTATACATGAACTAAATCATATATATAAGAAGCCCCTTGTCAAGTTTTGAAAGTGAATGGGTGTAGTGAGTTTTCTTAATATTAATTCCATCTTTGGAGAACTTTCAAGCTTTAATACATACAGTATAAAACTAAAGAATGTAAAGAAGGTTTTCAATAGAATTCCATTCTGAATTTTCCAAGACTTAAAAAATAACCCCAAAATCAAGATGGAATAAATAATGTGATGAGAACATTTTGATGAAATCTTTATTGAGCAGATCGTTCCAAAAACACTAAAGAAACTCCAAGTATTTATTAGACTTTAAGAGCAGTATGCCAAAAAGTAGGATTTACTAAAGCCTTGCAAAGGATGGTCATTGGTCATTCATTATTCAGAAAAAAAGATACAGAAAAGGGCATTGGAGATTGACTTTTTTCATCTTTCAAAGGCTGAAATTTGCCTAGCGCTTCTTGGATCCTAGAAGCAGTTCTGGGAAGAATACCTGGAATTCTGTGTAGCTAATATTAACTGGTTAATCACTTTCTAATTGAAGCTTACTTATTTTAAGACAACAGCCACCTTTAGCAATAAAATTATAGGTTGTCCTCAATGTATGATCACAATTGAGCCCAAAATTTATGTTGTTAAGAGAGAAATTTGTTATGTGAGTTTTGCTCCATTTTACAACTTTTCTCACCACATTTGTTCAGTGAATCACTGCAGTTCTTAAATTAGTAAACCGGTTTCCCCATTGACTTTGCTTGTCAGAAAGTCGCAAAAGGGGATCACATTACTCCAGGATACTGCAACTGTCATAAATGTGAGTCAGTTGTCAAGCATCTTGAATGTAAATCATGTGACCATGGGGATGCTGCAATGGTCATAAGTGTGAAAAATTGTCATAGGTCACTTTTTTCATTGCCATTGTAATTTTGAACGGTCAGTAAATGAACTGTTATAAATCAAGGACTACCTGTATGTCATTTCCTCAAAGTATAGCTTCCAAAATTATAATTGGTAGAATCAAAGACAATATTTCATTTTTAGTCTAAATATGTTTATTTATGGATAGAGACCAAGAAATATCAGTTGAAAGGGAAATATAAATCTAATTTTTAGCATTCTACATGTTTACTAATAGAAAAAACTGGCAAAACAAGATTCTTTAAATCCTATGTTGTTCTATGCTTATCATTAGTAATCACATTAAGAGTAAATTCTAATAATTTCAGTAGTATTTTATCTGTATAATATATATTTATTCTTTACACCAGTGGTCACCAACTGGTGGTCCATGGACCACTGGTGGTCCACGAGAAAATTTTGGTGGTCCAAAGAGAAATCGTTGCTGCTCACGCTTCAGCGCTTTGACTCCCAGAGACAGGATGGGGTCCTTCAGGCAGTTAGCTTGGCCACCTATTAGCAGAGAGAAGCAGCCGAAGTCAACCCTGGCTTTGCTGTCCATTGCGAACGCTAGATCAGCCCCCTGCAAACTCTTGTCTCTCAAGGAGCACTCGCTGAAGCGGCACGGGAAACTTTGGTCGGGCTCCTCAAGACACGATCTAGCGTCTGCAATGGACAGCAAAGCCAGGGTTGACTCCGGCTTCGCAGAAGCAGACAGGTAGGCTCGAATGGCGGCTGAGCCTCCACACCCCCAGTGGTCCACAGGATTCAAAATTATGAGTTTGGTGGTCCCTGAGGTCCAAAAGTTGGAGACCCCTGCTTTACACTATTGCACATTTTACAAAATAAAACAACACAATATTTAAGATGTAAGGTTCATTTATCACAGAGGCAAAGAACTTTTTAGTGTTTGAGAGCTGCATTTTATTTTTGATGCACTTTTTTTTTTGGTCTCTCCCAAGGGGCACAGTTGAAGTGAGCAAAGAAGTTTTTCAATCAGGGACTATCATAAGAGGACAAATAGCGAATAAAAGTATATTAAACATTACAGGGGCTTAATCCTTTTTATTTTACTAAAAGAGATGGAGGAAAATTCATATCACTGAAAATCAGGAATCTTGCCACCAAATTTCAGAAATGCTATTTGGAATGGGGAAAACGAGGTATTTTATTTGATCCCAGATGTGCTGATTGTTCATTTAATGTAACCCACACATTAGAATCCAACAACCTGTGACTGGATTAGAACCAGATTTTCAAGTTGAGAGGTCTGCGTATAACATCCATGTAGCGTGATCCTGCTACAGCTGAATATAGGCACGCTAGCACACTTTTTTATTTTGGTTTAAGCAAGTGAAAATATTTCTCGCTAAATCTCAGTGGAGCAAGAATGGATTTCAAAAGCTGCTGCCAGGATGACTTTGAAGTCAACCTTCACTGGGACAAAGAAGGCTCTTGGATAGCACCAAACTGTTGGATTCTTTGCTTTGTTCTAGCAGATAAACAGAGAGCACTTGAAAAATGGAGAATTGAGATTACCTTTGACAGTGAGGAGGTTCTTAGGCATAATATTTCATGTCTATGTGAGAGGACTTTGTGTTATGTGCTAATGGTCATTGCACCTCATACCTTGTCTAATCAAGCGCACACAATGAAGTAGACCAATGGATGCTGGCTGAACATTTTTCATTAATACATTTTACCGACAGCTATTTGAGAGCCATCATATAGCAATCTAGACTAAGGACAGTTGCCTACCTTATCTTCCTGAACTGCTTCATTGACTACATTATGAAATATACCACCAAGACATTCAGAAAGGACAAGGATTTAGGTATTTAGTGTAACTAAGAAAAATTTCCCAGCTTCCCCATGAAAATTATCAAGCAAAATTTAAATCAAAGGAAAAGTAAAACTTTTACCAATATAACTGTTTTTAAAGGGTTTCTACTATTAGTAGGGTTTTTAAAATTTAATTTCTAAATGAAATTTTAAAAAAATACTATAACACCAACAGGAAGATTAAAAAAGAAAGGATGGTTATACAGCAAATAAAAAATATTATTAAAATAAATGTGAAAAAAATAAAACCATTAATCAAAGAGAGAGAGAGAGAAATTCTACATAATATAAAATTAATTTAATGCATACATTTATTGAGTTAAATTATATACAAACGTATTGCTTCATCTTTTCATTCTTAAAACATAGAGCCCTTACAAAGATAAGTAATTCATATCCTGGATTCATTCCTTAAAGTCAGGAGGGTAAGTTAATTTCCATTTAAGTAAAATTATCCTCTTTAAGTAAAATTATCTGAGCCCTAGGCTCAAGAGACCCAAAGCAACCATTCAAGCTTCAAGCACCCTTCTTGAAGCAACAATTCCATATTTTAGTAATATAGTTCAAGATGTCATTGAGTATGATATTTCTTCTCCAAATTGTTCTCATATGTTTAATGATTTGGAAACAAAAATAAGGCTGTAGCCAGACATAGTCATATGAATTAAGGAACCTTTAAATTTCTTAACAGATCAACACACAGAAAATCTCTACGTTCATTTCTTTTTAAACGTATCTTTAAGGAATCCATTAAATATTAAATCATGTATAATGATTTAGTTTATTTTTAAATTATAAGAATTATATTTTACATTTCTTAATATTTTGACTCATTGAATTTCTAAAACTGGATACAGTATTCCAATTCTTCATTCCACAATTCAGAGGGTAATTAATAGTATTTTTCATATTATCTTTTAATTCCTTTGAAAATTCAGTTGCTGGTTTCTATGCAAATGCTGCCTGTCTTAAGCATCCTAAAACTGGAGATACCTTGAAGGTTGTTAGAGTGTCTGGCTCATATTGTTGGTTTAGTATGGGCTTCAATTGTATATACTGTATTGCCCTTTCAACCTACAATCTATCAAAGTATTTAAAAGAATTATTAGAAATCAAATAATTTAATATTGGAGATCTTGTTTAGCCAAGCACTCCAGTCAAAATCTTTCTCATTACTGCAAAATTTTATAATTTGGGATGAAAAGATAGAGCTTTCAATGCTGAAAACAAAGACAATTATTTAATGCATCTGAACCTTAAAACTTGCCAAGAAATATAACATGTTTTCCATATAGTTCTAAAAAGAATATTTATTAACTATCTTATTCCAAAGTAATATACTTGTACACATCAAAATAAAAACTCAGTGATTTAGTTGAAAAACTGGTAGGCTGAGGCCACCATTATCATACAGAAACTTTAATCTGGCCAAAGATATTTGAGGTGTTTTAACCTACAATAAAAAATGTCTCATTAATTTATTCATCTCTGTAAAATAACTAATAGGGATTAACATTGAAATCCCTCTTAAAACATACATTAATCTCAATGTAAGATTCATTTTGATAATATTAATTTTGCCCCAAAGAGATAATGGAAGTTTTAACATTGATTTATAACTGTTGAAATTGCAATTATGCATATATAACGATAATATTCTTCATAAAAATAACCATAATGTCCTTAACTTATAAGAAGTTATTCAGTATCATAAGACTCGCTAATAGAGGAAGCCAATGGCTCAGAAAGTAAATTGAAAATTAAAGGAGACAAGGGATACTTGTGATGGGTGCTACAGTATAACTCAAGAGACAGTTCTATTCATAATAACTCTAACCAGGTTTTGCAATTACTAGTGAAATTTGGAGTCCCTTTTGATTCATTAATGCAATGATGAAAAAAGATTGAAAGGAATATGTATTTTTTTTAAAAAAATACAGAATAAAATAGTGTATATAAAAACTGAATCACAACAATCCAAGTGAAATAATCGTTCTTCATAATACCACAAAATGTTGTAGTAATGGTGCTGTTATGATGAACAAGTTCATCCCAAACACCATTTCCAT
The DNA here is from genome assembly GCA_012654045.1 of Ptyas mucosa. Classification (NCBI taxonomy): domain Eukaryota; kingdom Metazoa; phylum Chordata; class Lepidosauria; order Squamata; family Colubridae; genus Ptyas; species Ptyas mucosa. The sequence goes on from WNWU01000004.1 coordinate 34,987,520, forward strand.
TCACTGCTTCCTGTTACCAAGCTAATCAGTATTTATGATCAAATTTGCCTATTTGTTTCTTATCCAGTCAACCTCTATATTTTTTTTAAAAAAATATGTAGCTCCACAAAACCATTAATTCCATTTCTATAGCCCAAATGCAGAAGAAAAGAAAGCTACCTTCCATGAAGGCATTTTTCAGATAATTTCCCCTTTTAGCACTTTGCTCTACCTTAAAGTATTTTAAAATGGGCCTGTCTCTGGCTGAATAGATGACAAAGTGTGGCTCACAATGCAATTGCATTTCACTGGGCCTCAGACTGATGCACTGCCCAGGAGAGTTAAAATATGTTGCTGTTTGACTTTCATTCCATCTGTACAAACTCAGCATTAAATCACTGCCAACAATAGAGATGTTGCAGGGCAAACTGGACCACCGGGATTCTATTTTCTCAGGCAGTAAATAATATTTAGACTCCTATCTTTCACAAAAGGCCAATGAAATGAGGTGTCTGAGGATCAGCTATAAACACATTCATTTCTGAGTACTTGCCAATAGAGCGCGTGATGAAAGAAATACAATTAATAGAGTGAAAGACACTGAAAAGAGCCAGAGGATGATATAGAAGTGTGACAGCCGTGTTAATTAAATGACCCAGTTTTTATGATAGGCAGTGCAGTGGAGGTGCAAAACTAGTACTTACAATCAGCAATGAGATGAAGACCATTCACGTGAAACTAAGATGGGTGTACCTGTTGCAAAGTGTCTCCATCTACCAATGGAGATGATGTTGAATTTGTTTTCAGTGGTATAATATGTCTTTCGGAGAATTAGCCTTTCTGTCATAGGAAATTGTCCCTGTTGTATCAAACTATTTAGAATTAGAATGCTTTCTTTGGCCAAGTATGATTAGACACCTAAGGAATTTGTCTCCGGCACAGAAGGTCTTGGTGTACATGCAAAGCAACAGACTAGTAATCATCATACAGCCATACAACATGTATGAATATACATAGACAGTACTGTGAGATTAGATGTTCAGCAGAGTGATGGCACAAGGAAAAAAACTGTCTCTGTGTCTAGATGTTTTGGTATTTAATGCCCTATAGTGGCATCCTGAGGGGAACAATTGAAACAGTTTATATCCTAGATGTGAGAGTAGTTATTTTCTCAGCCCTCCTTCTGATCCACGCAATATACAGGTCTTCTGTGGAAGGCAGGTTGGTTGCAACTGTTTTTTTCTTCAGTCCTAACTATCCATTGGAGTCTATATCTGTCCTATTTAGTTGCCATACTAAACCAGACAACTAAAAAGGTAAAGGTTCCCCTCGCACATATATGCTAGTCGTTCCCAACTCTAGGGGGTGGTGCTCATCTCCGTTTCAAAGCCGAAGAGCCAGCATTGTCCAAAGGCATCTCTGTGGTCATGTAGCCGGCATGACTAAATGCCAAAGGCGCACAGAACGCTGTTACCTTCCCACCAAAGGTGGTCCCTGTTTTTCTACTTGAATTTTTTATGTGCTTTCGAACAGCTATAAACTGCTATAAACTTTCGAACTGCTATAAACCAGACAACTATAGAAGTACAAATGACAGACTTAATAATTCCTGTGTAGAACTGTAACAGCTCCTGGGGCAATCTGAACTTCCTAAATTGAGCAGTAAGTAAATGCTTTGTTGTGCCGTTTTAATGATGATTCTAATGTTAGGTGTCCATTTCAAATCCTGGGAGATTATAGAACCTAGAAACTTGAAGGATTCTACTGATGAAACTGCTGATTTGACTATTATTGATTTGACTATTTAGTCCCATTTTAATTGAAATCCTGGGCTAAGCAGCTTCTTGGGGCTTCAGGTTTTGTAGCCAAATCTGTAGATGCCAGAAACTATATCTGTCAAGTTTCAGTATGCAAAACAAGTGCTATAGCATTCAGTATGATTGCAATTTATGAATTAGATTTGGCAAGATGGAAAATAATAGGAGATGCCGAGCAGTTACAAACTTCCTACATTCTTAGGACTAGTGTCATGACTTCCTTGGATTTCATGGAGGATAAGGATGAAGAATGAAATTAACAGTAATGACAGCTCCTTCGATGTAAGCACTGGGAGAAATTGTTTCCTTTACCTTATAATGCAAAATTGCCTAATTTTGCATTATCAAATTAATTACACAAGCTGAAATTTAATTAAGGTTTGCATTTTCTCCAAATTTTACAGGACAATGTACTAGTAACTGTATCGTATATTAAGTCTTTACAAAAATGGATGAATTAGTATATATAAAAGTGCGACTAGGAAAATGAATTGAAAATCTGGACATTAGTCAAAGCTACCAACAAAAATGTATGTTATGGGGAGGGATGCCACTCTCAGGGCATCATCATGCTAGCAGCTGTGTGTGTGTCACAGGGGGAATTCCTGGGAATATAGTTTTATGGTGTTAACATTGGAGCTTGGAGGCAGGCAGTTTCTCCCTGGTAGAAAAGATTTATTTCGTTCCATTCCCCACCACTTCCCTGTTGAGGTCAAAAAAATGTGTTGTAATACTATTGTTTCACATAGCTTTTAAATAAAGAAAAGTTTTGCACTGCCCCCCACAGCAATATCATACCTTTGTAAACAGATATAAAAACAAATGCTGGGGGAGCTAAGAATGAAGATGAGGATGGCAGGCCAGGCTGGAAGGAGGAGTGGTCAGCTTATCCAGAAGGTGTGTTATTTTGCAAACAACAGTAGTGACGACTCTCACAGATCAATGTGAATCAGTTCTTCAAAATGTGTGGAATGAAAAAAAGAGGTTATATGAAAGTGCTCTACTGTAGCTTCTGCAAATGTAATATTCAACTGAAGGCATTATTATTAGTATTCTTTCAATATCACTTGTAAGTATATCCCAAAACAGCCTTTATCAAACTGATACAAATGGCCATTATGACTGGGAATTAGGGGCACCAAAAATGTGAGGTTGAGTTAAGTTTTCCTAGAAGACTTCCACATATTGCTGGAATGTTCTGTAATCATTTTTATAATGATTTATCTGTTGAAATAAGAGATTTTCAACAAATGTTACTGGTAATTTGTAAGGTATCAACCAGTTACCTGATGAGATATATATATATGTCCTGCAGATTCATCTGTGTAAAGCATGGCAATCTAGGTAATGAGGGGCCAAGAAAGCTCTTATAAAGAAGCTTAAATAGCAATAGCACTTAGACTTACATACCACTTCACAGTGCTTTACAGCCTACTTAAGCAGTTTACAGAGTCAGCATATTACCCCGAACAATCTGGGTCCTTATTTTACTGACCTCAGAAGGATGGAAGGCTGAGTCAACCTTGAGCCGGTAAGGATCAAACTCCTGATAGTCAGCAGAATTAGCCTGCAATACTGCATTTTAACCACTGTGCCACCACAGCTCTTAGCTTAAAAACAGAGAACAGATGGCATTAGAACAGGGTTGGGCAACTATGGCCACTTTATGACCTATGAACTTCAAATCCCAGAATTCCTGAGCCAGCTTTGCTGGCTCAGGATTTTTGGGAGTTGAAGTCCGCAGGTTATAAAAGGGGCCATAGTTGCACACCCCTGCACTAGAAGAAGTAAGGGGAATTGATGAACAAGTAGAAAGCAGACGCTCTCCAGATTGGAAGTAGATTCATACACCAACCCTGGTTTTAATGAAAGGCTTTTCACTGTAAGTGGTAGCCAAGGACGGTAAAAAATATAAGCAAAGAGAATTTATTGAGCTGTTTTCAAAATCTTTTTCAAGTATATTGTTGCTCATAGGAGACCTTTTTTTCTCTTCAGTTGCCTGGCTGGCCTATCTGAGTCACCATGGAGACAGTAAGCCTTCACGGGGGACTTGCCAATCCTTTCTCTGACTTCTCTATGATCTCCCCAATGAGAGACAGTAAATGGTCTGGCTTTGTCCAGGTTGTGTTGACTCAGCACTTCTCCTTTCAAGCTGAGGGGCAATTTTATTGAAATTAAACTACCTACACTGAATACTATTCACAGAGTAGACAGTTGCTGAGGAAAAATAGTAATAGTTTTACTTCATGGGTGTTTATGATTCAGTGTAGTACAGGTTAATCTAATGCAAATAAAATGTATATACAAAATAAACCAATAAAACAATATTATTTAACACATTTCTACAACTCCTGTCTTACCTACGTGACTCTGAGCACTAAGTGACTCTCTGCAAATAAAAATGTCGAAAAGCGACAGAGTTAAAAAGCAGAGGGCAAAAGTTGAACGTTAAGAATTACGAAGGTTAAAAAAAGTTTAAAAGCTTTTATATATATATATATATTTCTCTCAAGCTGAGCAACTTCATCTGGAATATAGGACAAGAAATTGGGAGAGGTAGAGAGAAAATGTACTCTTTCTTGGATGAAAGAGTTTGCTGAATGAATTATATGCATATTTTATGACTTTCTGTTAAGGGAAAGAAGACTAGGTTAGCAACAGCTTGCGTAACGGGATCCATGCTTTGAAATGGTACTCAGCTGTGTTAAATCTTCCCAGAGGCATGTCTCTTTAAACTCTTTCCCCCCTCTGCAAATAGCAAGAGAAGCTTTGGCAATCAGTAATATCTCCTTATTAGCTCACCCTTTCACCCAAAGCTAAGATGAGAATAACTTATCTACAGACATGTGAACAACAGCGTAGGCTCTATTAGAGTTCTCCCCATGGACATTTCAGCTGTTCATTCCTGTTTGCCTGCGCCTTGGCTCACATTTCCTAATAATGAATGGTTTCTCTGGCACAGTTGCATGGACTCAACTCACAGAAGTGAAGTCCTTGGAACAGTGTCAACAGTCTTTCCATGAAACAATTAATCATAGAACTGGGCACTCATAAAATACAACCAGTGGAAGCTACGCCATCCAAACAAAAATGTCAGACAGTCCAACGTAATGGTTTCCCAGGGCCTTCCCAGCTTGGCTGCATTGTGTGAAATAAAACATGCCAGATATCAGGTGGATAAATTCAGATGCTTTATGCAGGAAACATATTTATAGTTTTAAAGTCATTTAAAAATAACGACTACTTTCTCCTAGGATATGGTGGAAAAATTCTGTGATATCAGAGAGTTATCTGTGCAATGAAACAATCACGTTAGAGGAAATAAGGTGTAAGGGGTTCTGTGATAAGTCTCATAAAAATTACTCAGTAAATTGGAAATAGCTTGATAGTAGCCTGGAACTAACTTCCTTCCTTCCTTCCTTCCTTCCTTCCTTCCTTCCTTCCTTCCTTCCTTCCTTCCTTCCTTCCTTC